>OY856410.1:1106876834-1107476834 GCA_963693085.1 Alisma plantago-aquatica
TTGGTTTCTTTCAAATTGACAACTCATATTTATAGTTCAATTCATGTATGAACTCTATTTATCACTAATTCCACATTTATCCACTAGAAAACTCTAATTTCCAAATTAAGGGTATTCATCCATAGTTAGGAACTTTTATACTCAAAATAGCTTATATTCATCATATCTCAGCTTTATTCATAGATTTGAACAATTAAAGTCATTAAGAGTCAAAATTACCAAGACTAGGGTTTCAAGGCCCATTAAAGCATATATATGTACATGGAACCCTAAATTAATCAAATTATGCATAAAGATTATCCTTTTAGATCTAATGTATCCTTTTTATAATCAATAGGTAATCATCAACTTTAAACATCTAAATCACCCTTCCCAATTCATTAATCATCATAGATTAGGGTTTCTTAATCATTAATGCACTAAAGTATATAACTTCAACTACTTTTCGAATTACAAGAGGAATTAGTTTCTGAATATATTTTTAATGGATTCCTCACATTTTTCTGAGCAAAATTCATATATTACATGTATCAATCCAAGCTATCAATAATTAGATACGAATTTTGCAAAAATCACTTACTTGGACTAATGAGAGGCTGTCATGTCAGCCAACTCATGCACTATGTAGCCTCAGCCGAAATATAATGAATTAACACTTATACCCTCATGCGGCTGCTTGGCTCTTTTAAAACCTAAAGGGGTATATTTGTCCAACACCATCCGCCCATCTTCCACCTCGCGAAGACCTAGCACTGTCGCCACGGCCGCGATTGATGTGACTCCTCATCCCCTTCCCTGGACCCGAAGGGCACCGGCGAGGGTCCCTTCACCTCTGCCACCCTCCTTCGCACCTACGGAGGCCCCAAACTATGGCTGAGGTGGCTGGGGTGGGGCGGGCGGTTGCTTCTACATTGGCTGACCTTGCAGGCACGTTGCAGGTGTCGGAGCAAAGGCAAGAGCATAGGGAAAAAGACTGATCCTTCTAAGGTTGTTGTGGGATCTTCATGCCTCCATCGAGATACCATCAGAGATCCTTGTTGCCCCCGAGATGGCTCTACCTTCTCTTGGCTAGGGTTTGAATGAAAAGAAGAAGGAGAAGAGAGAGGGATGCATGGAATCCTCTTGGACTTGGTCCAAGGGGTATACCCTTATATAGGGTAGGGTAGAAAAGCCCTAGGATGCCCATCCACAAGGTAACAAATCCCTTTCCCAAAAGGACACTTACTTTCCTTCATTAAGAAGTAATCTTCTCTCTCTTAATTATCTTATTAATAAACCATATTCCTTGGATATTTAGGAATTCAAAAATCATCTCTCCTATCATCTTTTATGCTTGACTTTTAATCCATTGGCACGAAATTATACTTTCTTATAGTAGAAAGTACCTCTTTTTGATAATACCAAAAATTCATTAATTATGTATCACATTATCCTCTTATTTTGTATTATTTGCATTTTCTCTTTCTTCTTATTCATTGGGACTCCTTGGATCCCAAGAAATCCTAAGATTTTGAAATTCCTTTTGAAGGATACTTATTATCCTTCTAGATGCATCTACATCCATTATTTCTCATTATCTTACTTATTTCTTTATTAAGATATCTCTTTTTAAGGATTTTCTCTTTATCTTTTATTTCCTTCCCTCTTTTCCTATTTCTTTCAATAGAAATCACATATAAATGAAATTTACTCAATTGTGTCCATTAATGCCACCTTCTAGAGATTTCCAAATATTTTTCATAAATATTTTGCTTAATATCCATTATCTTATATCTTTTTCTATTATTTGGACTTTTCTTATTTTCTTCTCTTTTATATCCATTATTGGATTAAGATAATAATAGGAACCATGCAATTCCTATCAAAAGGGAGATTTGCAAAGAAGTCCCTTCTTTGAAGCAAAGCATACAACCTTTTCAATTAAGTCCAAATTCATAAAATCATTACATTTCACTTATGAAAATACATGCAAAATCAAGGTTGTAACATCCTTCCCCTCTTATAGGAATTTTTCCCTCAAAATTACACCAAACGTATAAACAATTCAGGATAAAACTTTTCCATATCCATCATTGGCTCTCATGTGGCTTCATCCTCTCCATGGTGCTTCCAAAGAACCTTTATCATCTCATATTCTTTACTCCTAATCTCTCTCTCACCTTGGTATCTCGTACCCTTATAGGTGACTCAGGGTAAGTTAGCCTCCCTTGGGAGCTCACTAGGTTCATTGCTCAGCCCATGGCTCGGGTACCTCACATAGTGCTCTAGATCGGACTTGTGGAACACATCATACATCATGTTATCCTGAGGGGTAAGGCTAAACATAACCATCTCCACCAATCCATCCCAAATGGATCCATGTATTGGGGACTCATCTATCTCAGCTATAGCTCAGAGGGATCAAGTTTTCATATCACATATTCTCCCACAGTGAACTGCATGTCAGTTTGCTTTGCATCAGCTCATGACTCATGTCACCCCTGGGCTCCCTTTTAGCCATTAGACGATCAAAGAGACTTCATCTGCACACACTGTGGTCCTTTTCTGACCTTCGCGAGGTCCCTTCACCAACATCATCTTAATGAAGTGGTGACTGACACAACCTCCCTTACAGAGCTTCTTATATCCTGATACTGGCTATGGTGGCTACCGTCACAACTTTCATAGGATGAGAATTGTCCCCATATATCACCCTGAATGAGCACACATGCTCTCATCAGACCCTCTAGTCTGGATCATGCTAACCATCAACTAGGGGTGATAAACTTTACTAACATCGAGTTCATCATGTACTTACTTCCACCACATGGAAGTGAATCTTTAGGTCATACTCATGAACCTTTGAACTCACATCATGGTGTAGTTGAACCATCTCTCTCTTATATGTAGTTCAACCGGATCTATCCCTTGACAATACTCTCTCTTTCTCTTAGATTATGTTATCTAGGTAAAGCGATCTTACCATAACCCATATTGCATCTTGACCTTCCTTGGTCCATGGGAGACTTACCACAACATCCATAGTGATGAACTCCCATTCCCCCTCGAGGAATCTTTATCCTCTATATCAACTCACTAGGTTACTGGAGTTCGTCCTTCACCTCCTGGCATGCATGGTGACTAGCCACATGCAACTTCATCTTAGGTATCCAAATTACTACCACAACTTACTATCTTAGTAGTACCACGGTGTATGGTGAACTTAAAATCATGAACTCCTGTATGTCATGATTCCTTAAGGTTGATTCCTCAGAAACCCTAAAACACTCTAGTCCGGGTTTCATCACCTTCTTTTTCATAGAAGTGCATCTGAGGCTCTACAACCATCCTTCCATTATGAAAAGCCCAAGGCCAGCTAACTAAGCAACCACTAACTCGATCAACGATCTCGTTACATCTGAGTGTTAGCGAAACATATCTCACAAACTTAGGGTTCACCTAACCACCTCTCCCAACCTGTCAACTAGCTGAACTAGATAGTTGCATCTCAACTAGAGCATCCATTACCACCTCACATCCTTATGTATTAGGTAATGTTGTAGATATACACCTCCATGTATTCCACTTATTATCTCATCTCGAACTCTAAGTCTATCTTCATCAAGAAAACTCTGAGCTCATCCTCTTGGTTATTGAACTCAAACCTAGTATAACTCATATATTCCACATAGCTCATGATAAAAACATCCTCATAAGATTACTACCTTAGTTCTCTTGATGATTGTAAACCATCCACATATCATACACTCCATAAGGGTACGTTATTACCTCTATCCTCATACCGCATAGTAACGTTTCCACTCACATCATCTTTATACTTGGTGTATGGCATGTGTATTGTCCTATCTCTCACCCCCACAACACGAGGAAATAAGCATTTGGCGGCCATCCAAACACAAAGTTCTTCTTGTTCCAAGAGTAGAGATGGTACATCCCACATTGCCAGTACACCTTCAAATCTAAGTTGAAATGTGCAACATATGTCTCTACATCATGATCATCTCGATATCAAAGTTACTTCCATGGAAAACTGGTCTCGAACCCACTCGGGTCATCATACCATCCTTGGTCATCTCCTCTAGGTCTGTAGGGTGCAGGCACTTTTGGGGTCATCCCTCTTCCCTTATGCATCAAAGAGTGCCATCTTTATTTGCCCTTTGGGTCCCATGAGTTCAGGAAGGTGATGAATCTCCTAACCCATGGCCCTCAGACAATGATAGTTGTTACCTCCCAACCCTATGGTCATGTGCAACTAGGGAATTAGGCAACTCCTAATTTCATCGGTCTTATCCCTACCTGACTCTAGGATAGACTTAGGATTCTAACATAGTACATGTCCAACTTATAACCTTACCCAAGTCTCATTCTTCTCTCTCTACATTCATGGTCTGACTTACATCCTTTCATAGGGGTCATGGCAACCTACCTACCATGGCTAGGACCCATACCGGTTACCTCCATGGTAACACATCCACACGCCCTTAGATATGGTTATCTATGGGTCTACAGGTTCATTCTCATACTATGTACTCTCCACTTAGCTTCTCAAGACTCTATGAGACCTCTTAAGGTTACCTCAAACCCAAAAAAAGTTGATTCATAGCCTACAAAAGGGTCCTCTCCCAAGATGAGAGGAAACTATCTCTTGATAGCAACAAAGGTCACAAACGTCCCTACGTCTGAGGTTTACACCCACATGAGCATGATTAGCCCTAGAAAGCTACTAAGGCACATATCTAACAAGTAGACCACCTACTAAACCATGCTAGGTCTCCACAATAGGTCATACTTGTCCTCATTCCTTAACATTGGACCAACATCATACATGCCCATGTCACCAACCTATATGTGAGGGGTTCATCAAACATATACCTTAATCTCAGGGGTTCCCATTCATCTAAACATGAGGAGTGTCATGCTCGAATCTATAGAAACTCAAATCTCATCATGAGCATCAGGTGCACCAAACACTACTACTTCCCCTCTTAGGTCTAGGAACCCCAGGTTCACCTCTTATGCAACAGCTGTCCAACTACATGCTCAACATTCTAACAATGAACCAAGCATGTATGAGGTGCATCATGCACGTCCTATAATCCTTCCACTTTAACAACACCTCAGAGTCAAGTCCTCCTCAAGGACAACCAACTAGGTATAAGACCTTTCAACTTGTTACTAAACCTCCTCAGGGTCATAGGAACTCTTCTTCCTATCCCTAGCAGGTACTCACCTATATCATCTGCACATAGGTTCCAGTAGCCACATCTTTCTTCTAGGGTTTGGTTCCTCTAAAGGTAACCAAGATACCAAAAGCGTCCAGGGGTCATGCACGAGGAAACCACAACCATCCACTTAGGTCGCAACATACCCAACTTCTCAGGGTTCTTCATATCCCTGAGTCTAAGCTTCCAACCTTCTTATTCGGATCTTGCTCTCTCTCTCTAGGGCTAACCCTACAAACAACCTTGCCATTAGAGGTTCTCTCTCTAAAAGGGTGGATCAAGCTCACATGCATACACTTATTGGGGTGAAATGTATGATCAAATCTATGTTCGCTCAAGATTATCTATGGCTCTTTATGCTTAACTCATAATCTATCCAACATGTCTGGGTTTCGAACTACTTCCAGCACTACTGACGTATTCAAGGTGCATAATATGCCATGCTCAAATCATCCCATAGGGTTTCTATAGGGTCATCACTAACCTCGTCAATAAAGGAGTTATCCTTCACCCTAACATGCACGACCCTTCCCAGGATTGGGTCGCCAAAGGTACTAGACCAGCCAACCTCACATAGCTCAAACTCCTCATATGTATTCAAAACCAAAAGCATGTCAACCCACACACATGGTCGACCATGATATCTAACTCATCATGCCATCTCTCTCTCTAACCACCACTTAGGGTTAGGGTTAGCATCATCCTCAGAGGATGTGCCAGGTCTCTACCTATGATGAAGGTCTCTGCCTCCAAGACCAACTCTCTACTCATCCTCTAGACAAGAAGGTCTAGCCTCAGGTCTCTCCTGAGGGCATGACAACACATGTCATACGACCTAAGCATGGAACTAATCTTTAGTTTACGCTTAAACTATTAAGCTTATCTCCATGACATCTTGTTTACATGCTTTTCATTAATTTGGTGGAGGATTCCTTAATCTTATCATACATACCCTTACTCTAAGAGGGTGAGGAAGAGAGAGAAAACCCTAAACCTTAGAATCTTAATAGAATTAGGGTTGAAAAGGGATGAAAATAGATGAGAGAGTCCTAAAGGTATCTTATTTTGAGTCAGATCCTAAGACATTGGCCAGACAATCACACAGATCTGGGAGTCCTCGTATTCCGACTAGTGGTGTAAAGGAAAATATTGCCAGCCCCCAGATGTGATCCTTTTCTAGACACCTCTGTCTTTCATAAAATCCTCTAATAACTCCCTCAGTTCTATGGAATTTGTAAAATTTAATAATTACTAAAGATTAAATGAGGAACCAATGCTCTGATACCAAATGTAACGACCCCGCCTCCCGGTAAGCCCCAATTAAGGGAGACCAAGAGGTCAGAGCTGTTATCCCAATTTCCCATATCAAAGGTTCGACATATAATCAGTAATAATTATTAAATTCTACCATGACTATACTAAAAGCTGAAATAAAATAAAAATCTGCATACCTTTTTCAAAAACTTGGATATCTAACTTCTATCCACATCTGGACTCTATTCTAACTAATCCTCCTTGCACTTTATTTCTTAATTTCACAGTATGCCACTTTACTGTTTGTCCTTTTCAATTTGTACCTAAAACGCCAACAAACAAAACATTGGTCAGCATAAATGAATATGCTAATATGTGGGGACAACCAAAATTGTGCAACTATGGTAACAATGTAAGCAACCAAATATCACTTAACAATCAAGGTTATGTTTTAAGCAATACTACTCAATCCATACCTATCCCCTATCTCTGTGTTGTCCTTACAGTGCACTTGGATTCTACCTCTCTCATATGGTAGATCCTTACCCCCATGGTCCTACCTCACAGGTAGCCATTACTTAGGGTAGTGGATTCGCATGGCCCTAACCAAAGGTAGCCCAATCTCTGACTCATGGTGACTTGATGGACCTACCCCATAGGTAGCCATGTACTAAGCCATCAAATGACCTAATGGACCTACCTCATAGGTAGTCGTGTACTAGGTCAACCTTTCAAGCTATAGAGGGGACTAGGATCTGAGCTAGTAGGCATATATCTTAGGTGATAGTCATATCCACATTATAGTATGCATGAATTAAATTCATCCAACAGTTTAATTCAAGCCACCAATGAAAACTTTGGAAATCCTTGAAAAACTAGTTTGAAATATTCATAAGCGTAACCACATACATGATCCAGAGCAACTTGATGTCCAAGCAATAATAATCAAGAATAGTCAATCAAGCAATCAACAATATCTTGAAATTAATGCATAACATCCAAGTGTCGTTGTTTTATTCAAAACATTCTCAAGATTGACTTGGATTCCACTTTATGATTTCTAGGCCAACTTTAGAGTTTTATTAGGGTTTTAGCCTCCATAAAGCTTTTATCACTTTTAATACCCTTTTAGTTCACAAACCCTAATTTCAACATCATAGGCAAAATTGAATGTCAATTAAATCTAATATGTCTCTTTGACACTAAAACTACCATCTTTATCCTTTTAAGTCATATCAAGATCATTAGGCCCAATTATCATCTTTGGTTTCTTTCGAATTGACAACTCATATGTATAGTTCAATTCATATATGAACTCTATTTATCACTAATTCCACATTTATCCACTAGAAAACTCTGATTACCAAATTAAGGGTTTTCATCCACAATTAGGAACTTTTATACTCAAAATAGCTTAGATTCATCATACCTCAGCTTTATTCATAGATTTGAACAATTAAAGCCATTAAGAGTAAAAATTACCAAGACTAGGGTTTCAAGGCCCATTAAAGCATATATATGTACATGGAACCCTAAATTAATCAATTATGCATAAAGATTATCCTTTTGGATCTAATGTATCCCTTTTATAATCAACACATAATCATCAACTTTAAACATCCAAATCACCCTTCCTAATTCAATAATCATCATAGATTAGGGTTTCTTAATCAGTAATGCACTAAAGTAGATAACTTCAACTACTTTTCTAATTACAAGAGGAATTAGTTTCTGAACATATTTTTAATGCAGTCCTCACATTTTTCTTAGCAAAATTCATATATTACATGTATCAATCTGAGCTACCAATAATTAAATATGAATTTTGCAAAAATTACTTACTTGGACCAATGAGAGGTTACCACGTCAGCCAACTCATGCACTACATAGCCTCGGTCGAAATATAACGAATTGATGCTTATTCCCTCGTGCGGCCACTTGGCTCTTTTAAAACCAGAAGGGGTATATTTCTCCAACACCATCCGCCCGTCTTCCACCTCGTGAAGACCTAGCGTTGCCGCCACGACTGCGATTAACACGACTCCTCCTCCCCTTCCCTGGATCTGAAGGGCACTGGCAATGGTCCCTTCACCTCTGTTGCCCTCTTCTGCACCCGCGGAGGCCCCAAACTACGGCTGAGGTGGCTGGGGTCGGGCGGGCAGCTGCTTCTGCGTTGGCTGACCTTGCATGTGTGTTGTAGGTGTTGGAGAGAAGGCAAGAGCACAGTGAAATAGACCGATCCTTCTAAGGTTGTCGTGGGAGCTTCATGACTCCATCGAGACACCATCACAGATCATTGTTGCCCCCGAGATGGCTCTACCTTCTCTTGGCTAGGGTTTGAATGGAAAGAAGAAGGAGAAGAGAGAGGGTGCATGGAATCCTCTTAGACTTGGGACAAGGGGTCTACCCTTATATAGGGGAGGGTAGCAAAGCCCTAGGATGCCCATCCACGAGGTAACAAGTCCCTTTCCCAAAAGGACACTTACTTTCCCTCATTAAGAAGTAATCTTCTCTCTCTTAATTATCTTCTTAATAAACCATATTCCTTGGATATTTAGGAATTCGAAAATCATCTCTCTTATCATCTTTTATGCTTGACTTTTAATCCATTGGCACGAAATTATACTTTCTTATAGTATAAAGTACCTCTTTTTGATAATACCAAAAATTCATTACTTATGTATCACATTATCCGCTTATTTTGTATTATTTGTGTTTTCTTTTTCTTCTTATTCATTGGGACTCCTTGGATCCCAAGATATCCTAAGATTTTGAAATTCATTTTTAAGGATACTTATTATCCTTCTAGATGAATCTACATCCATTATTTCTCATTATCTTACTTATTTCTTTATTAAGATATCTCTTTTTAAGGATTTTCTCTTTATCTTTTATTTCCTTTACTCTTTTCCTATTTCTTTCATTAGTAATCACATATAACCGAAATTTACTCAATTGTGGCCATTAATGCCACCTTCTAGAGATTTCCAAATATTTTTCATAAATATTTTGCTTAATATCCATTATCTTGTATCTTTTTCTATTATTTGGACTTTTCTTCTTTTCTTCTCTTTTATATCCATTATTGGATTAATATAATAATAGGAACCACGAAATTCCTATCAAAAGGGAGATTTGCAAAGAAGTCCCTTCTTTGAAGCAAAGCATACAACCTTTTCAATTAAGTCCAAATTCATAAAATCATTACATTTCAATTATGAAAATACATGCAAAATCGAGGTTGTAATAGTGGCCTTCATAACAACCAAAGGTGATGAACAAGGGTGATGAATGATGGTGTGATCTGATAGTCACACCTCAGGTCAGTGTTGGGCTCTCTTGGAATCTCAATGAGCAATGGTTTGATTCTCTAATGATGCTATCAATCAATGATGACATTAGCTTAATATCAGATGGTATTATAGTGTTGATCTAACAACTAATGGTGACTTAATGATCATAACTAATGGTGTATCATGTCATCATTACATATGGTAAGTTAAGTATGTAGTTGTAGATTCGACTAAACCTTAAACCAATGGTTCCTTGATTTAATTGATCTAATAGTTAAACCTATACTTCAATTAATAACTTTGAATAGTGAACCCGGTCCAATGAATAAGATCGGATGCTTCAACATCCAATGGATTAGAATGGATCCCATGATATTATATGTGGGGTCCTAATGATGATAATATAATGATTCAATATCATTAATTTGTTGTCTTACCTTTACTCTCAGATAGTTATATTTGTTAAATGACCATAATAAGTGGGTGTGTAACTTCAATGTGATATACTAACCTTAATGTAACTAAATGATGGTGATTGGTTATAATCAGCCCTCTTGCATGATTACTGTGAAAATGAATTACATTTTTCTTATGTTTAAACCACAATGTAGTGCTATTTTAATATCATAGTGCCTTGCCATAATAATATCTATGGACACATAATTGTTGATGATCTTTTGAGCCTTGTTTAAGGCATGGAATGATGTTTATGACCTTGATATGAATAATGTGATGTTCATAGTGACCTTTGGGCATGTTGAGCCCTGATTGAGGTAAAATCCTTTTCATGTTCCAATAAGGGTTGAAACCCTAGAACTTGTGATAAGAAATGGATATCTTGAAATGATATGATGATAATGTGGTTCATTACAATACAATGAATGATACCATATGGTAATGTGATTAAGATCTATAATTCAACATTTTATATCTTCTAAAATTGCTATGCTTATACACTTGATAGAAATGAATTAGGTTTTGTATGTCCATTTGTATGATGAAGCCTTAATTCACACAATTGGCAATAATTAATCAAGTGAAATTGTAATCATGTAGTTCCCTATACCATAGATCTATCTGAGTGTCAGAACTTGCCAGATGATGAAACGGGTATTCCTAAGGGAAACTCAGAGCTCATACTATTGAGTATGTGGGGGTGCTTGTCATCTTGAATCCAAATGTTTAAGGAGGATGATTGTGGTCATACCTAGCCTTCAATTTGAGTATGGTTGTGGTCATGCCTCAGTGATTATATATGTGATGAGATTGGAGGACAACTGTGGTTGTACCTCATATGGTAGGGTATGCCTACCCACCTCCTTTCACTAGTGTTGTGACATGTACCAAGGACGGACTAGGCTGTTAGCAGCTTGACCTTATGTATCACTATGGCGGATCCATATTGACTAGGGGCGGGGAAGATATTAGGAGTTCGTCTCTTCCTAGTTCTTGTATGGCACTGATTTCAACTTAGCATCGGTCAGTTGGATTTTGAGTGGTATCCTCATATTCCTTAGGGAAACGTAATAAAAGATGTAATACAGCCATGTAGAATATTTGTTTAGGGTTATACACAACACCTCACATTAGATGATAACCCTTGTTTGATCTTCTTATATGTAGATGATATATAGTATAATGAGAGATAATAGATATGATTGTGTTGTAGATGTGCTCATATTGTAAACATGATTATGTTGTCAAATATATTGACATTGATATTTAATATTATGCTTCTAGAAATGTCTAATACTGCTAGTCATGCCTATGTAATTAGAAATGCTTAAACTACTAATTATGATATGCAGATAGTTGTTCTATGATGTTAGCTCTACTTATTATGTAGATTGGTTCACTTTATTAAAATGCCAATATTGATAGCCATGTCATACTACTACACATATCAAAGATGCTTATGCTTCTATATTGCTTGTGTTTTTAGTAAGGCATATGATGATAGTCAGATCAATGATAATGATTGTTATTATATGTAATCTAATGAAACCTAAGTAGATATCTAATAAAAGACATGGATTTTTCTATTACCTATATATACATTGATAATCATACTTGTTGCTAAGCTTATTTGATTAATCTGTTTAGCATGCTTGAACTGTTCAATTGACTATCAAATACTCCAACTGGTCAGTTTTTTACTATTTAATATGATGTAATCAATATATGTTGGAGAGAGTACTGGGTCTCACCTCCTAGGTCACCATATTTTTTAGGTGATTGATAGTAGCAACAATAGTATCTTGATAGTGAGAAGAATCTGAGGTGATAAACCCTAGAGATGATTGTTTAGTTGTCTAGTATTTCTTAGAGTTGTCCATGTACTCTCAGGTCTGTATGAAAAGTTTGAATACGATGCTTTGATTGAATTGAGCTTTCTACAGCATGTTGATGCTTGTATATGTTGAATATGTGGATAGTGTACCTTTGCAAAATTTGGGTTGTAGCTGAGAATACAAAGAATTGGTAAAGAATATTGAGAATTATGTGAAGTAAAGCAAGTTGTTAAGCTCTTAAATAAATGTTTCTGAGCAATTGGGAATTGTTGAAATCGGTTTTAATTTACCTTATTTTCTGGGTTTGTGTTTAATTAAGGAGTAATTGTGTTTTGTGTTTTGATTAATCTCGTTTAGTGTAATGGGTTCTCACAAGTTGGTCAGAGCTTTAGGTTTGCTGAGTCTACAGAGACACTAGGACTTAGGACTAGGATGATGTCTAAGTGAGGAATATGACATAAAAACATAGTGCATACTGCCTAATCTCAGTACTTGGATGCCCTGGCCAGGTATTCAGGTATTGAAGAAAAGGTAAGTATGGAACTCTTAGATTGTTATATTTCTAATTACTCTGATCAAGTAGTCATTTTGAGATAATATAAAGAGCATAACAAATCAGAAATCATGGTGCAGATATCTCAATCTTACCCTAAAGAAGATGAAAATTGCATCATAACCTATCAAAACTTGAATATTTGGTAACTACAAGAGAAAGATACAATACCATGAAATCTAAATCTGGAAATAGATAAACTAGAGAGGAGTTCTTGAAGTTGTAATTAAAGAATATAATAAAGTAAAAGATAGATAAGTACGTGCTAAGAAAGTGATTCAGGGTAAGAAATTCACATAAGATGGAGAGGACTCCTGTGATAAGCATAATATGAGAAGATGAGTGAGAATAATGGCAGATGAATAAAGTGAACCTGAGTTAATCTCAAACCAACTTATGTGTGAAGAAGTGTTAATTTACAATCTTCATGACATATGAAAGAAATTAAGGGAGATGATCCATGTCTAATGAAGAAAATGTAGAATATGATGATATATTCATTGAGAAGTGGTTCATAAACATGATAACATGAAAGGACATGCATATGAATGATGAAGAGTTAATGAGAAAGAGCAATGAGATGTGATAATCTTAATAATTCATATGCTAATGGCAAGGAACCCAAGTTGTAAGAGGTAAAATGATACATAAAAAGTTTAAACTTCATGGTAAAAAATAAATAAAATAAAATTTGTTACCTTTTGCTAGTGTCCCTTGGACAATGCGTCTTTGATTTGAGAAGTGTGTTTTCCTTTGTGTTTCTTTTTTTTTAGGCATAGCTTACAAGTGGATATCATGCCACTTGGTACGCATGGAATTGTTGTAATCCTGGGATGGATATCTTGATATGATGTGTGATTGCCTTGGACTATTATTCCAAAATATTTATATTTTGTAATGAGCATGCTTTTTTATCCTTACCAGAGTTAGGGGGATTTCTCCTATCTTTTCTTATGTATTTATGATATTGTGGAAGTGGATGATGCCAGGTTATGAGTTTTTTATAGCACATGTAGTGGATACCAAGGTAATGAATCCTAGTATCCAGAGTATATCAGTTATATATGAGTTTAAAATATCTATTAGATAAGATATCCAATGTTCCTCTCCAATAGAGAGAGAGTTGATGTGGATCTTCCAAGTGTTGTTTGGGAAAAGAAGAATGATTCTATAATTTTATGTATGGTTTGTTGATCATTGGGCAAGACCGCTATCAATGTTAGATGGTTTGTTGATCATCAGACATGTGTTATCGTGTTCCTTTAAAATAAACCTAGGATCAAGATATCAATGGATAAGAGTTAGGTGGATGACATAAGTTACATGACCATGATGAGGTTAGGGTTATGTCATTTAGACGAATCATTGTGTCAATAACATTCATAAATAGGAGGAACAAAGTAATTAGGTTATGTCTCATAAGTTGTGACAAGCTTTGAATGATGACATCTCAAAGTATTTCAAAGATGGTCAATAACATAGTTAACATCTAGATAAACCTTAAGAATGTTGAAGCAACAATACTCATGTAGTTCAGCAAGAGTGAGTTGGGGGTTAACTAGAGTATCCTCTTGGATGTTATGATACATCTACTAAGTGTGTTGTGTGAATCCTAGGAAGATGAAGACAATGCTATTATCCTACCCCTAAGAAGGTCAACTAGGAAGTTGTATTTGTTAACAGTTGCAGACAAGTGTGTCATTCTTCAACTAGACCGATGGCCAGTCCATCATTAAGATGATTGAAGAATCTTCTAAGAACATATGCCTTATAGTTCTTGACAATTAGGGGATGCTCACCTGATTGATTGAGTTGTTAATTACAACAATCATTAAAGGACAATAGAGATGAAACATTGTAGAATTATGCCCGATTAGAGATACATGATGTTCCGTGTTGGTAAGAGCCATCAAATATGACCTATAAGGGATGTATGGTACAATAGACAGAATAGTTCAGAATGACACTTAGAGTCCCAAGTTGAAATGTATTACCAGACATGTACATGTGGCACAACAGTTCTGATGTTGAACCAAGGTGACACATGTAAGAGTTGAGGAAGAAGAATATGTCTTCTATGAGAATTATGTGACATAACCAGGTGATGAAAGTAACTGTGTGTAAGATTGAGTATGACGTGCATGAGAAGTGTCCATCTATGTGTAACTTGGATTTTAGGGGAGAAATCCCTATTAGGGGTTTATGGTTGTGAGACCCCTATCCTTGCTTAAATGGTTGAACATACTTAATTACCACAACTGAATTCTTAGAACCCTAATATAACCTTGTGATATGTTCTGGTATCATGTGACAAGCTAAAGTTTCAAATTTGGTCCAATTTGGACATTGTTTGAGCAAGTTATGCAATTTTATGTACATTCTAGACTTTTCTACCATTTACCAAATTGGGAGGTTTTCTTTGTATATTATCACAAGAATTATGATCCTTATAGGTTTCCTTATCATTCTCAACTTTTTTGGGCTATGTGTCTCCTATTTGTTCTTGGTTTGGAGGTGTTCCTCTTCAAGGACATTTTAGGGGTTTCCCCCTTTATGGATGAGCTTATCTTTAGTAGTTACCAACTAATGGGGATCTAGAATATTCTTCTTGTCATGTAAACCATGGATATTCTATGAATCATTTCATGAGGAATTGATAGGGATAATTAGGGTAAGGATAAGTATAAGGGTATGGAGAAGGATAAAGATAAAAGTATGGATAAGGATAAGAATAAGGATAAGAGTAATGGTAAAGATAAGGATAAGGATAAGGGTCAAGATAAGGATAAGGATAAGGATAAGGATAAGGGTATGGATAAAGGAGAGAAAGTGTGGATGGTAAGTTAAAGAGGTGTTGCATGCACATAGAAGCTCTAGGCTATGGACACATGGAAAACTCCATAGGCACCTCATGCTTGACCCCTTCCTTATCCATGAAGCTATATATACCCCTTCCTATCTCCAAATCGAAATCATTGATCACTCTCTCTTTCATCTATCTTGAAGCATCGACCTTGCCCTATTTGAATACAAAACAAAGTGGTCTAAGGTAGAAGACAACTTCTTTTTCGAGAAGAAGGTCTCCCAGAGCTCCATCTAGCCCTACCTAGGGTTTCTAAGGTCATCTTCTAGGGTTTTCGACCAAGGCATGTTGTTTTCTTCCTTCCTTCTCCATTTTTTTACTCTTTTGCTTCCTTAGACCTTCCTCCAGTTCAAAACTTTGTTGTTCCATGGTAAAAGTTTCTTTAGGGCTCAAGATCCTACCTTTCTTTCTTCTTCTAGGGTTTTGATTCCTTGTGAAGAAGAGTGCCTGCTTGGCCGAGTTCAGAGCTTCCTCTTGGGTTTTCTTCCTTCTTGGCTCAAGTTTCTTACTGCTATAAGTATGTTCTTATCAGTAGAAATGAGTTGTATAACCCTCTTTACTTATATGGGTTACTATAAGCTTGTTAGCTCATGTTCTTGCTTAAAAATGGTGATTAAAGCATTAAGAAGCTAAGCTTGTTTGGGATTTCGATTTTATGGTGTTTTCTATTTTGTTTCCAATTTTGGATGAACCTATAATTATGTGGACGTTCTTCCTAAAGAAGGAGATGACTTAGTTCAGGTTGGTATCATGACCTATGGTGCTAAGCACCTATCAACCAATAGTCCATATTAGGGTTTCTAGGTTGCTTCTTCTCTAAACACATGACCCCATGGTGTAGTCTTCATAACAACCAAAGGTGATGATCAAGGGTGATGAACAATGGTTTGATATGATAGTCACACCTTAGGTCAGTGTTAGGCTATCTTGGAATCTCAGTGAGCAATGGTTTGATTCTCTAATGATGTTATCAATCAATGATGTCATTAGCTTAATATTTGATGGTATGAAATGAATATAGTGTTGATCTAACAACCGGTGGTGACTTAATGATCACAACTAATGGTGGATCAGGTCATCAGCATGTATAGTAAGTTAAGTATGTAGTTATAGATTCAACTAAAGTTGAAACCGATGGTTCCTTGGATCAATTGATCTAATAGTTAAACCTATACTTCAATTGATAACTTTGAACAATGAACCTGATCCCATGAATAAGATTGGGTGCTTCAACATCCAATGGAATAGAATGAATCACATGATATTATATGTGGGTCCTAATTATGATAATCTGATGATTCAATATCATTAATTTGTTGTCTTGCCTTTTCTCTCGGATAGTTATATTTGATAAATGGCCATAATAAGTGGGTGTGTAACTTTAATGAGATATAGTTTGTTATACCTAACCTTAATGTAACCAAATCATGGTGATTGGTTATAATCAGCCCTCTTGCATGATTAATGTGAAAATGAATTACACTCTTCTTGTGTTTAAACCACAATGTAGTGCTATTTGAATATCATAGTGCATTGCCATCATAATATATATGGACACATAATTTGTGATGATATTTTGAGCCTTGTTTAAGTCATGAAATGATGAGGATGACCTTGATATGAATAATGTGATGGTCTTAATGACCTTTGGGCATGTTGAGCCCTAATTGAGATAAAATCCTTTTCATGTTTAAGGGTTGAAACCCTGGAACTGGTAATATGAAATGAATATCTTGAAATGATATGATGATAATGTGGTTCATTACAATGCAATGGATGATATCATATGGTAATTTGATTAAGATCTATACTTCAAATGTTTTATATCTTCTAAAGTTACAATGCATATACACTTGATATAAATGAATTCGGGTTTGTATGTCCATTTGTATGATGAAGCCTTAATTCACCAAATTGGCAATAATTAATCAAGTGAAATTGTAATCATGTAGTGCCTTGTGCCATAGATCCATCTGAGTGTCAGAATTTTCCAGATGGTGAAATGAGTATTCCTAAGGGAAACTCGGAGCGCATACTATTGAGTATGTTAGATGCTTGTCATTCTGAATCCAAGTGTTTAGGGAGGATGATTGTGGTCATACCTAGCCTTCTATTTGAGAACAGTTGCAGTCGTGTCTCGGTGATTATATATGTGATGAGATTGGAGAACAATTGTGGTTGTACCTCAGATGGTTGGGTATGCGTACCCACCTCCTTTCACTAATGTTGTGACATGCACCAAGGACAAACTAGGTTGTTACTAGTTTGACCTTATGTGTCGCTATGGTGAACTTGTACTGACTGGGGTGGAGAATATCTTAGGAGTCTAGGTCTTCCTAAATCATGTATGGCACTGATTTCAATTTAGTAGTGGGCAGTTGGATTTTGAGTGGTATCCTCAAATTACTCAGGGGCAATGTAATAAAAGATGTAATACAACCATTTAGCATATTTGTTTAGGTTATACACAATGTCTCACATTGGATGATAACCCATGTTTGATCTTCTTACATAGAGATGATATATAGTACAATGAGAGATGATAGATATGCTTGTGATGCATATGTGCTCATGTTGTAAACATGTTTATGTTGTCAAATACATTGACACTGATATTTAATATTATGCTTCTAACAATGTCTAATATTGCTATCCATGCCTATGTAATTAGAAATGCTTACTAATTATGCTTATGTATATAGTTGTGCTATGATGTTTACTCTATTTATTATGTATATTGGTTCACTTTATTAAATATGCCAATATTTATAGTCGTATCATACTACTAGACATATCAAAGATGCTTATGCTTCTAGACTGCTTGTTTTGTTAGTAAGGCATATGATGATAGTCAAATCAATGATAATGATTGTTGTTAGATGAAATCTTATGAAACATGAGTAGATATATGATAAAAGAAATGGATTTATCTGTTGCCTATATATACATTGGTAATCATACTTGAATTTTTTATATTATGAAAATATTTTCTTTAGTCAAATTTTTCTTTATTAAAATTGGAATTTCATATGATTTTCTTAGTACCAGGCGCTACGGCGCTGAAGTAACCCATGCCATACTCCCAGGAAAATCTCCGAAGTAACACATGCCATACTCCCAGGAAACGCTCGAATGACCTTCAACAAAAGGGTACATGTACCTGAAACCAACACAGGTAGGTAGGCATAGAATACCTAGGGGTGTGAGACAACTCTCTCTAAGGAACTTAGAAAAATAGCCTCGTAACTTCGGGAGAAGGGGTGCCTCCTCTCAAAGGGGGTCGCAGTGACCAGGCCCGGGCAACTGTTTACCAAAAACACAGGTCTCCGTAAAGTCGTAAGACCATGTATGGGGGATGACGCCTGCCCAGTGCTGGAAGGTCAAGGAAGTTGGTGACCTGATAACAGGGGAGTCGGCAACTGAAGCCTCGATGAATGGCGGTCATAACTATAACGTTCCTAAGGTAGCAAAATTCCTTATCGGGTAAGTTCCAACCCGCACAAAAGGTGTAACGATCTGGGCACTGTCTCGGAGAGAGGCTCGGTGAAATAGACATGTCTGTGAAGATGTGGACTACCTACAGCTGGACAGAAAGACCCTATGAAGCTTCACTATTGCCTAGGATTGGCTTTGGGCCTTTCCTACACAACTTAGGTGGAAGGAGAAGAAGACCTCCTTCCAGGAGGCCCGAGCCATCAGTGAGATACCACTTTGGAAGAGCTAGAATTATAACCTTGTTCCAGGACCTACGGCCAAAGGGACAGACTCAAGTAGGTAGTTTCTATGGGGTGTAGGCCTCCCAAAAGGTAATAGAGGCGTGCAAAGGTTTCCTCAGGCCGGATGAAGATTGGCCCTCGAGTGCAAAGGCAGAAGGGAGCTTGACTGCAAGACCCACCCGTTGAGCAGGGACGAAAGTCGACCTTAGTGATCCGATGATGCTGAGTGGAAGGGTCATCGCTCAATGGATAAAAGTTACTCTAGGGTTAACATGTTGATCTTCCCCAAGAGTTCACATCGACGGGAAGGTTAGGCACCTCGATGTCGGCTCTTCACCACCTGGGGTTGTAGTATGTTCCAAGGGTTGGGTTGTTCACCCATTAAAGCAGTACGTGAGCTGGGTTCAGAAGGTCATGAGATAGTTCGGTCCATATCCAGTGTGGGTGTTAGAGAATTGAGAGGACCTTTCCCTAGTATGAGAGGACCGGGAAGGATGCACCTCTGGTGTACCAGTTATCGTGCCAACAGTAAACTCTGGGTAGCCAAGTGCGGAGCGAATAACTGCTGAAAGCATCTAAGTAGTAAGCCCACCCCAAGATGAGTGCTCTCCTATTCTGACTTCCCCGTAGCCTCCGGTAGCACAAGCACAATCGAGACAGTGACGGATTCTCTGCCCCCATGGGGATGGAGCGACAGAAGTATTGAGAATCCAAGATAAGGTCACAGAAAGATGAGTCGTTTATCATTACAATAGGTGTCAAGTGGAAGTGCAGTGATGTATGCAGTTGAGGCATCCTAACAGACCGAGAGATTTGAACCTTATTCCTACATGACCTGATCAATTCAATCAGGAACTCGCCATCTATTTTCATTGTTCAACTATATGACAACATGAAAAAACCAAAAAAAGCTTTGCCCCCCCATCCCTTGATAGAGAGGGAGGGTGGAGGCCTTTGGTGTCCCTTCCAGTCAAAAATTGGGGCCTCACAATCATTAGCCAATATGCTTTTCTCTCATGCCTTTCTTCATTCATGGTTTGATATTTTGGTGTCCTAGGCATAGAGGAACCACACCAATCCATCCCGAACTTGGTGGTTAAACTCTACTGCGGTGACAATACTGTAGGGGAGGTTCTGTAGAAAAATAGCTCGATGCCAGAATGATAAAAAGCTTAACACCTCTTATTTGACTTTGATTTTTAAAAAGGTTGTCTTATTCTTATTCCAATTTAAAACCCCAATTATGACATCTCTTCTCTCCCACTTCACACCTCGGAACATAATGTTCTTCTAGAGAGAAATGTGCTTTCACATCTTCTTAACCCGAAATGAATGAGGAGAGGAAAGGTTCCTTTTTGGGGGTACTCTCGGGAAGAGGTCCGGTGGAGACGGGGTGGGGCCTGTAGCTCATAGGATTAGAGCACGTGGCTACAAACCATGATGTCGGGGGTTCGAATCCCTCCTCGCCCCACCGATCCAGAAGGGAAGGACATTTACCTCTACCTCTG
Organism: Alisma plantago-aquatica; assembly: GCA_963693085.1. Classification (NCBI taxonomy): domain Eukaryota; kingdom Viridiplantae; phylum Streptophyta; class Magnoliopsida; order Alismatales; family Alismataceae; genus Alisma; species Alisma plantago-aquatica. The sequence goes on from OY856410.1 coordinate 1,106,897,535, forward strand.
CTCTAAAGGTAGAAAAATCATGATCAGGGTCGTAGACGCAAAGCTATGGGTTTTTTGTCGAAATGGAATGGCCTTACTTTTTTTATTTATCGTGTTTTCTTTATCGTGAATGAGACTATAATTACGTATAGTACACCCAGTTCAAATCCACATATTTGTGTCTTACTCCCCGTAACTCTTCCTCAGCCATGCTTGGGCAGAATAGCAGAGCAAGTACAACTATTAGTAGCATAGCAAAAATGTGTTCCTAGTCATTAATTGAATATGTTTGCCCACGGTAATTGTGGCCTATCGGGAGAATCGATGAATGCATCTTTGATACAGTAATAGTACACACCATCTGAGAATTCTTAATTGTCTAGTTGTAAATAGCCATGGGGCTATTTGCTTTACAAGGGATTATCCCATATCTACGCCAGGTATTGATGTGACGGTGATTCTCAAATATCACATAACAGAATGTGATATAATGGGATAGGAAATATAAACAAAGACAGGGAACGAGTTACTTATTCTTAACTCCTAATGGCCAAAGCGAGCCCTTTCATTCAATTCTTAATTAAAAAATTAAGAATTAATCAAATCTCCCCAAGTAGGATTTGAACCGACAACCAATCGGTTAATAGCCGACCACTCTACCACTGAGCTATTGAGGAACAATGGGCGATTTGATCTCATATAGTTCAACTCTCGTTCTCAACCCATGAACAATATGAGTCTGAAACTTCCTTTGTAACTCCCGAAACCTCTTCGTAATGGCACCGTTCCATGCCTCATTTCATAAGGAACCTCAAAGTGGCCCTATTTTCATTATATTCCATCTATATCCCAATTCCATTCATTTAATATCCCTTTAGTATCATTGACATAAGAGATGTCATTTATAGTCTATCTCTTTCCATACATAGAAAGTTAAGAAATCATCATATAATAATTGAGAAATTGTAATAGAAAAGAAACAAGGGAGGTTTGCGATGATTTTGAAATCTTTTCTACTAGGTAATCTATTATCCTTATGCATGAAGATAATTAATTCGTCTGTTATGATCTGACTATATTATGGATTTCTGACCACATCCTCCATAGGGCCCTCTTATCTCTTCCTTCTCCGAGCTCGGGTTATGGAAGAAGGAACTGAGAAGGAGATATCAACAACAATTGGTTTTATTACGGGATAGCTCATGATGTTCATATTGATCTATTATGCGCCTCTCCATCTAGCATTGGGTAGACTCCATACAATAATTGTCCTAGTTCTACCCTATCTTTAATATTAATATATGAAATATTAATAGTTTGTAATAATTAATAGTTTTGTAATAATTTTTAAATGCTTTATATTTATAATTTATATTTATAATTTTATAATTAAACAATTAATTTATAATTAAATAATTAAACTGAAATCTTTTTATTTTTTATTTGACTTTCTTTTAATTTATAAAATTGATATTTGATAAAAACTATTTTTATAAATATAGTTGATTTAGAGTAATTGAATGATAATTGATTTTTAGTTTCTAATTCTTTTTGAAAAAATATTTTATTTTTAATTTTGATTATTATTAGAAAATGACAAAATTTGATTATTATAGGCTCAAATCTTATATTAGACTCAAAAAATTAATTAGTACAAAAATCGATAGATAATAGAATAAAAAAAGATAAGATGAGATTTGCCCACCTCTAATATATTTTAATCCTTCTCTTATAAAGAACCTTGCAATACCAGTACCATTTATGATCCCATCAATTATACATTTATCAAAAAAAGAAGTTAATTGAGATAAACAAGGATCCGTTTTTTAGCAAGGTATGGAATGTATTGTCAAATATTCAATATGATTCCATAAGATCCATTTTCATTCAAGTAACGGATTCTAGTCAATTGAAAGGATCTTCTGATCAATCCAGAGATCATTCTGATTCCATTAGATATGAGGATTCAGAATATCACAAATTGATCGATCAAGCTTCAATTGGTACGCACAAGAAATAGGCTAATTCAACAACTTTTTGTTCAATCTCTCACAGAGTCAAATTCTCATCAGTACGAGTCAAAGGAATGGCCCTTTTCCATACTTTCCGCATTTAGTTCGAGATATTTCCACACCTTTTGATCGACCTGAACAACAAATACATATCCCCTCCACCCCTTTTGTCCTCTTGGAGGAAATATCCTTGACTATGTGGCTCAAAATGGAACGAAATGATCTTTAAAAAGGCTATTGCTATCTGCTCAAATAACAAATAATTGGTTTAACTAAATAATTAAAGAAAATAGATAGATCTTTCTCTTCATCTCAGGTCGATGGATCTTCTCAATTGAGGATCTCCCATAGGGTTTTTAAGATTTTCAATACCCATATTTCTCTAAAATCAAGTCTTTTCCTCTTACTTCTCTACTGCATTTTTAGATAGAGCAGTGTCGTACCTGGACTCCCGAAGTCAGTATAGTCTCCCTCTGCCTCCCCCGATAATTGAGCCTTCTTAAAATTTGAATTTTTGATTTCTCTATAAAAGATTTACAAAGTTGTTCCAACTTATTGATTGGCACTAACCCTAGATTATTCCTTTTTTTATTATGATCAAAGTAGAAGATTATTCTTTTTACCAAACATATGTGGATCAAATCATGATCTTAGAACTTAGAATAAGAATAAGAGATCTTTCTCGATCAATCCCTCATTCCAGAATACCCTTCCACTTCTGGGCAAAACCTAGCTTCTTAATGATCTTTAGGGCATGGTCACCTCCCACACGAGGTTCCATTATAGTAATTCCAGTGCACCTCTACTCCAAGAAAGTCAACAGGGAAGCTTCTAAGCTTATATGTTTAATCTATTTAGCATGCTTGAACTATTCAATTGACTATTAAATATTCCAACTACTCAGTTATTTACTATTTAATATGATGTAATCAATATATGTTGGAGAGAGTTATATCTCTCGATGGGACTGGGTCTCACCTCATGGGTCACCACATTTTTTTGGTGATCGAAAGTAGCAACAATAGTATCATGATAGTGATAAGAATATGAGGTGATAAATCCTAGAGATGGTTGTTTAGTTGTCTAGTGTGTCCTAGAGTCACCCTTATACTCTCAGGTTCGGACAAAAAGTTTGTATACGATGTTTTGATTGAATCGAGCTTTCTCAAGCATGTTGATGCTTGTATATGTTGAATATGTGGATAGTGTACCTTTGCAAAGTTTATGTTGTAGCTGAGGCTACAGGCAATTGTAAAGGATATTGAGAATTATGTGAAGTAAAGCACGTTGTTGGGATTTTATATAAATGTTTCTGAGAAATTGGGAATTGTTGAAATCAGTTTTATTTTACCCTATTTTCTGGGTTTGTGTTTAATTAAGGAGTAATTGCGTTTAGTGTTTTGAGTAATCTCATTTTGTGTAATGGATTCTCACAACATATCCATTCTATGTCATTTATTTAGAATAAATTGATGGGGTATGCCTAAAAATTTCACTAATAAAACTAGCGTCGTGATATTCTACATCGTTGATTTATTATTACACAACTGACGGGGTAATTTTAAAGGTTTTGGTTGTTGTTCTTGCAACTGAAAAGCAAATGTCAAAGCAAACCACAAATATGTCACTCGTTGCGTGTTATATTGTTGGTTTTGTTGTAATGTGGAACCAACCAAAATTATTGTCGTCAGTTTTATGAACCAATGAAGAATAGATTGAGTTCTAGCGTTGCTGATAACATTAGTTTTAATGCACTTTTCATGGTCTTTTTCATAATTAAAATAATTAAACTAATGTTTAGATGTTTATCTTCTTTCATTTGACTCCCAGTTTATCAAATACCAAGTTTTAATTAAGTTTTATTAATATTTGAAGGATGACCATCAACACTATAAATTTATCACTCAAGCTCGACAGATTCCCGTCAACCATCGACCAAATGGGTTGACATCTCAACTTTTCCTCAAAAGAATTGATAATTCCCTGTCAAACTCTCATCAACAAACTCATCGAACAAGCATCAACAGGACCCTAACAAGCTTTCATCAACAGTTCAGAACATTAATGATTATGTCGATGGATTCCCATCGTTTGTAACATCATCAAATGAAACAACCATCGATACCTTCCTTGATGAAATTGCCATCGATGCATTCATTGAAGGATCAAATGTCAACAATCATGTTGATAGATACCCTTTTGATCCCACAAAGATCAACACCCTCAAAGGTCGATGATGACTTGTCAAGCTTTCAGCTCATAAACCCTCATCATCGACAGTAGGAAGATGAAGTGTCCACACCACATGGACTAATCAGAGATCAACAAGGCACAAGTCAAATCATATAAATAGACCCCCAAGGTGTCACTTCAAGGCATCTTGGATCTCAGAGTCAACAAGCTGAAAGGCTTCCACCAAGATCAAATCCCAAGGCTAGAGCCATAGATTAGTTTAGATCTATCAACCTAGCTGGTATCAACCTCTAACTTGTTGGCTCAACCCATTTCCTTCGGTAGATCGATGGACCTGCTTGCGTGAAGTCTAGATCAGAAGAAGGAATAGATCCGCCGACTACTGACTATCGACCGCTAGCTATGGACCTCATGTTGATCAAGCCAAAAGTTTGGTGGATCCTCTTTTTTTGTTATCATGATTTATTCATGTTGTGATATGTATATTTCTTGTTCCATGAGTGGTTAAACTCCATAACTTGGGTTGGGAGTAGCTGTCTGGCCCTTTCAACCATAGAATTGTTTATTCTTCCGTTTTATGAAATATGTTCTTATAAGTTTCATTTCTATACTCTTATTAGACTACATCTCTTGATGATTAGATACCTTGTTTTTATGTTTGATATGAATATTATTCAAGAGAATGATTTCAATTATTACCGATGTATAAATTAGTAACAAGAAACAAGAGTGAGGAGTAATTATAATAAAATTCATAGTATAATTATTTATTCATTGGTTATTACCTTAAGAGAGAGAACTTTTGAATAAAAAACTACTCGGATTTTGAGAGAATGAAGGAGTGGATATCATTTATGGTTGTTTGCAAAACAAGTTAAGAATATATATAAATTAGAAGTTAATGTTTTACGTGGTTGTGGTTGGTATGATTGGTGAAACCCAATCCAAGTTTCTTCTTTTATCATTTCACAATTTTATCTTTACTTTTTTTCTTTGATTTTCCATAACCTAGATTTATTGGTTAATTAGATTAATTTGTTCCTTAACTGGGACACCAATTCCACTTATTTGGTTCTACTAAACTAAGTTAAGATCATTCATTTTTATTTTATTGTTCTCCTTGTCTCGGCATTTGACCCTGCATTACTAAAAAGACTTTGTATTGAGTTGTGAACGTCTCTTATAGTCGGGTATGAATTTAAAGTATGATATCTTTGACTTAACAATCGTGTTTACACTTTTGACCCACGAAAAAAGATCTATCAACTTTTAGCGTCTTTTTCGGGGTCAAGGCAACGAATAACCTCAAAGAACTTGTGGTCTACTTAGCATTAGTCTTCAAGTTTATTAGCAACCTTTTTTACTAAACTATCTATCGGCACAATCGTTTACATCTCCAGTCTTGGACTATGATTCATTTGATATATTTTTCATGTAATATACTATCTTTTCTTTTTTTTACAATGGTGTTCCATGTTGAATTTCTAGAGGTACATCATCTCTTTGACGGTCCAATGGAGTTCCTTCTTTGCACGGGCCTAGGAGTAGTTAAAATGTAGTTTGCAAGTGTGAATTAAGGTAAACAGACCTTGATTCTATGTTATTTGGAAAAATATTGACGAAAATTGCAGAACTAATGCAGAACCAGTCAGTAAAGGTGGTGCAATGGATGCAATGATGGTTAACATTATGTCAAAATGAAACCATAGGCTTTAGATTATCATGACCCACTACATCACAAATGATGATAGAAATAGATCCTCATAAGCAATTCTTTATACCAGTTATGTGATCCATAAAAGGAAATGCCTATTAACATGTACAATAGAGGGATACACAATCATCAAGTAGGATAACCCCTAGTTCACAGAGATAGTAATACCACTTTTTGGAAAGAGTAGAAATCACACAGATGCCTTTATGTGGTGTTGATTGACTTACTCTCTTGCCCCAAATTTATTAAACAATAAAAACATAGGATTTTCACATAGAAAGGTGCTCCTAGAATTTCGTTCTTCGTAAACATTGAATCCAATAATTTAAACTTTCGTACTTCATATAACCACTAACATACTAATCCCAGAGCTCCATCAAGCCCTACCTAAGGTTTCTATGGTCATCTTCTTGGGTTTTCGACCAAGGAAAGTTGTTTTCTTCCTTCCTTCTCCATTTTCTTACTCTTCTCCTTCCTTAGACCTTCCTCCAGTTTAGAACTCTGATGTTCCATGGTAAAAGTTGATTTAGGGCTCAAGATCCTACCTTTCTTGCTTCTTCTTCTAGGGTTTTGATTCCTTGTGAAGAAGAGTGCCTGCTTGGCCGAGTTTGGAGCTTCCTCTTGGGTTTTCTACCTTCTTGGCTCAAGTTTCTTGCTGCTATAAGTATGTTCTTATCAGTAGAGGTGCACTTATATAGGTTACTATAAGCTTGTTAGCTCATGTTCTTGCTTAAAAATGGTGATTAAAGCATTACGAAGCTAAGCTTGTTTGGGATTTCAATTTTTATGGTGTTTCCTAATTTGTTTCCAATTCTGGATGAACATGTAATTATATGCACGTTCTTCCTAAGGAAGGAGATGACTTAGTTCAGGTTGGTATAACGACCTATGGTGCTAAATAGTCCATATTAGGGTTTCTAGGTTGCTTCTTCTCTAAACACATGACCCGGTGGTGTGGTCTTCATAACAACCAAAGGTGATGATCAAGGGTGATGAATGATGGTTTGATCTGATAGTCACACCATAGGTCAGTGTTAGGCTCTCTTGGAATCTCAATGAGCAATGGTTTGATTCTCTAATGATGTCATTAGCTTAATATTTGATGGTATTAAATGAATATAGTGCTAATCTAACAACTGATGGTGACTTAATAATCACAACTAATGGTGGATTAGGTCATCACCATGTATGGTAAGTTAAGTATGTAGTTGTAGATTCAACTAAAGCTTAAACCAATGGTTCCTTGGTTCAATTGATTTAATAGTTAAACCTATACTTCAATTGATAACTTTGAACAATGAACCTGATCTAATGAATAAGATTGGGTGCTTCAACATCCAATGGATTAGAATGAATGAATCACATGATATTAAATGTGGGTCCTACTGATGATAATCTGATGATTCAATATCATTAATTTGTTGTCCTACCTTTTCTTCGAAATAGTTATATTTGATAAATGGCCATAATAAGTGGGTGTGTAATTTCAATGTGATATAGTTTGTTTTACCTAACCTTAATGTAACAAAATGATGGTGATTGGTTATAATCAGCCATCTTGCATGATTAATGTGAAAATGAATTACACTCTTCTTGTGTTTAAACCACAATGTAGTGCTATTTGAATATCATAGTGCCTTGCCATAATAATATCTATGGACACATAATTGTTGATGATATTTTGAGCCTTGTTTAAGTCATGGAATGATGAGGATGACCTTGATATGAATAATGTGATGGTCTTAATGATCTTTGGGCATGTTGAGCCCTGGTTGAGGTAAAATACTTTACATGTTTAAGAGTTGAAACCCTGGAATTAGTAATAAGAAATGAATATCTTGAAATGATATGATGATGATGTGGTTCACTACAATGCAATGGATGATAGCATATGGTAATGTGATTAAGATCTATACTTCAAATGTTTTATATCTTCTAAAGTTGCAATTCCTATACACTTGATATAAATGAATTAGCGTTGGATGTCCATTTGTATGATGAAGCCTTAATTCACCAAATTGGAAATAATTATTCAAGTGAAATTGTAATCATGTAGTGCCTTGTACCATAGATCCATCTGAATGTCAGAAATTTCCAGATGGTGAAATGAGTATTCCTAAGGGAATCTTAGAGCGCATACTGTTGAGTATTTTGGATGCTTGTTATCTTGAATCCAAGTGTTTAGGGAGGATGATTGTGGTTATACATAGCCTTCTATTTGAGAACGGTTGTGGTCATGTCTCGGTGATTATATATGTGATGATATTGGAGGACAACTGCAGTTGTACCTTGGATTGTAGGGTATGCGTACCCACCTCCTTTCACTAGTCTCATGACATGTACCAAGGATGGACTAGGTTGTTAGTAGCTTGACCTTGTGTGTTGCTATTTCGGACCTGTACTGACTGGGGGTGGAGAAGATATTAGGAGTCTAGCTCTTCCTAAATCTTGTATGGCACTGATTTCGATTTAGTAGTGGGTAGTTGGATTTTGAATGGTATCCTCAAATTCCTCAGGGGCAACATAATAAAAGATGTAATACAACCATGTAGCATATTTTTTTAGGTTATACACAATGCCTCACATTGTATGATAACCCATGTTTGATCTTCTTACATAGAGATGATATATAGTACAATGAGAGATGATAGATATGCTTGTGATGCAGATGTGCTCATGTTGTAAACATGTTTATGTTGTCAAATATATTGACGCTGATATTTAATATTATGCTTCTAGCAATGTCTAATATTTCTATCCATGCCTATGTAATTAGAAATGCTTACTTTTATGCTTATGTAGTTAATTGTGCTATGATGTTAGCTCTACTTATTATGTATATTGGTTCACTTTATTAAATATGCCAATATTGATAGTCGTGTCATACTGCTAGACATATCAAAGATGCTTATGCTTCTAGACTACTTGTATTGTTAGTAAGACATATGATGATAGTCAGATCAATGATAATGGTTGTTATTAGATGCACTTATATGAAACCTGAGTAGATAGATGATAAAAGAAATGGATTTATCTGTTACCTATATATACGTTGATAATCATACTTGTTGCTAAGCTTATTTTTTTAATCTATTTAGCATGCTTGAATTGTTCGATTGATTAATAAATACTCCAACTACTCAATTATTTACTATTTAATATGATGTAATCAGTATATGTTGGAGAGAGTTATATCTCTCGTTAGGATTGGGTCTCACCTCCTGGGTCACCACATTTTTTTGTGATCGACAGTAGCGACAATAGTATCATGATAGTGAGAAGAATCTGAGGTGATAAACCCTAGAGATGGTTGTTTAGTTGTCTAGTGTGTCTTAGAATTGCCCTTATACTCTCAGGTCCGGATGAAAAGTTTGTAAATGACCTTTTGATTGAATCAAGCTTTCTACGGCATGCTGATGCTTGTATATGTTGAATATGTGGATAGTGTACCTTTGAAAAGTTTATGTTGTAGCTGAGGCTACACACAGTTGTAAAGAATATTGAGAATTATGTGAAGTAAAGCACGTTGTTGGGCTTTTATATAAATGTTTCTGAGAAATTCAAAATTGTTAAAATCGGTTTTAATTTACCCTATTTTCTGGGTTTGTGTTTAATTAAGGAGTAATTGTGTTTAGTGTTTTGAGTAATCTCATTTAGTGTAATGGATTCTCACAACATATCTATTCTATGTTGTTTATTTACAATAAATTGATGGGGTATACCTAAAAATTTCACTAATAAAACCAGCGTCATGATATTCTACATCAGTGAGTTATTATTACACAATTGACGGGGTAATTTTAAAGGTGTTGGTTGTTGTTCTTGCAACTGACAAGCAAAGGTCAAAGCAAACCACAAACATGTCACTCATTGCGTGTTATATTGTTGGTTTTGTTGTAATGTGGAACCAACAAAAATTATTATTGTCAGTTTTGTGAACCGACGAAGAATGGATTGAGTTCTAGCATCATTGATAACATTAGTTTTAACTCACTTTTCATGGTCTTTTTCATAGTTAAAATAATTAAAATAATGTTTAGACATTTATCTTTTTTCATTTGACTCCCAGTTTATCAAATACCAAGTTTTAATTAAGTTTTTTTGATATTTGAAGGATGACCATCAACACTCTAAATGGATCACTCAAACTTGACGGATTCCCATAAACCATCGACCAAATGGGTTGACATCTCAAGTTTTCCTCAAAAGAATCGATAATTCATTATCAAACTCTCATCAACAAACTCATCGAGCAAGCATCAACGGTATCCTAGGAATCTTTCATCGACAGTTTAGAACATTAACGTTTACGTCGATGGATTCCCAACGTACTTAACATCATTGAATGAAACAACCATCGATACCTTCCTCGATGAAATGACCATCAATGCATTCATTGAAGGATCAAATGTCGACCATCATGTCGATCGATCCCCTTTTGATCCCACAAAGATCAACACCCTCAAAGACCGATGACGACTTGTCAAGCTTTCATCTCATAAACCCTCATCATTGACAGTAGGAAGATGAAGCGTCCACGCCACATGGACCAATCATAGATCAAAAAGGCACAAGTCAAATCCTATAAATAGACCCCCAAGTTGTCACTTCAAGGCATCTTGGATCTCAGAGTCAATAAGCTGAAAGGTTGCCGCCAAGATCAAATCCCAAGGCTAGAGTCATAGATTAGTTTAGATCTATCAACCTAGTTGGCTATCAACCTCTAACTTGGTGGCTCAACCCATTTCCATTGGTAGGGCGACAGACCTTCTTATGCGAAGTCTGGATCAGAAGAAGGAATAGATCCACCGACTACTGGCTATCGACCGCTATCTATCGACCTCATGTTGATCAAGCCAATAGTTTGGTGGATCGATTACTCAATCTAACTTTGTATTGACATCTTCCCTCTTTTTTCTTTATCATGATTTATTCATGTTGTGATATGTCTCTTTCTTGTTCCATGAGTGGCTAAACTCCATAACTTGGGTTGGGAGTAGCCATCTGGCCCTTTCAACCATTGAATTGTTTATTCTTCCATTTTATGAAATATGTTCTTACCATTTTTGTTTCTATACTCTTATTAGACTACGTCTCTTGATGATTAGATACCCTCTTTTGATGTTTGATATGAATATTATTCAAGAGAATGATTTCAATTATTATTGATGTATAGATTAGTAACAAGACACAAGAGTGTGGAGTAATTATAATAAAAGTCATTGTATAATTATTGATTCATTGGTTATTACCTCAAGAGAGAGAACTTTTGAATAAAAAACTACTCGATTTTGAGAGAATGAAGGAGTGGATATCATTTATGGTTGTTTGCAAAACAAGTTAAGAATATATATAAACTAGAATTTAATGTTTTATATGGTTGTGGTTGGTATGATTGGTGAAACCCAATCCAAGTTTCTTCTTTTATCATTTCACAATTTTATCTCTACTTTTTTTCTTTGATTTTCCATAACTTAGATTTACTGGTTAATTAGATTAATTTGTTCCTTAACTAGGACACCAATTTCACTTATTTGGTTCTACTAAACTAAGCTAAGATCATTCATTTTTATTTTGTTATTCTCCTTGTCTCGATGTTTGACCCTATATTACTACAAAGACTTTGTATTGAGTTGTGGACATCTCTTATAGTTGGGTATGAATTTAAAGTCGTACATCTTTGACTGAACAATCGTGTTTACACTTTTGACCCATGAAAAAAATCTATCAACGTTTAGCGTCTTTGTAACTTCCTCTTTATCAAATGAGGTACAATGACCATTAGTTCCCCTAGCAGCGGCGGGCTTGGGGGAGAGCCTCTGGCCGCCTTTGGGTGCTGGCCGCTCCCCCTGGCCTCTTCTCGCCTAGGAAGCTTCTCATCTGCTCGGGTGCTGTGCGGTACAGGTTCCCTCTGCCTTCCGTTTTGATGCTCGACACCAGCCTTTGGATCCTGAGTCTAGTTTCTTCTGGCTCCCGTGGCGGTTTAGACGGAGGTGAATGTTACGACTGGGTGCATGTGGTTTCATTCATAGATCTCCAATCGTGATGGTTCCGACGCTCTGTCTTCTCCGAGTCAGATCTGAAGAAACCCCCCCTCTTTTTTTCCTTTCCAGTTCCATTTAGCTTCTTGTTTTTTTTCCTTTGTTTGGTAGTTCTTGTTAGTGGCAGCTTCTCGGCCCTGTGTATTCTCAATCTTTTGGCATTTATCAGTCTATTTGTCTCTGATCCTCTCCTGGAGTGGTACTGGCAGTGCTTCTTCTTTGGACGGATCTAGTTTTTTATGTTTTGTGTCGTTTGTAGGTCTAGGTTGTTGGGGTCTTCCTTTCTATGTATCTTGTGTCTGTTCTACCGTCTGAGGTTTGGTGAGTGTGCCCTCAGTTTCTCTGTTGGCTTGCTGGGGTAGGGGATAATCAGGGGTCTTGGGTTTGGAGGCATTGCTTCCATTCCTCTCTCGATTGCGATCGAGTTAGGATTCTTGGTGAGTGGTGGTGGAGTTATGTTGTGTTTTCTATCCTCTATCCTTGTTCTTCCTTCGGCCTTTTCTACTCCTTTGCTTGTCCTTGAAAGGGATCCGTAGTGGCTTTTTCTGTTGGTGTCATAGTGCGGCGTGTTATCTGTTATCTTTCTCTCTATTTGTAGTTTTCTTTAGTGAGTTATAGTTTCTTTTTTGTCGTGTGGTTTGTGTCCTCCTTTCATGTTAGGTCTTCTTTTGTTTCTTTGTTATATGGCAGCAAGTGCGAAGGTGATCCCTTCTTCGGTCACTGGTTTGGAGCATATACTCTATATCAGATATTATCTCAGGTTGAAGGAATCTCTCATAAAAAGTTGTTTTGGTCAGCAATATAGAAGAGAGATCAATACATCATTGTTCTTATCACGTTCCAATATGAGTTTCTGGTTATTGTATTTGGTCTTTACTTTTTTTTGTCCAGTTGGTGTATCTCCCTTTACATGTAAATGTCGTATGGATTTAATGTAATGAATGTGGTGTCTTTCAAAAAAAAATTTAGTGTCTTTGTCAGGGACAAGCAACGAATAACCTCAAAGAACTTGTGGTCTACTTAGCATTAGTCTTCAAGTTTATTAGCAACCTTTTTTACTAAACTATCTATCTGCACAATCGTGTACATCTCCAGTCTTGGACTCTGATTCATTTGATATCTTTTGCAGGTGATATACTATTTTTCTTTTTTTACAATGGAATTCCTTGCTGAATTTCTAGAGGTACATCGTCTCTTTGACGATCCAATGGTCACACAACCACCACTTGTTGGCAATACTCCTAAAAATAGATCCTCACTCCGGTCATTGGCCACTGCATGTGCCAACGACAACCAAGAGCCTATCATTATGTCACAGATTCCTTTGGAAAACTTTGATATGAAACTCGCCCTCTTGAGCATAATTCAACATCAAACTTTTGGGGGAATTTTTGTTGAGGAAAACCCATTCCATCATATAGATGCGTTAAAAAACCTTTGCAACACCCTTAAGATTAATAGATTCCCTCAGGAAGTCATATATATATGAAAGGATTCTGCTTAATTTCTCAAAGGTACAAAGCCCTTTCATGGTATCTATCTCAAAAAGGGATCACCGCATGACACCAACTATCTGAAGCATTCGTGAATAAATTCTTCCTTAATTGAAAAGACTCTCTAATGCAAGCATAAAATCATTGGGTTTAAACTAAAGCCCATTGATAATTTTTATGAGGCATGGGAGAGATATCAAGACTACTTGAGAGATTTCCCACATCACAACTATGATGAAGGTTTCCTCATTACCACTTTCTATGAAGGACTAACTTCCTCTGAAAGAACATCACTCAATGCAGTAGTAGGAAGTGATTTCATGAAGCACGATGTTGAAACCACCATGGAGATAATAAACAATATGGTCACACTACAAGAAAGAAGGGATTATGATAAGAATATTGTTGTTGTTCCCTCTACAACATGCACTTCTTCATAGTGAAGCTTACTTGAAATCTTGAATAACAAACTTGATAGAATGGCAATTGATGTACAAAATTTGAAGAATCCCCAATCCAGATTTCATGTTGAGGCAACAGTGAAGTGTGTAACTTGTGGAAAGGGAGGTCATGGAATAGATCACTGCATTTACACTCATGGAATCAAACACACTTATATGATCCCAATTGAAAATGTGTCTCATGTGAACTATAAAAGGCCAGACCATCCAGGATTTTCCTATGGGAACTCCTCTACTGCAAAAAACTCTTTTTAGCTAAATCAAATATCATAGGCCATCAGTCAAGGGGAATCTATAGTAAGAGGAACACCACCTGGATTTCATCAAAATACATCCATACAACAATAAGGCAACTTTCATTGATAACAAAGGGGAAGCCTGTTTCAGCAACATCAAAAATCCATAATAGAACTACATTCTCTAATTAAAAAATTAGGAGAATTCTTGGTAAGCAACAATAACATGATGACAAACATCCAAACACAATTGGGATATGGGAACACCTAGGTAAGTGATTTGCAACAACACAATGGAAATGATAGATAAACAACTAGCCTCCATTACAACATCTATCTACCAACCAAATGGGCAATTTCCTTCAAGTACTGAGCAAAATCCAATGAATGAAACTACCAGGAGTGGCTACACTATTTTGGAACCACTTCTTCTAGACCCCAGCCAAAAGTACCACTTATTGAAGAAACTAACACCAACAAAGGATAAGATCCTCTTATAAAGAAATCACAAGGGGCATCTAATCCTATTATGTCTCTTAGGACATATGAAATTCCCTTAGAGGCACCTTTTCCTCATCATTTCATCAAGACCAACTTGAGAAAAGATACACCAAATTCTTGGACACAATTAAAAAAATCACCATATTGACAAAATAGAAGGACCCTAGAGATTTCATCATCCCTTTATTCAATGGAGATACCTCAGCAAGATACGACTTAGCAAATTTGGGTGCCAGCATAAGTCTCATTCAGTACAGTTTGGCCATTAGATTGGGCCTAACAAACATTGTTCAATCAAACATGAGAATTCAGTTGGCTGACAATTCATTCACCAAGCCCGTTGGCATAGTATAAGACGTCAAATCAGGATTGAAAATTTATTTAACCCTTGTGATATTGTCATAATTAATGTAGTTGAAGATCATATATGTCTAATGATCTCTGGACAATCTTTTCTTTCCTGAGATTGTGTGTTGATTGATGTTTTTGATGGGCTAATTACTATAAGAATCGGTAATGAATATATTGATTTCAATGAGATCGACCACATGAAAGGCCCCACTCTGATGGAGACAAGTTATTTTGCAGACTGCTACTGTGAATTATGTGCTGAAATTAACACAATGTCATTTTAGATCCATTGATGAGGGTGTTGATCAACCCAAATTTGGGTATTACAGATCCTTAGGTTGATGAAATTTTGGTATATATGGCAACCACTAAATAAGAAGAATCTCAACCACAAGGTTCCATTGAGATAGCAAGTATGTATGACTCCAATGAGAACTGAAATACATTTCCACATTGAGGTCGGTGCCTAAATTGAAACCCCTTCCTGAAGGTTTGAAGTACAAATTCTCGATGAAGAACATAGGAATCCAGTGATAATCAATGCTCAGCTATCTTTTGAGCAACAACAAAAACTCTTGACTGAGCTTAGGTTTGGAGAAAAGCCCTTGAATATTGTATTGATTATATCAAGGGTTTGAGCCCCATTGTTTGTATGCATGGGATCAAACTTGAAGAAAATGCTAAACCATGTGTATAAGGGCAAAGAAAGCTTAATTAAAAAATGTGTGAGGTGGTGTGCAAGGAAGTAATTAAGCTATACAATGTTGGAATTATTCATCCTATTAGTGATAGGAACTGGGTGAAGAGAAGAAGAAGTTTTTTTTAGACCTAAAGAATTACCATTGAGATGACCCACTTCTACTTGGAAAATGTGCAAATAACAGTTATCAATGATGTGTCAGCCACAATGAAGCCCATTTTATTCTAGAAAAATGTCATGCCGCTCCATATGGAGAACATTTGGGTAAAGAGAAGACTACATTAGAAGAGTATAAACTATGGGTTCTATTGAGTGACTATCTTCAAAGATTCTCACACCTATATTAGGCAATGTGATGCATGTCAACGAACTGGGAACATCAGCCAGAGAAATGAAATGCCCCTAGCTGAATGGATTGAAGTCAGAATCTTTGATGTTTTGGGGATCAATTTTGTTGGACGTTTTCCAACTTCTTTTAGAAATTAATCCATACTTTTAGCTGTTGATTATGTTTCCAAATGGGTGGAAGTTGTACCACACCCACATGTGACTCAAAGATTTTTTTTTTTGAGGGCAAGATGGCTCGATTCATGACTTATAAGCCATACGGCATCTACAATTTGAGTCAAAAATACAGCAGGAGCAAACAAAGATCAAGTTAACATCACTACAACTCATATCGGAACGAGAATAGAACGCTTCCGTATTGATTCTTCTTCCTTGTTGCTGTCTTAAGCAGCTTTCCACGAAGAATTCCTTCGACTTGAGCATGTAGTAGTGATAGAGGCCCTGGATCTGTGCGGTGTTCCGATGCATCATCGTCTCAAGGGACGCCGTATAACCAAGTAACAAACAAGCCACAGCAAGACACAAGGAAAACTAAACGCTGACAAGCAGCGGGTAAACAAACGCTGACAAGCAGCGAGAAGAAGGCTAACCAGTAGCGACTAGAAACAAACGCCGATGAACAGCAACTAAAAGGGCAGACTGAAGCTGCCACAGACCACTGAAAGGAAAACAGAGCAAATCAGAAAGGAAGAAACGGGCACCTCAGCCCCTCACAACCGCACCGTTTCCCCTGACTCGGCAAGTGCCTGCAAAGGCAGCGGCACCACCCTGGGCGAGATGGATAAGCCCCCACCAGGCGAGAAGCTATCCTGGAGCTCGCTCACGGCAGCCGCAGCGCCACCCAGAGGACCCGCCGCACAAGAACGGCGAGAGGCAGGAACCAGCCGAACAGGTTCGACGGCAGCTTGGTGGAGACGAGGCGAGGTAGGAAGAGGCTCCGGGGGAGTAGGGGAAGAGACCACTGGCCGCGGCCTCCGCCCCCACCCCCCCAAGCCTAGGGCACCGCCGCTAAACCTAGATCGCACGGGCGATCGCCGCTAGGTTGCAGACGAGAGGAGCGCTGCTGCTAGATCATGTGACTCAAAGATAGTAATGTGCTTATTAACAAAAATTAACTTTCCAAGATTTGGGGTTCCTAGTACTGTTATAAGTGATGGAGGTTCACATTTCATTTAAAAATAGTTTGAATTGAAGTGGTATGGGGTAAAACATAAAATCTCCACCCCATATCATCCTCATACTACATGCCAAGTCAAAGTCTCTAACATACAGATTAACCAAATCTTAGATACAATTGTTGGAAAATCCAAGAAGGATTGGTCCTCAAAATTTGATGATGATCTTAGGCGTATTGAACTGCTTACTAGACTCCAATTGGAACAACTCCCTATCATCTCATATATGGTAAATCGGTCCACCTTGCTATGGAGTTAAACCACAAGGTTTATTGGGTGATCAAAGCTCTCAACATGAATATTGACCTTGCAAAAGAGAAACACTTTCTGCAACTAAATGAGTAAGTAGAACTCCATCTACATGCTTATGAGAATACCAATATTTATAAAGAAAACACCAAATTTTGGCATGATTCTCACATCAAGAGAAAAGATATTTCAAAAGGTGACAAAGTCCTTTTATTCAAATATACACTCTGTCTTTTTCTGGGAAAGCTATGCTCTCATTGGTCATGTCCCTTTATAGTTATATCTATACATCCTTCCAGAATGATGGACATTCACAGAATAAGTATGGAACATTCAAAGTCAATAGTCACTTCCTGAATAGATACTATAAAGATGAGGTTATCACCAAGAAAGTGGACATGAACTTGTCTAATGCTCTGAATGTTGAATAAACAAGTCCAAGAGTCGAGCTACACAACTACAAACAAGCGCTACTTGGGAGGAAACCAAGAACTTATCTTTCTTCTGCTTCTTTCTTTTATGTTGGTTTCACTCTTCATCATTTTGGTTTTCCATAGAAAAACTTGTCTTTGTAAACATGTTCCATCAAATCAAATGGATAGCTAATTTTCAAATGATGATTGGCCAATGATCACTTTATAGGGATCCATCAACCTAAACTCTGACCGCATGCATCATTTTCATGATTTATTACATGTTTTCCATGTCATCAACAAGGACAGTGTTGAACTATCAATCAAATGGCCCCCGAGTGAGTTGTCGATCGAACACCATTGATCTTGGTATGTCGACCCTTATACATTTCTTTACCTATCGACCTTTCCTCACAAGGTTGTCGACCAAATCATCAACAAGATGATTGATAGTTTTAGATCCTCAAATCCATTTACCCAATTAGATTTTTAGCATGTTCTGACTCTCGCCTATAAATATATGACCCATGGTAAAAAGAACTACCACATCCTAATTGAAGCGAAGATCTGTCATTTTTACTGTCTCCCATCGATGTTGATTGCTTGCCACCACCTTTCAACCCCCTACTCGATTCCTCTTCAACAATTTTCTGAACCTCAACCCCATTTATAGGTGTATACCTTTGTCAACTACATTGGTCGATAGTCCCATAGACCATTTTCATCAGTCATTCATCGAGATTATTCTCTATCAACATGATGCCTTGATGGTGACATTTTTCTTTTCTAAGCTATCTACATATCACCTTTGACCTTTAGAAGGACGTCTTCTTTGATCATTCACTCAAAGTCGATGACCCTATCGATAGATTTTCTCAACACCCATGTTTACAGCATTTCATCCTATCTGTCAGCCTAGTATCTCAATGGGTCTCTCCTTTCTCCACCTGTCGACATTTACTATCTCTCATTCATTCGTTCAAAATCAATGACTCATTGGCAGCATTGGTCGATGGCCTCTTTCATTATTCCAACTTATATACTATGTATATGATGTAGTAATGGCCTGCAAGGGAAGTGTTTGCATATGATATTGCAACCAGGAGGGGTAAAAATTTCCTGCATTCATCCAGCTCCTCAGTAGAAGATATCAAGCAAGAATTGTTGAACCCGACATGATACACCTCAGGGTACCTAGTTCAAAGTCCCTTACTATGGGACATTCTTTCCTTGCAACAACGATCATCTAGAGGCATTCAATGCTATGAAAAAGCTCACTTTCAAGCCCACCTGCTTCATATTTATAACTGCTCTCGAAGAAATTGGGATTTGGGCATGGGTGTATCAATTACTTACTAAATCCAACCTAGATCACATCTGTCTCACAAATCCAAGGGCCTATGTAGAGGAGAGTTTGGAGTTCATGTCTTCTATCTATAAGGTCTCCATCAAATGATCTGATGATCCTACAAGTGTATATAGACAACTGAAAGTTCACATCAACAACGTTGATCATGTCCTCATTGAATTCATCTTGAACAAAATTTTATGTGGATCAGATGAAGAAGCCACCAAAGCTTTTTCTAGACTACTAGACAAAGAAGATTCTTGTATTAATGCTTCTAAATACTGGGCTAAACTGTCAGGTCAACTTTGGTACCAATATGGATCTTTTAAGGCTTCCGTAATTCACTTTGTGCCATGGTGAATCATGCATAAAATTGTCACCAGCATTCTCTTTACAAAGTCAGAGGCCGGCAACATTTATCACGAAGAACTCTATATACTATCCCTCCTCATGGAAGGCTGCCCTATCAACATCGGTTGCCTATTAATTGATAGGTGGTTAGCCATATCTTCCTTTTCATAAAAGGAGTATTGTATGGGTGGTGTAATCAGCCTTATCTATCAACCACACGGACACCCAATTGCTCCTAAATTTTTTAAGGAAATGCATGGAGACAGTTTCATAACAATCAAATATCTAATATACTCTGGCATCATTATCCACCGTGATGATAAAAACCATTATCGCTTCATGATAACTAATATCTATATTCCTCTACATGAGCTCACAGACTACGACAGTGAGAAATTGACATTTGTAGAAGAGGAAATCATGCATCTTGTTAGAAAATTTCTTGAATTTGTTACCGTTGCACTACCTACTTCTATATCATCCTCCCGCATCCTTCCAGTACCTACTATGACTAAAGCTTCCAGAAGACCTCTACAAAAAATTCCAGAGGAAAGAAAACATAAAGCTAACATTGATGATGATTTTGAAGCACCACCATCACCAATAGGTCCACCCAAGCCTTCTGTTACCCTAGTTATTCCAACAGTTTTTCCATAGTCTTCTCAAGACAGTCGGTTCACATATGACGTGGTTGGATCACGTAGCGAACTGGTTGTTTTATTATTTTCCCAATCGCATATGATTTGGCAATTGTAATCCAATTAATGCACGACATGACATCGACACTAATCCTTGATGCAATCAAATTTCTCCACAAACTAAGTTATCTTGCTCACATGAGATGGTCGTCTCACTCACCCAACCAGTCGGTTGGTGAGTCAAGCCGGTCGGTTCACCTAAGTGAACCGATTGGTTCACTCATCAGTTTGGGAAGAACTTAGCCAATTCAATTTCTGATCAGTCTGACACTCCAACCGGCCGTATCAACACTTGATTCGATTGGATGGCAGTCCAGTTAGGTTATTTGTTTCTTGAATTGACTACCTACACACTTTAGTAATCAATTCAATCATTATTCATGATAAACTCCTCTTCTAGGTGAGTTCCTATGTGTGTGACTCTATAGGTCTCATATCACGTTGGCAGTGAAAGTCCATAACTAGCTTATGACAATCACAAGTAAAGAGTAGTGCCTAGTCACACATCAATGTTTTCCATGTCAATAGAAAATTGGAGAACAACTTCAACCTACAATCTATGTAAGGTGTTGCAGTAATTGTATAATTCCTCTATCTCTGATATCTAGAATGAACTTGAGGCATGGAATCGTCATCCTCTCAATGTTCAATTCATGTTCCTTGAAACTAAAGCATACTTATGTGATATATGTGACCTCAATATCATATATTGATTCACATGTGCATGCACATGCAGTTCTCAATATTGCTAATCAAGTGGCCATGGATATCAAACTCCGGTAGGAGGGACAAATCCCATCTACATCACTCACAGTCTATCCCTATGTATTGTAGCTACCCAATCATCACCTTTATGACAATCCATGTTTCACCTTTATGACAATCCATGTTTCAGGGTTACGTTGGATGATGTCAAAGTATACTGAATGACATGTGATGAGTGTAGTGACTTCAGGTCTAAGAATCACAATCACCACCTTTACTATGAGAGATGACCATGACTTACCAAGTATGGTTTCCATGTGTCACTCTCAAGGTGGGTCTGTCTGATACACTATTCTCTAACATGTATCTGTGTACTTGGTTTGATATCACCATATCATGACTAATGAGATTTTGTCATCAACCAACTCACACTCCAGTCTTATGTGTTATTGTTTTCTATTTGCCTTTTACAATAATATTTGGCCAGGGATATAACAAGAATGTATATACTCTTAACATTTGTATGATCTCATTCTTCCAAGTCACGTACTTGAATGCATATGTCACTGAGTAATTGTCATTCTTTAGACATTCATTATGTTTCCTCATCATCTCATAACTAAGTGAATCAAAATTAATTGGAATCTTGCCTTTGATATTATTAATCAACTCCTTTATGTAATGTGCCTTCACAATCACCATTAAAAGACTTCCACTTGCACTTAGAGTCAATCACCCACAAATCTCATCCCTAGTGATCTATACATGTCCATTGTGTTTCTACTGCGTAAGTGATAATCCAGTGGGTTGGTGATAGATTGCTTTTAGTCTATATATTGCATGTTCCTTGACTCTTCATTGTACGATTTCTCGTATGAGATATAAATGTTGTAATATGCTATATGATATTCCTTGCCTAACAAGTATCTCCATTGTTGTCATAGTATCACTACTACGTCATCAATGGTTGGAACATCTTTAAGTTCATCTATACAAACTTCTAGATCCATATAGTATCCACTCCTGTGTTCATGACACCAGGATGCTCGTCTTCAATTGTAGAATTGTAAATTAATGGTCTTATAGTTTGGAACTCTTTCCAACTAATAACTCTTGTCTTAAGATCAAACACATAGATTTAATATTGCAATCATCTTCTATCATTATGGAAGCTTGCATCAGTATAACTCTTTACACTCAACTCTTCTGTGTTGCAATGGTCTTAGAAGCTTATCCGTTAGTGCTTCTCAAGTACTAATGGATGACCTTAAATGACATTCCAATAAGCCTTATTGGAAAATGGTATCTTCTTGTCATGTCTAATACATACAAGAATATGGGATGAGTAAATTTAAATATCATACATGATAGATCCAGTTGCTAGTGTATATGTCATCTTATTCATGTATTTCCATTCTTTGCAAGAATCGGAACATACGGCTCATGAGAGACTAATCCCATGTATAATGGACATATTCTCTCTCATTGAATCCTTCATATTGAATTATTTCAGTATCTTGATATTTATATGTGCTCATGCTTAGGTCATGAAACTTTCAAGAACTATCTCCACATGTCTCGATCCCTATCTAATAGGGTGTTTCATCTAATCCTTCATTATTGAAGGGGGTTTTTTCATGCCAGATCTCAATATCATATATTGAGGTGTCATTCTTCATTAGTATGTGGAATGTTCATATATGCTCCCACTAAATATTTTATAATCACAATCTCCATCTTTCATCTTGAATCAAGTCAAAACATGTAACTCTCTTGTCAAGATAGAAGGTCCCATATCTCACATGCTCATTTTAATCTTTACATTGAAACTTTGTAGCTAATAGACTTTATTTGCTTTAATGAAGTTATAAACCTTTAGGACGTGTCACATACACATCCCTTCTAATATTCCTTTTAAGGAATCTAGTTTTAAGCTTCATTTGCCAAATCTCATAGTTTATTCTAGCAGCAACAACAAGCATGACAATTGTTTAAGGAACTTCTTCATGTTCAAGAATTTGAACTAACTTCAAAAATCTATATATCTAATTTGTCCTTTTATGGTATCCATGTAGGTCTTTTATAAGAAAACCCCAATTTCACCTTTTGGGTTTTACCCCTTTAGGTAGTACTAGCAAGGCATACCTTGTTAGTTTATGTGGACTCCATAATGTCCTTAAGCCATTTCTCATACTTGATTCTCAATGGTTTCTAGTTGATATGTTGGCTCCTCATCTCATGACCAACCTATATAAGTTGTTGGATTCATAATCTTTCAATCTCATATTTGTTCTACTATAATTATGAGGTTCTGTGTTACATGACAAACTTGAGATTCCGCAACAATTTGTGATTCTCACTAGCTCTTATTGTACCTCTCTATTGACCTTGAACCTTTTGAGTTATCCTTTTACTCCCACATATTATTTTGGAACTTAGTCATCCTGGTAACAAAACATTTTGGCCATTGGATTGGGATTAAAGATAGTATTCAACAATTATGGTTTGTGGATTAACCTTTTAATAAATTGCTTTCTTTATATAGGTTACAATCCTTAAGACACATCAGGACATTCTCATATTTCATATCTCATATGGTGTCCTTTGAACCATTTTAGATGTTACATCATTTTAGTGTTTAGCATATTTCTTTTGAGGAAATTTAGAAGACTGGATTAAATGATAACCATATCATGACTCATCATGATGTGATTCCTTCTTTCTGATACATCACAATCTTCATATGTAATTGATTGTGATATGCTATCACTATCTTCCAGAAGGATCTCAAACTTTTGATGCAAAGCACTTCAACATTTGATCATATCAAAGTTTTTTAACACTTGTATCAAAGTTATACTTCATTTATAATCTCCTCAAACACTTCAAGAGACATATGTTTGTATATTGTTGAGTGCATATCATTATATCATCAACAAATGCAATGAAGTCTAAGTAACTATCTGTAGCATTTATTCTATAAGATCTGCATGCATCAATATGTAAAATTTCTAATAGAATGCTTATCCTCCCACTACATCTAGTGAAGGATGCTTTATCATATTGTGCACAAGTAAGAGTTGCATGTATCTCATTGATTCAATAACCAAAAGAGTCAATATTAAACATCTATATATGCATTTCTCACATGTGTGCTCCAAATGATAATGTTATAGATTGTTAATTGTTTGAGTTATCAATCATAATCCTTTAGGTATTTTATATGTTATCAAAAGATCGTAAGATATTTTGTAGTGCACCCACACAAGATCATATCTTTGAAATAGAACACCAAATATTTTGTTCATAGTCATTCTTGTCTTTACAAGATGCAGGAAATAAAATGTTTCTATTTGTTGGCATATTGAAATAGCAGTGCTACTAACTCTATTGATTTCCATGTGGACTAATATAAATTCTAAATGTTTATTTAGGTTGTAGCAACTTTTCTCATCATATTCCATATTTGTCCTTTTAAGAGGGGTTCACTTCTTATTAGACCTTGCACACCAACGTGTTAGATCTACAACTGGTATCACATACCAATATGAAGAAGTAAATTTAGAATTAGCTTATAACATTTATACCTGAAGTAGAGGCCTTTGCCTCTTGCTTCTTCTTTAGTTCCTCGAACCAGAGAGTGCAATTCCTTATCCAGTGTCCAGCCTGGTGACAGTAGTGACATTTGCCTCCCTTCTTAATTCTTCATTTTGCCTTGAGGTCTGAAGACTTGAGCTTCTAGCTAGCTGTAGAACTCTTGTTATCTTTGTGTTTGCCTTTAGACTTTCTCGTTGTCTTATTGATCATCATAACAAACTTAGGTTTGTCTTTCTTCATTTGTTCATCAGTTGTCTCAATATGCGCAACAACTCTGTCAATGGCTTGTCAAAGTCATTCATGTTGTAGTTCATGACAAACTGACTGTATGACTTTGGCAGAAACTACAGAATCACATCAGTGCCCAACTCTTGACCCAAGGGGAATCCTAGTCATGGAAGGTTCTCTTGAACACATGAGGACCTATTAGATCCCCTTCTGCCATGTTACATTTGAATAGTGCTTTTGAGATATCATATCTCTCCTGTCTTGTCTGGTACTAGAACATGTTCCTGAGATGTGTGACCATCTCCATAACTTCCATGTTCTCATGTTGTATTTGCAACTCATAGTTCATTGAGGACAGCATTAGGACTTTGACATCTACGGCATCTTCAGTATGCTTTTCGTAAGCATCCATGTCAGTCCTAGGAGCATTAGGAAGAGGTTCTTCTGGCACTGGCATCTCTAGGACATGGAGCTTGACTCTTATGTGAGAACAATTCTCAGCATCTTGTACCAGTCATGGAAATTATTCTCATTTAATTTGTCCTTCTCAAGGATTGATCGTAGAGAAAAGGTGTTGTTGTGTGTTGTCATTTTTTTCTACTAAAGAATTTGCAATTTTTGTTAAAAACTCATTTTGGTTTGATTCATAAAATTTGACAAAGTTTATTAGGTCTTCAAATAAGCATCGCTCTCACAATTTTATTCAAATTGATAGCCCTCACATATCAATTCAAAAGATTACAGTGTACAACCTTCTAGTAACCCAAGATCCAAAATAATTCAATTATCACCCATCCAATACACCTGCGTCTATAGTCAATCATTAAGGTAGACAATATTTTTCAATTGCATCATATGCAATTCTTAGATAGATGATATGTGCAACTCTTTGCCATAATAATTTGCATGCCTTTGGGCTTAGACAATCTAAGAATCACCAATTAAGTCTGACCCTATATCCAACGTGATTGATATGCACCTTGTAAAGACAGAACCTACATATCTACCATTACACATCCATGAGATAGATGACACATCATGTGAGAGTGTAACCTACACTTGGTCTATCAAACTTTTCATGTGTGCTACTAATGGAAAGCATCTTAGACTTAATTTTTTTATTGAGGGAGTTTATGTATATATGCATATACTTTATCCAATCACCACATATATATAGTATGTATCATATACATGATATATCCCACAACATAAACATGGAATATAAAATAAAAGGTGATGGTTATGGCCATACTATTGTAATTCCTTAGAGTCACAAGGAATTACTACCACCTAGGTTATCATCACATCACATGTAT
The DNA here is from genome assembly GCA_963693085.1 of Alisma plantago-aquatica. Lineage (NCBI taxonomy): Eukaryota > Viridiplantae > Streptophyta > Magnoliopsida > Alismatales > Alismataceae > Alisma > Alisma plantago-aquatica. The sequence goes on from OY856410.1 coordinate 1,106,923,644, forward strand.
GAACCTACTGTCGGTGTAGATCTATTCTAGAGAATCTGATGTGATCGGTTAAACCCTTGAACCGGTCGTCTCGCCTCTAGGCCGGTTGTCTAGTCTCCTGAAATGATCGATTGGCCTCCCGTGCAACCGGTGTTTGGACTCCTTCCAAACAATTAGTTGGACCCACCAGCCGGCTGGTTCACGCCTCCTGCAATCTGTCCTCCTCAATCTCCCAGTCAGTCATCTCATCACATGAAGCGGTTGTCTCGCCTAATGTTGATCTTGATCTTTGTTGTTGTAAGAAAAGAAACTATTCCATTTCTACTATACTTATTACATGGTAATGAGAAACTTTGAGTTACATTCGAAGGGATCATGGGGAGAAAGAATTAATTTTGTATTAGGAAGAAGAAGGTAGGGGCTCAATATGCAAACCGAGATAAAATAGGAATAAAACAAACCATTTAACCACACATAAATATTTGGGTTACAGGCCATAGCCATGCTACACATCCACCATCAAAATTACTTTTAGGGTAACATGTGTGAATTGTGTATATATATATATATATATATATATATATATATATATATATATGGGTATATATTCACTACCCGCACGAGTAACTAACTTTAGTTATCTGTGGATCTATTTTGTTATAGAAAGGTACCTTTTTGTAATGAAACAGACAACGTTTGTAATGAAATGACCAAATTTGTAATACAAACACTCATTTTGTATCACAGGTCTGATTATAGAAAAAATGATATTTATAATAGCAGCTTATGATGTATTACAAAATGAGTGTTTGTATTACAAATTTACTCATCTCATTACAAACGTTGTCTGTCTCATTACAAATACATATCTTCCTATTACAAAATAGATACACTGGTAACTAAGTTTAGTTACCCACGTGGGTAGCGAATGAATGGCCTATATATACATACACATGTACATATACATACATACATACATACATACATGTATATATATATATATATATATATATATATATATATATATATATATATATATATATATATATATAAAGAGAGAGAGATAGAGAGAGAGAGAGTTGAGCTACAATGCACTCGAGTGTATTGGGGCTCCTATACACCTCAATTCTTATACATTGGATTAAAATATGAGGACACACAAAAAGAAGCGGAAAAGTGACCCGCTGCAACTCTGTTAATGGACTGGTGCCGTCAACCAGTCATTGGGCCCCACACCCAGTCTCTCTCCCCCTCTCTCCATCTCCCAGCTCCCGTTCCTCTCTCTTCTCCCCTTCTTTTCCAACTCGCGAGGATGACAACGCTCCACAGGAGTCTCGTCGACTCCCCCCACAACTCAGGTGGTACTCCCAGCCCCTCTCCTCTTCATCGCAACTCCTGTCTTTCTCCTCCTCCTATCTTTTGTCCACCTCAAAGTTCCATCCTCGCCCGATCTGTATCTCTGTACTTTATGCTTTCTTATTCTAATTGAAGCTGTGGTTAGTTTCATCCTTGTCGCTGCCGTCCAAAAGCTCCTACACCATCTTCCTTCAAACTACCACTATGGCTACCACTATGGCCCTCAGCGGCTGCAGACAAGCTGTGTTTGCGGGAGAAGCGGATCAGAGGATTCTGAAACACTTTGTCGTTCCAGAATATTACATATACAATTGCTTTAAGGCCTAGTTTGGCCGCAAACTTTATGAATCCCAGTGATTCATGTATAATTTATTAGTCTATTATATGATATGCAGCACTCGCAACTACAGTTCCACGGTCAGTGCAACAGTAAATGCGTGCTTTAAGAAGCATGCCAATATTTGAGGTACTTAGAACAGCCATTATCTTCCCCTTTTGATTTTTTACTGCATACGCCGGCGTTCTCGGGCACCTGACTCTGCAACCTGCCTACAGCTCGGCTCTCCTAGCCACTTAGAAAATGCTACGGAATACCGGAATTCACGATGTTGGCGGCCAAACTAGGCCTAATTATTTCTTGTGTCATTACGTTTCTAGCACCGTAGTATCAAATGCGTAATTAGGTAGCATTTAAACGCAGTAAAAAATGAAGATAAGATGCAAGTTTTAGACGTACATAAGTAGGAGTTAAAATGATTTGATCTGGTGTCTGTTGTGTGGGGCTTTATTTCTTTATATTATAATAGTTTTTAACATAAAATCATGTAGCAAAGGTTAAGTTAGAATCGCTCAAATATTTCAAAGCATGCTAATTGTATTGAGTTCCATAAATGTTCACAATTTGATTCCAACAACTTCGTAATAGGCTCAAAGGTATAATAACAAAGGGAACCAATTCCCACATTAACGTGGAGAATGCCACTATTGGATCCAGTCACATGTATATCCATGGCACCATCTTCACTGGCACCATCTTCATTGTTAATGGTGATGGATCACGCATCTACATGTATATCCATGGCAGAAATCAAATTTACAGTTGTATTGTAATATGCTAATACACTACCGAGTCACCTTCTACAATGACAATGCCGAGTCACCTTCTACAGTGACAATGGAATATTTACAGATGATCAACTTGTTTCTCAACATAATCAATATCACGAATTGACGTTGGCACTTGATTATTGTGGACCCATCAGCCACAACTTGAGGGTTGTCGTTTGCTCATGAAGGAAGAAGGCGGAAGGCAGTCTGTCTCCTTAAGGAATTATAATAGGAAATAATAGCCAATGTTCTTGACTTCCACAGGTGAAGTTTAGCGCTAAGGAACCATCTTCAAAGCTGCACCACGTCCAAACTGCGACAGAGTTTGGAAGGTGGAGATGATGTGGGTTCATCATTCATGTAACGTTAGGCTAAACGGGTCATGAAGTGTTAAACTTACTGACCGAAGCATGACGACATAAGTTTTAGTAAGCCACGTCTCCCTAAACATGGGGATAACCATGATATAAGATCACGTCCCGACCACAAGCAGACACCATGATACGAGGAATTCACTCCAAACACGTTGATGGCATGGAACTCACTACATTCGGTGACTGCTTGAACCGTTGTATAGGGAGGTAAAATGCGTAGGCCAAGAGTTGGATCAGCAGAGTTCGTGCGTACTTCTAGCCCATGGCCGCAATGTCCGTCGACTATCTGATGGTAAAGATGAGTGGGCCAAAGAACCACTGGAATGGATAGATTAGGATTCAAATCAGTGATGGAGGACCTTGGCACGATAGCAGACAATGTATGTTAAGGATAATAAACATCGTCTTAGTCCTGGAAGCACACAATCTGAGCTTTTTTAGGGTCCAAAATGAAAATCATATTCCTGTGACTCGGGAACAAGAAGGTTAGTCTGTGGTTGAGGGAAGATTGTTACTCGGGTACCATTCTGACATGCCTACTTCTTATTCGGAAATAGTCTGTCACGCGCGGGCGGGTGCAAGCGCACCTCACGCGCGGGCAGAGGTAATTTTTTTGGGGGAAAAGGTTGATTGGGGGTGCTGACGTGGCGAATTTTAATTGGATAAGTTGGTAGAGGTTGTCCAATATGCAAATAAATTTGTTTTGCTTATAACTATTGAACCGTGATGAATTTTTTAACGAAACAAAAATTATTGGATTCGTTATGAAAAATGCATTCCAACAAAACTAATATTGATATATTTTTAACAAAAAAATATCAAAATTATATTAAATAGATTACTAAGGATGTGAATGAACCATTTTGGGCGTCAATTAACCGTCTTTGGGTGTCAATAGCAATTTATAAGTGTCATTAGCCATTTATTGGCGTCATTATAATTCTAGGTGTCAATGGACCATTTTAGGTGTCATTAAGTGGTCTTAGGTGTCAAACAGACTGTTTGGGTGTCGTTATGTTGTTTTGGGTGTCAATACCTTATTTGGGTGTCATTTTAAACTTTTGGGTGTCAATGAGCCATTTTGGACGTAAATTATCTTATTTGGGCGTCATATTTACATTGTTGGGTGTCAATGAACCATTTTGGGTGCCATTAAGTGGTCTTAGGTGTCAAACAGATTATTTGGGTGTCGTTATGTTGTTTTGGGTGTCAATACCTTATTTGGGTGTTATTTTAAACTTCTGGGTATCAATGAACCATTTTGGGCGTCAATTATCTTATTTGGGCGTCATATTTATATTGTTGAGTGTCAATGAACCATTTTGGGTGCCATTAAGTGGTCCTAGGTGTGAAACAGATTATTTGGGTGTCGTTATGTTGTTTTGGGTGTCAATACCTTATTTGGGTGTCATTTTAAACTTCTGGGTATCAATGAACCATTTTGGGCGTCAATTATCTTATTTATGCGTCATATTTATACTTTTGGCTATATATCATTTTTGTATTTTTTTTTCTCAAAAATATGTCAATATTAGGCTTGTTATATTGCATTTTTCATAACGAAACCAATGGTTTTTATTTTATTAAAAAATTCTTTACAGTTCAAAAGTTATAAGCGAAATAAATTTATTTGCCTATTGTATAATTTCAAAAAGACCAACCAATCACCATCTGCCATGTGTGCGACTTAGAGGGGCTGATTTCACGGCTGGTTTCCCAGCGTGTGAAACCGCTCACGCGCGGGTGTGAGTGTCCCGTAAATTTAGTCCCTTCTTATTCATTGGAATGTTGAATGTTGCCTCTTGTTCATTGTAATCAGAAGGTATGTAGACTGTTGCTTCCAACTCCGCTAAATATGGAGCACCAACCTTCATTTCTAAGGAGGAAAGTCAAGAAGAGGAAAGGGGATGAGGAGTAGGAGGTTAGAGACAGCATGCGGTGGGAGAGAGAAAGGAGAGGAGTGGGAGGTAGGAGAGAGAGATAAAGAGAGAGAGAGAGATGAGCGAGATGTGGGAGAGAGCGGGAGTGTGAAAGAGAGAGAGAGGAGCGAGGGTGTGATCTGTTTTGCAGTAGTGTGTGGGGTCCAAGTTGACGGCACTAGTCCGTTAACTCAATGGCAGCATGCCACTTTTCCACTTCTTTATGCTTGCCCACCGATCTTAATCTAACGTATAGGAATTGAGGTGTATAGGAGCCCCAATACACTCAGAGTGTATTGTAGCTCAAAATTTTGTAGTAACAACATACACCAGCTCATTACAAGATGAGCAGTAACACCAAACCAGCTAATTAACATTTCCAATTTTTATTCACAACATACACATTCAAAGATGAGACAAGATAGTAATCAACATTGCCAATTTCATTCATTAACGAACAATCTCATTACAAATTTTGTAGTAACAACATAGAAAGCATACACCAGCTAATTATTCCCATATAAATTACAAAGGAGTACAATCCAAGTCATGAGCAGTAACACCAAACCAAAATTATATTTCCTTGTTGCTCGGACTTCTTTCATCTTGGTCAGGTTCAGTTGTTCTTCAAGTTGGCTGATTTTGACGATCAAGTCTTCAGGAACATTGATAAGTGCATCAATCCACCAGAAAAAGTCACAATGTGGAAGTCCCTCCTTATTGAATTTAGGACAACCATAGAACTTTCGTCCAAAATTCTTCTGTGTTTTGGCTTTTCTAAGTTTGAGAAAATCTCCACAATCACAATGCACTCTTTGTTGAGCTGATGTAAGACTATATCAGCAACTTGAAACAAAGCTGCTTCTGCTCTGCAAACTCTGTGAAGACATAATTGCTTCTCCCTTGAAAGAAACCTGCTTCAAAATTTATGGGACAAGAAAATTTCGGATGATCAGAAGAAGAAAGTAAAAGAGAAGAGGGAAAAACGGGTGTGATTGGAATGCAACAAACGAAAACATAATTTTATTGTGACTAGAATGGCTCTTATTGCCTGTCTTTCACGTCTTAGCACTACTACGCGATGTATTAGTTTGGACATTGGCTCTAAAGTTAACAATGAAACAAAACACGTAGTAGAAAAGGGCAGGCAGACCGTGGAGGCTAAACCGCAAACCTCTGTGTGTGGCAAAAGCACAAACACCTGAAAGGTGCACCAGTCCAAGAGGGAGCTACTAGAGGAGAAAATGCCAGAACTAAATGCCAGAACTGGCCCTGATGATCAGCGAGGAGCCCTGATGGTTGTCGGAATCCCGGCGGGGAGGAGAGAGCGGAGGAGAGAGCAGTCACCGGTGGGGAGGAGAGAGCGGAGGAGGAGAGCGCAGTCACTGGCACTGTTGTGCCCGTCCGATGGTGGCACAGGCGCTGCTGACCGGTGAGGGAGCCGTTCTGGAGTACCCTTTTGTTGATCGGCGTCTCTGCCTGGCGAGGTACCTGCCTACCCTCGAGCGGAGGAGGAGAGCGCAGTCATTGGCGTTGCTGTGCCCGTACGACGGTGGCGCAGGCGCTGCTGACCGGCGAGGGAGCCTTTCTGGAGTACCCTTTTGCTGATCGACGTCTCTGCCTGGCGAGGTACCTGCCTGCCCTTGAGCAGAGGAGAGCGGAGTAGGAGAGCGGAGTAGGAGGAGGAGGAGAGCGTCGCGCAGGTATGAGAGTCCTCGACGAAGAGAGGACGAGGATAAAGCAGTCCCTCGATGGAGAGAAGAGGAGAGAGTAATAAAAAGGAGAGAGAGAGAGGGTAGTCGGGGAGCAGGGTAAGTGGGGGGTGGAGGGGCGTGAAATGGAGGGGGGGGGCAACAGTTGACAGTACCGTTAACATCTTAAAGTGGGCAGATTCTGCCTTTTGTCAAATCAAGATCTAACACTTAAAAACTGAGGTGTATAAGAGCCCTTATACACTCGAGTGTATTGTAGCTCAACTCTCTCTCTCTCTCTCTCTCTCTCTCTCTCTCTATATATATATATATATATATATATATATATATATATATATATATATATATATATATGTGTGTGTGTGTGTGTGTGTGTGTGTGTGTGTTTTTGTGTGTGTGTGTCTGTGTTTGTGTGTGTGTGTGGATGTATCTATATATATAGTCTTTAATTTGATGTGTGCATTAAGTAGTTTAAGTATTGCATTGGATGCAATAAATAAATAATAAAATCCAAAATCTGATCATATCGATTATCCTAAATCATAGTAAATCAACGTGACTCTAATATTATTGTTGGGAAATATTGGCACGGAGTAAGGAAGTGGAAACAAAAATTTTATCTATTTGTATTCCACATAACAGCAAGATCGCGTCAATAATTGTGAAATAGGAAAGATGGTTTAATGAGTTCATACTTGGTCCTGGAGCAAGTCTAGTAACTACAACTTATTACAGTACAACTATCTTCTAGTTTCTCTTAGATGGTGTATGTGCAGATGTTAGTCTTCACCGTGGACAGTAGACTGGAACAGCATCTACAGAAGCTCCTATGGTCCCGCCATTGACTGCGGGCTAACAACATCCTCCTAGCAATGAACAAAGGCCACCTCACCTCTATGGAAGTCCACACAGACCACCTAGAACTCTTGATGTCCTACTAGAATGGATATGAAGGATTCTCCCTTTCCGTTGGTATACTAGTCACCAACCTACTCTCCCACAATAATGATCTCAGTTTTTCTATCCCTTGCTATCCCTCTCTAGTCGAGTAGGACTTACTTGGGCTCTCTTAGTTACCACAACTAAAGAGGATAATAATTGTCAGAGAAAGTGATTCTCAATTGTATGTGTTGAGAAGTAACCAGTACCCCTCTATTTATAGGAGGGGTTAGGGTCAGGGTTCCAAGCTAATGTGGGAGTGGAAGGGACCAAAAGATCATAAATTTTTGCAACCTGTAAGGTCGAATATGTTGGTTGGCAACCGAACTGATCGGTTCACATACGAGTTGGTCGGCTCACATAGCGAATCGTTCATTTTTCTATGTTTCCCAATCGCATATGATTTGGTAATTCAAATTCAATTAATGCACAACATGACGTCAACACTAATCCTTGGTGCAATTGAATTTCTCCATGAACTAAGTGATCTCGCTCACACGATACGGTCGTCTGACTCACCCAACCGGACAGTTGGTGAGCCAATCCGGTCAGTTCACCTAAGTGAATCGATCAGTTCACTCCTCAGTTTGGACATAACTTAGCCAATTCAATTTTTGATCAGCCTGACACTCCAACCAGTCATCTCAACACTTGAGTCGATCGACTGATAGTCCAGTGAGCTGATTTGTTGCTCAAATTGACTACCTAAACACTTTAGTAATAAATTCAATCATCATTCGTGATAAAATCCTCTTCTAGGTGAGTTCCTATGTGACCCTATAGGTCCCATATCACGTTGACAGTGAATGTCCATAACTAGCTTATGACATTATAAGCAAAGAGAGGTGCCTAGTCACACATCAGTCCTACCTTAGTGAATAGAAAGTTGGAGAACAACTTCAACCTACAATCTATGTAAGGTGTTGCAGTAATTGTATAACTCCTTTGTCTCTGATATCCAGAATGAACTTGAGGCATGGAATAGTCATCCTCTCAATGTTCTATCCATGTTCCTTGAACCTAGAGCAAATTGTATGAGATATATGTCACCTCAATATCATATATTGATTCACATGTGCATGCACATGCATTTCTCAGTATCGCTAATCAAGTGGCCATGGATATCAAACTCCAGTAGGAGGGATAAATCCCATCTACATTACTCACATTTTATCCCCATGTGTTACAGCTACCCAATTATTACCTTTACGGCAAATAATGTTTTAGGGTTACGTAGGATGATGTCAAAGTATACTAAATGACATGCGATGAGTGTAGTGACTTCAGGTCTAATAATCACAATCATCACCTTCACTATAAAAGATGGCTATGACTTACCAAGTACGGTTTCCATGTGTCACTCTTAAGGTGGGTATGTCTGATACATTATTCTCTAACATGTATCTATGTGTTTGGTTTGATATCACCATTTCATGACTAATGATATTGTGTCCCCAACCAACTCACACTCCAGTATTATGTGTTATTGTTGTCTATCTGCCTTCCACAATAACATCTGACCAGGGACATAACAAGAATGTACATACTCTTAACATCTGTATGATCTCATTTTTCCATGTCACATATTTGAAGACATAAGTCACTGAGTAATTGTCATTCTTTAGACATTCATTATATTTACTCATTTTCTCATAACTGGGTGAATCAAAATGAATTGGAAGCTTACCTTTGATATTATTAATCAAAACTTTTATGTAATATGCCTTCTCAATCACCATATGATTGGGTCTCTTAGCATACTTACCAACAAATGAGTAGTCGTATTTCAATGAAACGCCCTCCTTCACAGACTTCCTATTCAAAAATTATTTGAACGCCCCTGCTATTCTAACACTTCTTAATAAACTCAATATAAAGTGCACAATAGTCATTCTCTTACCGTTTCATTTCAGGGAAAAAATGTTATGCGTAGCTGATTTGATTAAGTGACAGATTACTCTATTCTATACATGCTTGGCCGGCCTTAAAAATATAGATATGTGTTTTAATGACCCTATTGCAGACAAGCTTCGTCGTATCCCTATACGGCTTCAATGGGGTCATACACAAGGTCCCTTATTATTATCCTGATTGGACCAATATGTGATCAAGCCTCTTGTCCACCAATGCAATCAAGATAAGGAGGACAATGCATTTATTGTCCTCCAAGTTATGGAAGCTCTCAATCACCAAATTTCTATTGTTGGATTGGACCCCAATGGGTTTTCTCCTTTTTGTGGATGCTACACCATGGAATTCATCCATGACTAGTGTTTGTTTTAGGATCTAGATCTTCTAGACAATTTATGACATCTTTATGCATTGATTCCTAGATCTATCAAACAACCCTTCCACATGGACTTACAGTGAGAAGAAGTAGAAGAAGGATAGATAACACCATTGAAAACTACTAGAGGGGGGGTGAATAGAGTTTTATAGATATTTTAACAATTATTTAACTCAAACAACCACAATGAAAATATTGGACAAGGAGACACAAGGTTTAGAGTGGTTCCAACTATAGCAAATACTATAGCCGTCAATCCACTACCCGGTTGCTTACCCAACCGGGATTTGAAAAGAAATTTATTTTATTACCTCGCAAGGACTTTATATAAAATACAATTTCTTTTCCCAAACCCTTCAAGCAGCCTTCACCTAGAAGTAATCGCCCAACCTTGAAGCAGCCTTCCCTTGAAGTAGATGCACCAACTCCCGTTGCACCAGCCTTCTGAAGTAGCTTCCCGTGCGATAGCCTTCTTGAAGTAGCTTGAAGTCCCCTTCTCCACCTGAGAAGTCAACCCTCTCCAATCCGCAGCCTCCAACCCTAGGAGTAGCAAGGAGAGTACAAAAGATAAAAAGGAACAAGAAGGAAAACAGAAATTACAATACCGTTGTAAGCACAAGGCTTGATTTTCCTATATCAAGCGTTTAGATCTCCTAACCAATGTGTATGACAATGTGATTGTAGTGGATAGGAGATACTAGCCTATAGGACACGAAATGGGAGCAATAGGAATGAATGGCACGTGTAGGAATTGCTCTATTGCTCTAAAACAGATTGCAAGTGTGTATTCAAGCTCAAGTGTAGCACAAGTATATCTTAGGTATTTTTTGGTGTCCTAAGGCATGTCCTATTTATAGGAGTGGCCTATGAATACTTAAGGACGTTCTAGACAACTTCTAGGGGCTTCTAAGTGCTTAACTAGCCGTTAGATATAAGTTAAGTGCATTAGTAACGGCTAGTTACTTTATTCTGCAGTTGCTGTCAGAGACCATCTCGGTCGACAAATGGTCGACCGAGACACCTACTCGGTCGAAGTTTTGTCGACCGACAGGCTCTCTGGATCAACGTTCATTTGCAACTGCCAACTACTTTGTCAGCTGTGTCTAACGACTACTTGGGTCATTCTCGGTCGAGGAGTTTGTCGACCGAGAGTGTCTCGGTCGAGGAGTGTGGTCGACCGAGATTGACTCTGTTTTCAATCTTTTAATTAACCACTAAGCATGTGTATGAGTGTACATATGTGATCCTATTTGAAGGGGATGACCTATCTAAGTGTGGTGATTAGCTAGGAAGATCCAACGCTTGATTTACATGCAATCTAAGTACTTGTACATTATATATTTGTACAAGTTTTTACAACAGTGATTACATTGCATGGAAATATAAATATGTAAGCTTTTTGGATTTTCCCTAGTTGCTTTGTCATCCACCTTAATCCTGCACACTCAAGTAGCACGTTAGAGCAACAAGAATGAAATGTTTGTCATCATCGAAACAAAGGGATTTATCATAATGTCCAATTTATCCAACAATCTCCCCCTTTTTGAAGATGACAAACATTTCCTAAAATATGAAATAAGGAAATATAAAGCATGTGAGTTTCATACCTGAAGATTACCTTTTGTAGCCATTCTTGTTTTACAAGTGAGTGCTGGCCATCAAGATGAAACTTATTTATATTTATATTTTTGATTTTATATTCTTTCTCCCCCTTTGTCATTTCAAAAAGATATCTAGGTTAAACATTTTATTTCTTTTCCCCCTTAATTTTATATTAAGCTCCCCCTTAAATAGATATCCTATAAGGAACATGGATTTATGCCTAATTTATCCACAATTTGTTTCTCAATCATTTCAAAAGGATGTTAAGCCTTGAAATGATATGAGATTCCCTTAAGCTTATGAGGAATGTATATTTATTTCTCATCTATCAAGGGATGATAAGCCCTAAATTAAATGAGAGTCCTTTAATCTTAGAGTACAAAAAAAATGTCTCCAACCAAAACAAGGGATGTTAAGCCCTGATTTGTTTAGAGAGTTCCTTTAAGAGCAAGATATATCATTTTGATGAAATTCTTTTTCATACAAATTACTTTTAAGAATCCGAAGGTCATAACAAGCTCCAAATGATGTTAACAATGTTTTTGTAAGCTTCATAATCAAAATAATCAAATTTGTTTTTATAAGCTCCCCCTTAATCTTACAATTTAAGCAATTTAAGGCTTTTAAGGTCACAAATGATAAATTTTTAATTTTGACCTTTATCAAAAGTATACTAAGATTAAGTTCAATAAATTGATGTCCAATTAAGCATTTTGTCAAAGCTTATTTTAGGTCGCCCTTGACTACGACCATAGCGCCCCTTGGTCAATTTTAATTTTAACCAAGAGGCAAATTCTGCAGATTTCCAACATATGTGAAGTATAATTTCTGCAAATAGCTATAAATATCAATTTGAAGCACATTAAGATATACCCATTATAAAAACTTAATATGAGCATCATTAGTGAAGTCTTTGTCCTAGATTTTTCTAGAATGCATGTTTTACATTCATTGTAAATGATGTTTCATATGCTTATGGGTACAGAAATATCAAATCCCATTTCTCCTTATACCCTTATCATAAGATTATTTTAGAAACATATATTTTGAAAGCAAGATTAATGTCTTTAAGGTCAAGATATTTGCTTTTGATTTCTTAGAACAAGCAAATAGATAAAAATATTAATATTTTGTTCTAAGAGGCACCGTTTGGCTTGACATGGCAACATCTTCATCACAAGCTGTGTCCACAATTATTATCTATTATGTCACGATGCTTTTAAGCTAATGACATTTGCAATTATCCGAATCTCAATGATCATTCATGATTTGTATATATGAATCAAAGCTTATTTTAAACCAATGAAACATAATGATCATGATGAAGCATGTTAAGTGTTACTTAATATGAAAACATTTTCTGAACAATGAAAGCATGATTAATCTCTCAAGTCTTTTTAAAGATATCAATTTGAGAAATTTTGTAACATTGTGTTCTTTGCAAGCGTTTTTAATAGTCATATCACCAATGAATTATTTTGCTTGCTTATCATCAAGACTCACGCATGCAATTATCATTATCTATTTGTGTTAACACAACAGCATGCTTAATGATGTTATAGTGAAAGCATGTCTCATAGCATGATAATTTCATGAAATACAGTGATTGTAATCATTTAAACTGAATGTCATAACACATGATTTCTATCTAGATAGATGCTTTAAAGAAAATCATGTAAAACATTATAAAATAGGGATTTCTAAACTTGATTTTCAACTTAGAGAATGATGTCATTTATATTCAAAAAGATCTTCAACTTGTTTTGTAAAACAGTCATTAACAACAGATAGATAGCCATTGATCAATCAGTTGTTCAGTAATTTCACTGCAGACTGAAATCAGTGACCAGTTCGGTCGACGATTTCTCGACCGACTGACTGCTCGGTCGACGATTTCTCGACCGACAAGGTTTCTGTTTTACCTACAGAACTATTTATTGATTTCGAGAAAATGTAGACTATGTCTAATTCAATTATGCAATTTAAGAATTAGTTTTAGTTGAGATAAAACATATGAATATCAAAGTAATATTTAGATCAAATCTCAACTAATAAAAAAAATTAAGTTTTGAGGACCTTAATTAAGATAAGTTTTCAAGTTAGAGATTTTAGTTACTTCAATCATTTTGTTATCCCTTTATGTTAAGTTGAGATAGACATAAGGATGTGCAATTTAAAGTCTTCGGTCATATCTCAACTTAGTCTAATCAATTCAATTTGGGGGTTTCGGAACCCATACTAACTCAACATTCTTTTTCTTGTATGGGCATGAAAAAGAGTAATGTCCAAGACGTGAGCAGTAATGGCAACATATAGAATCAACCTCAAGTCTTTTTCTATGGTTTTGTTCTAGGTTGTTCTTTGGTACAAATGTGGCTTGATGTGCTCGTGTTTTTCTCCAACTAGGTTGTTGATGAGATTTCCCTTTGGGCTTATAACCTAGTCCTCTTCTCCCAATTTGATGATAGGAATTATCCAATATTCTATCAAGGATTCCATTGTTGCTTAACCTACTAACTTCTTGTTGCAACTTAACGATCTCATCCATTCTTTTCTTAATGTCTAGTTTTGCTTGATCTAGATTGGATGATAAAGAATTTCTTTCTTTCACTATATTATCATAATCTAGATGTGTACATAAAACAGGTTGTTTTTGAAAATCATTTAACTTTGCAAGTAATTCAACCTTTTCTTGATATAGAAGATCATAATTTGATTCTAGAGTAAAAATCTTCACATCACTACTACTTAGAGATGATTTCAAAGTACGATTTTCTGAAACAATGCTATCTTTTTCAAAACCAAGAGTATTCAATTTAGCATATAAATCATCATTTTCGGAAGTAAGAGCAAGAAGTCTAGCATTTAACTCATCGATTATTTTACTAGATTTCTTTAACTTCTTCTTGCACTCAATATACTTATTGTGAGTTTCTTCAATACTAGAAATTAGCTCTTCTTTTGATAAATCAAGAAGGCTTACCTCTTCTTCTTCTTCCTCATTGGTTGTAGCAATGAAACAATTCTTATGGACCTCTCTCTTCTTTTCTTTCCATGGACAGCCAATTGTTGTATGGTTCGTTCCTAAACACCAATTGTAGCTTGTTGAAGGTTGGTCCAAGTTGCTCCTTTGCCTGCGGTTGTAGTCACCTCCACCCTTCATTCTTCAAGACCTGGTTAGGGTTCCTTGAAGCCTGCTCTGATACCAATTGAAAACTACTAGAGGGGGGGTGAATAGAGTTTTATAGATATTTTAACAATTATTTAACTCAAACAACCACAATGAAAATATTGGACAAGGAGACACAAGGTTTAGAGTGGTTCCAACTATAGCAAATACTATAGCCGTCAATCCACTACCCGGTTGCTTACCCAGCCGGGATTTGAAAAGAAATTTATTTTATTACCTCGCAAGGACTTTACATAAAATACAATTTCTTTTCCCAAACCCTTCAAGCAGCCTTCACCTAGAAGTAATCGCCCAACCTTGAAGCAGCCTTCCCTTGAAGTAGATGCACCAACTCCCGTTGCACCAGCCTTCTGAAGTAGCTTCCCGTGCGATAGCCTTCTTGAAGTAGCTTGAAGTCCCCTTCTCCACCTGAGAAGTCAACCCTCTCCAATCCGCAGCCTCCAACCCTAGGAGTAGCAAGGAGAGTACAAAAGATAAAAAGGAACAAGAAGGAAAACAGAAATTACAATACCGTTGTAAGCACAAGGCTTGATTTTCCTATATCAAGCGTTTAGATCTCCTAACCAATGTGTATGACAATGTGATTGTAGTGGATAGGAGATACTAGCCTATAGGACACGAAATGGGAGCAATAGGAATGAATGGCACGTGTAGGAATTGCTCTATTGCTCTAAAACAGATTGCAAGTGTGTATTCAAGCTCAAGTATAGCACAAGTATATCTTAGGTATTTTTTGGTGTCCTAAGGCATGTCCTATTTATAGGAGTGGCCTATGAATACTTAAGGACGTTCTAGACAACTTCTAGGGGCTTCTAAGTGCTTAACTAGCCGTTAGATATAAGTTAAGTGCATTAGTAACGGCTAGTTACTTTATTCTGCAGTTGCTGTCAGAGACCATCTCGGTCGACAAATGGTCGACCGAGACACCTACTCGGTCGAAGTTTTGTCGACCGACAGGCTCTCTGGATCAACGTTCATTTGCAACTGCCAACTACTTTGTCAGCTGTGTCTAACGACTACTTGGGTCATTCTCGGTCGAGGAGTTTGTCGACCGAGAGTGTCTCAGTCGAGGAGTGTGGTCGACCGAGATTGACTCTGTTTTCAATCTTTTAATTAACCACTAAGCATGTGTATGAGTGTACATATGTGATCCTATTTGAAGGGGATGACCTATCGAAGTGTGGTGATTAGCTAGGAAGATCCAACGCTTGATTTACATGCAATCTAAGTACTTGTACATTATATATTTGTACAATTTTTTACAACAGTGATTACATTGCATGGAAATATAAATATGTAAGCTTTTTGGATTTTCCCTAGTTGCTTTGTCATCCACCTTAATCCTGCACACTCAAGTAGCACGTTAGAGCAACAAGAATGAAATGTTTTTCATCATCGAAACAAAGGGATTTATCATAATGTCCAATTTATCCAACAACCATCACTTGTGCCACTATAACAACTAGTACTAAGGCTAGAGAGGCTACTAACATACTCAACTTTTTGGATGAACTTGAACCATTTCTAGTATATGGCCCTGTAACATCTATTGATCCCAGTTTTGACAATTTGATCAAATTTCCTACTGTAAACTTTCATATACTCATCTCTTGTTTCTTATGGAAAGTTTCCAGGATGGTAGAAATTCTATTATCTTCACTAAAGATGACTAAGTTGTTATGAGAGATGACCTTCTTGAAACTATCCAGACCATGGGGTATTTATCTCATGCCCTCACGATGGCCTATCAATTTCTTCTCAAGCAGAATGTTGATGATGTTTATACGGTGGGTCCTGATCTTCAAGCAGATTCTATTTAGGAGATGAATCTAGAAAAAAGGAATTACTGATTCAACATCTACAAAAAACAATTCCTTGATATATTTTCTTGCCCTTGCTTCATGATAATCATTGGGTTTTTCTTGTTATCCTTACTCAAGAATAAGAGGTCGTATTCTATAATATCTCTGATGATGCATTAGACATCAAAGGCCCCAACTATTATGCTATAGTCTGAAGAAAGCATGAATGCATTGTTGATGTTTGTGCCAAGGCACTCATTCTACTTATTCGTCAGCATGTCTATGGTTATGATTTTCTAGAACCAAAGAAATGGAAGCTTCCACGATTCTATTATCGTTACCCTCAACAACAGTGCCTCTCTGATGATTGCGGTTTTTACATCTTACATTGGATGTACACCATTGGAGTGCTCCATGTTGCAGTCAAAGAAACTCAGAATGATAACTAGCATTGTCTCTATGGCAACTATATTATGATGCTTCTTGAATCCCCATGGTCCACAATCAACCTCCATTGAACATCTCACGTGTTCACAATTTTCTTTTTTTCTTTTTTACACTCTGAGTACAGTGTGCGTTGTAAGTTTGGGGGGATTTAATTCCATTAGATAGGTATCCATAGTATCAAAACAAACTTCTTTTTCTCCTTTTTAGCAATTCATCATTTTTTTATTTCCAAAAAAAATCTGACAATTTCTTGTATAAAGTTGTGAAGATATAGACGATGGAAACTCTCTCTATAAAGAATCTAGTTTGTTTTCAAACTATACCTTTTTGCAATTTAGTCGCATGATAAGAACAAAGTTGAATCTTTTCCTTACTGATGTTGCTTTTATGTTTTTCTCTTAGCAAAACATCACTTCTTCCTCTATTTTGATATTTAACCTCAAGACGTCATCAAAAGATTCCTACCAAAAATATTCAGTAAATACAAAAATCATATTCTGTCAAAGGCATATATTCTCACAAAAAGAAGAAAGAACTACTTCATTTCTTCCTCCATCTTTTATTATAAAATCTTGGAAAGAGTGAGGAGTGAAAAGAAATAGAGAGTTATGCCATGATGTTGAAGAGCTGTCAAACTGTGTATTGATGTGCTCATGAACGCAGACACGTCACTTTTGTTGAACTCTAAAACCAAAAATACGCACCCCAATTCCAATGGTGTTCATCAAAGTTATTGCAATTTGTGGATATGATACTTAGGATGTGCAATCACTACTCTCAAACCAACTGATTTGGAATGCATATATCACTTGCCCATTTAACGAACATGTACTTGAATAACCCCAAAAGAAGGAAGGGATGCTCGTAAGAGTTTTTGCCTACCTATTCCTTCGACTTACAAAAATCCTAACAAGAGTGGAAGCTACTTTGAAATGTGAGCTATATGTCAGAAATAAGATTATGACCCAAAAACAAGTAAGAAACAAAAAAGGAATCTTTTTGTTCATGATGTTCTTGTTGAGTTGGGTCATTTTATGAAAAAGTGAATGATTTTGATAAGAGTTTCATATAAAATCATCTTTTAATAAAATATAGATTTTAATTACTTGGTTTGATTACATAATGATTTCATTAGTTTGAGGACAAGCTAAATTCTAAGTTTGTCGGAGTTGATAACATCAATTTTGATGCACTTTTCATAATCTTTTTCATAGTTAAAATCATTAAAATTAATGTTTAGATGTTTAGCTTTGTTCACTTTACTCCCAGTTTATCAAATACCAAGTTTAATTAAGTTTTGTTGACATTTGAAGTAATTTGGTATAAAAATAGCAAGTTTGATATATAACCATTGGCACTCCAAATTGATCACAAACTTGACGAATTCCTACCGACCATCGACCAAATGAGTTGACATCTCAACTTTTCCTCAAAAAATCAATAACGCCCTATAGAACTCTCATCGAAAAACTCATCAAGCAAGCATCAACAATACCCTAACGAGCTTTCATTGACAATTTAGCTCTTCAATGTTTATGTTGATGGATTCCCATCATTCTTAACATTGTCGAATGAAACAACCATTTATACCTTCCTCGACAAAAAGGCCATTGATGCATTCATCAATGGATCAGACGTAGACCATTGTGTCGACAGATCCCCTATCGATCCCACAAAGATCGACATCCTCAAAGACCGATGACAACTTGTCGAGCTTTCACCTCATCGATAGTGGGAAGATGAAGCATCCACGCCACTAGGACTAATCAGAGATCGAAAAGGCACAAGTCAAATCATATAAATAGGTCCCCAATGTGTCAATTCAAGGCATCTTGGATCTAAGAGTCAACAAGAGGAAAGGTTACTACCAAGATCAGAGCCCAAGGCTAGAGCCATTGACCACTCTAGATCTATCGACCTCTACATGGTGGCTCAACCCACTTCCATCGACAGATCAACGGATCTATTTGCACAGAGTCTGGATCGGAAGAAGGAATAGATCCGTCGATTTTTGGCTATTGAGCGCTAGCTATCAGTCTCGTGTTGATCAAGTTGAAAGGTTGGTGGATCGATTACTCGATCTAGCTTTATATCGATCTCTTCCCTCCCTTTTCTTTGTCATGATTTATTCAAGTTGTAATATGTCTCTTTCTTAACCATGAGTGGTTAAACTACATAAATTGGGTTGGGAGTAGTCGTCCTACCCTCCCAACTATGTAATTATTTATACTTCTATTATCCTACAATTTTTTTTCGATACTCTTACTATACTACGTCTCTTGATGATTAAATACCCTCTTTTGACGTTTGATATGAATATTATCGAGAGAATGATTTCAATAAAATCTACAGTATAGATTAGTAACAAGGCACGAGAGTGAGGAGTTACTATAACAAAATTCATACTATAATTATTGATTATGTGGTTATTACCTCGAGAGAGAGAAAACTTTTGAATAAAAATCTACCTGGATCTCGAAAGGAGTGGATATCTTTTATGGTTATTTGCAAAACAAGTTAAGAATATATATAAACTAGAAGTGAAGGTTTTACATGGTTGTGGTTGGTCTGGTTGGTGAAACCCAATCCAAGTTTCTGCTTTTATCGTTTTACAATTTTATCTTTACTTCTTTTCTTTGATCTTCCATAACTTAAATTTACTGCTTAATTAGATTAATTTGTTCCTTAACAGGGACACCAATTTCACTTATTTGGTTTGACTAAACTAAGCTAAGATCAATTATTTTTATTCTGGTATTCTCCTTGTCCATGTGTTCAAAATTACACTACTACAAAGACTTCGTATTGAGTTGGGGATGTTTTTTATAGTCGAGTATCAATTTAAAGTCAGATATCTTTTACTGGACAATCGTATTTAGGCTGACGTTGTATGCCTGACGTAATCGATGTCATATCCCCATTCTATAGTAGTGTTATATGCATAACACTTCCTTTAAAAAATATGCATGACACTTCATTATGTATTATTCTTAATTTGAAGAAAATGATCTTGGTGAGGACGGCATCAAATATAAAGATTCTACAAAAACCAATATTCTTCCATTTGAAAGTTCAATGAAACCTTAGATCAAGTCATTTCAAAACAATTGAGAGATTTTGACCAAACTCGTGCACTTCTCTTTGGACTTTACTTTAGCCCAACATAGAGTTCATATTAACCATCATTTTGAATTTGTTGAAGATCTTTTATCAAATTCATGCTCACTTCTTCCTAGATAAATATCCATAGGTACCACAATTAAAAGTAGACCCAAACTAGGACCTAGAGCCCTAAAATGCTTTTCAACTCTCCAATCTGATGCAAAACAAACAAAGTAATTGAGAGGTTTTGACCAAACCGGTGCACTTCTCTTTGGACTCCACTTTTGCCCAACTTGGAGTTCAGCCGTCATTATGAATGTTTTTAAAGACGGCTTATAAAATTCATGCTAACTCCATCCTAGATAAAGGTTGATAGGTCCTACAGTTCAAAGTAGACTCAAACCGGGACCTAGACTGCCAAAAAGAATTTCAAGACTCCGATCTGATCCAAAAGAAACACAACAATTGAGTGATTTGAAATAAACATCAATAGTGGCTATATGGGAAACTATAGATTGTCTAAATCTCAAGTGTATCATTTCATCTCCGTGATTAGATGTAGTCTTTTATTCATGTTCTCCTCTATTATTGTTAGTCTTTTGTTTGATTTAATGAATCATTTATCTCCTTCAGTTTGCATGATTAACCTTAACGGGACCTATACAAACATTTATTTCCCTTTGACTTGCTTGATGTTATTTTATTGCTTGATTCATTGTTACTGCTCTCATGTTACTTCTAAGTGTTCTTTTACCCTGAGACTAATGGCCCTTATAGTATAAATAATCTATAGTATTGGTTGGGCACTAATCCTCTTCCCGCCTATGTGACATAAACATTTTCCATTATTTTATGATGACATAAACCAAAATGATCCTTCTCACAAGACAAACTAAGAGCTATTTTAGAACACATCAGAACTTGAGTTTTAGAGTACATATCAGCATGCTACACAATCCTACAGACTTCACAAGAGCTATCTGTTTCTTAGATAATTACAATTCAGTGACTGGTGCCTGATATTACTGTTAGAAAGTAATGTATTCGTAGATTCAGAGCCCACTTCGGGTTTTCGAAATGAACTGCAGCAAAAATATGAAGTAGCTGAAATAACAAGCAGTCAGAGGCATAATAGTATTACAGAAGGCATCATATAATCACTAGCGGAGAGATCTATCAAATGCAAGCTATATTATCATGTGCATAATCTCTATGTGATCTTTTTCAACCAACTCCTTGAGTATATCATCATGAATACTTCTGCACACAAGAGAACTAGCATGCTCAGCATATCTTCCCATGCTGATTATCTTGGATAACCACTCCTTCCTTTCATGCAAACTATACTTTTTCTTCTCAAATGCAGCTAAGAGCTGGTAAACATAAACACGTCGTTCTTGACCGTGACGGAAAGCCCGGGCTATTGCTTGTTTTGTCCTTGAATGGTTCCACTCCAAATCTAGCAAAACCACTCGAGATGCTGCAATTAAACTGATTCCTTCCGAACAAGCAGTGGTAGATGCAAGTAATACTTTCGAATTCCCTTTGGAGTCTCCAAACTGATCGATGACCATGGCACGTTCGGAAAAATCTAGATCTCCTTGAAGAACAAAGATGTCTTCTCCCTTCTTCCAACTAAATATCACTTCAAGGAGTTCCAAAAGCAATGTTATGGGAGGAATATTACGGCAAAAAACTAAAACTTTCTCTCCACTATTAACTGCTCTTAAAATAATATCAAGAACAAATCTGATCTTGGGCCCCTTACAAGTATCCCTTTTAAGTTTGTTAATTTCATCTAACTCTTCTTTGCTGAAATATTTAGTAACACCAGAAACAGTGGTAATCAACCATGGATGAATACAAGCAAGAGTTATAAGCAACTCTACTTCCCATGAAGTTCTTGCCATTTTCCCAAGGTGCTGCAACCAAAGCAATATATTTTCCTGTGTCTCACTCGGATGCAAAATCACAATGTATGCCTCCAAACCAGGTAGGTTATCTATGCCGGCATCATGTACATCCACAAACTGTTCTGTTATCTCCACCAGCATTTTAAAACCTTTTCTTCGTTCGACTTCTGTGTTAGACTCAAATCTCCTTCCAATTTCTTCAATAAATATTCTTCTTGAGAACTCCTCTTCATTTTTTGTTATAATTTTCTTATTCTTCCCATTGAATTTGTAGTCTACTAGTTTCAACTTCTCAATCACATCATATTTGAAGGTAGGTCTAGCTAAACAAAGGGTGTTAAAGTATTCCTCAAAATTATTCTGGAACAGTGTACCAGAGAGCAAAATCCTGGATTTTGTTTTGACATCCATCAAAAGTTTCCTCAGCTTTGATTTTGTACTCCTTGGATTGTGGCCTTCGTCTAGTACTAGAAGTCCCGTACTTTCAAGTAGCACCTGAGCTATGAACGCTTTCTGGTCTGTACTGTTTCTTTTTCGACCAATATTTGACATGGATAAAAAAGATGAGTAGCTCATCAGGAGAATGCTTTGTTGCTCGTGCCATTTCTGCAACATCTTTATGCAATATAGCATGTGTCTCGTCTTAAGACTCAGTTTCCTTCCATTAACCAAAGAAATGTCCTCATGATGTAAGTTTAAGTCCTTTCTGTAATCACCAATAGGAAGCAGATGATGGAGAGGAAATGACACCTTCCATTTCTTAAACTCTCTGATCCATACAGACAATGCAGTTTTTGGGGCAAGAATCAGAGGGCGCAGTCCACTGAATCCCTTCAAACAAGATAGGAGAAATGAGACGACCAGAAATGTCTTTCCTGACCCTGGTGAATGGGAAATGATACAGCCAGCAGATTCATTGTAGTTCACTTGATTTGATAATAAGGGGTCAGCAATATTTTTCCATAGAAATTCAACAGCCTTTCTTTGGTGGAAGTATAATTTTGTTTTCAGTTCAGGTATGATACCCCAAACAGGTTGCTTTCGGGAAATTGATATATGATTGGGGAAGGGAGGCTTTATATCATCTGAGCAAAAAGAATTTAAAAGAGGATCCATTTGCTCAAGTTCATTTCTGATATGACGAACTTTGACACAATTGTCAGCCTACAATTAAAAACGGTGAATTTCAGCAAAAGCACAAATATTCGTCCAAAACTATTACAATGATTATTTATCCTCTGAGATATACTATTTACTCACAAATGATGGAAAGACATATCTCCTTTCAGAAATCAGACTCTCACAGATACGGCATGCTATACCAAATTCTTCATCCAGAAAAATTTCATGTTTGCAACCATCATCCGTATGTCCTTCAGAGCAATGTCTTCTTCTCTTGGGGCACTGAATGTTCCTCTCCTGTAACATCACCCCAAGAAGCCAGGTAATAAGCAATCAAAAGAACATGCAATATTATCATAATAGTCGTCATCACTCCCACCTAAGCCTCCATCATCACAAGTTCACAACCAATTTATTGACAGTCACAAGAATGTGCATTGATAGGAACGAAGTTATTGATTAATTCACTTGGAACATGTGAGGTTATTATTTTAATGAACTATGCTGTGGAAAGAAAATCAAAAGAAATGAACATTCCTTGGTCAATATCAAGAAGAAAATTACATCCTCAGAGGTTGATGAAATTTCAGGACATTTAATTTAGCTAAAAGCCTAAAATAATACATGTGTAGATGCAGCAGAAAAACTGACGATATTAAGCATAGATAAACTGTCCTTCCGTGGTATAAGATAAAGTGTTCTTTATTGTTCCTTTTAATTCTGACCAGATAGTCAATATATCACACTGAATCGGTATGAGACTAAGTTTGCCTATGGGAGGGCATGTATATTTTATGGCTATACGTTGAGGAGCTGCATGCAGGCTAATTATGATAGATGCTGATATTAAATCTAACTACATCATGTGCGAATTCTCTTCCAGAAAGGAAATTCTCGGATTGGGGCAAGGTCTAAAGAAGCCTCAAACGGACAAGCAGGCTTCAACCAGACTTTGGAAGGTATTCTGAAAAGTTGTTACTCTCAGAAGCACCACTCACCCTCACAACAGCATTGGTGCTATCTTAGTTTTACAAGACAGAATGTTCCCATAAGAACTACCCTTAAGTACATCTCTGTCTACAAGCCAGTAGTGAACCAAACAAAATATAGTAGTACCTCTTCTTCAAGCCAGACTGTGTAGTCCATTTCTCTCCATAAAGTTTCATACTCTCTTTCTTGGAATGAAGAAACTTCAGCTGTATCCCATTTGAAGTGCAAGGTATCCCATTGTATACGTGAAGAGCATATCCCTGCATGTTTCTGCATTATTGTCTGAATGTTACCCATGCAATTTCTCATCATTATTTTGTACTCCTTGTCACTGAGAGAAGCAACTGTGGACCTTTTTCTTTTTGAGAGTGGAGATCTTTCTGACGCATAAGCATATCCTTCATTTTCCTGCGATTGGGAATCATTCAGATGATATTTTACCGATTTAATTGTAGCCTTCTCATTCTTATGATGTGATGTTTTGTGTTCAGATTTTGGACGAATATTCCTTGTACAAATATCACGAAGGAAATCTACATGTAAAGTCTCATCTTCATTGCTCGTTTTTGGATCAGGATCAGGCCACAACTCACTCACATCACCATCTTTATTTGCCTCACAACTGCTGAGCTTCGTCAAATGTTTTCTGGAAACTCTGTTAGCAAAAAAAGCTGTGAAACACACAGGTGAGTTTCTGAGACGTGCGGAACGTCGTAAACCAAAGTTACTCGTTGAATCTTCACCCCCCAACTCGCATGATGAGTTGCCACTGCGTGTATCCAGTGTCTTGGAGTGCGGAGAAGACTGACTAAACTCACGATCAGCACTTTCAATTTTCACGACCTTCTTTTTATCTACTGTCAGAATAGTTATGACTTTGTTTTTCTCAGTGAAATCTGCATCTACCTCTTCTATATTTTGACCAGGCTTATCTAAGGT
The DNA here is from genome assembly GCA_963693085.1 of Alisma plantago-aquatica. Classification (NCBI taxonomy): domain Eukaryota; kingdom Viridiplantae; phylum Streptophyta; class Magnoliopsida; order Alismatales; family Alismataceae; genus Alisma; species Alisma plantago-aquatica. The sequence goes on from OY856410.1 coordinate 1,106,948,424, forward strand.
ACTATATATAATTCTGTCCTTGACGAAGCGTACATCAATGCAAATTTTCTTCAGCACAGACAATACAAGTAACCAGATAACTTCTGAACCAAAAATACTAGCCAACAATTTGCTTTGTTTCAGAGAAAATCGATCTTTAGAAGCATACCAGTGGCGATACCCACATTTAGAATACTCGGTATGAATGGTTTGAAGAATCGAAATTTTATCGATGTTAACTTCTGCAGCTACATTTTTCAGGATAAGTGCTAGAGTATCATTATCAGATTTGCGTTGGTATATATTCACTGAAAATATGCAGGTACAGTTACTTCCATGAGAATTACTGATAACTGATGAGATTTTAGCATCGTGGAATACCTGGAAGAGAAAGCAATGTATTTTAGTGAAAACTACTAGCACATATTCAAGAATAAAGTTCAAATTCAAAAAAAAGTTGGTCACTCATGCATTATATAGAAATATAATTTCGTAACAGGTTAGAGAGCGTCCCTTTTAGTCACTATGAAAAGGTAGTAGCATACTGGCTGTTTGTTTTCTGAACCCACAGCTACACAAATGTCCCTCCCAGGTCTCAAGATCTTACAGTCGACAGACTCTGCTTTCCTCGATTTTAGACGAATATCTTGACGGTTAATCCTCTCCTTTATAACATACTCTTCTATAGCATGGTTTACGTATATGAAACCATCTACTATGCTGAAATGATCAGTCCAACGCCAGTAGCCATTGTGAAACACTTCGAATGCTGCAAATACATTATCAAAAAGGTAAAATCAGCAATGAGTGAACAAATGTTTCTCCAGCTCAAAATTGTAATACCCTTTCTACCCCCCGCTAATAATAACAGCTATACAAATAGATCAAAGAACATTCTTTCCTAGTTAAGTCCTTCACCATGACATATGTATGTCAGTGAAAGTTTTCTGGGATCTGAAACCTACAATTTTAATAGTGTTCTGGGAGTTTGATCTTAGGGTCCCTTATTAGAGAAGAAAAAAACACATCCCAAATACTTCTTTTCATTAGAGATAATTTGGATTTTAACTGAATATTATAAATAATTACGAAAAGTATTGATTCAAGAAATGGCATGGGTTGAGATGCTCTTATAACTAATCTAAGGACTGGTTTGGGAGAAGTACTATTCAAAGGACTTTATCGGAGTCATTTCAGGATTTTGAGGAACTAAATAAAATATATACATATCAGATAGATTTTAGGCATGATAAGAATCATACATACAACTATCTATGATGCTATTTGTAGGAAAGAATTCCAGAACTCTATGTAAATAAAATTTATGAATACTCCTCATACTTTGCATTTACTAAATTCTTAATCAAATATGGATAAGTTAGAAATGATTATAAATTAAACAACACATGATGTATTTATGTAGTTTAAAAACTTAAAAAAAATATATCACAGAACTAGCAATCATATTTTTTTTGTATAAGGTAAAATATTACCAGCTCTCAAAAAAGGCATATAGGGTAAGACCCGTATACTATACGGGGGTGGGTTAACTACCAAAATCCCGCTGTTGCTTCACAAGCAGGTCCAAACCTTTATAGAGTTTAGGTTTGGCCATACAGACATCTCTAAGTCTATCAACAAGCAAATCAAAAACTCGTACGTATCTGTCTCACCACCTGTGTGGAGCTGACTATTTCTCTCTAGCCAGATCAAGAAAGATATTGCAGCGATGCCAAGACCAGCAAAGCATAGCATGACATAATTCTTAGACGTCATGTTAAGGATACATATAAAAGAATCATCCATATTTGTAGGTGGTGTGCCACCCCAACCACATGTGAGGGACATTCGGCACCAGATGTACTTGGTGTAGGGGCAAGCAAAAAATAAATGTCCATGGGACTCATCAGTGATCTTGCACAGGAGGCAAAGAGGATTGGTATCAAGGCCCCAACCCCTCAGCCTATCAAACGTAGGAAGACGTCCCATGATACACGTGTACAGGCAACAGCTCCACTTAGGAGTATGCATCTTGTTCCACACCAGCGGCGTCCATGGAAGAAGCAGACCCAGAAATTGGAACAACGGGTTTATCCACCAATTTAATCCATACGGACCCACCCAACAGATCATAAGAACCTCTCACCAGATGCCACTTATTTACCATGTCTCTCCAAAACTCTAGAACACCCCAACGGAAGAGGGGAGTCAAGGGAAGGGCCATAACGATAGGACATCCATCTGCTCCAACAAGAAGATGGTTTCATTAGGAAATTATCAACTCTCTGGAGCGCCGCTCTGCCCACAAGACAAAGGGGGTCAATAACATCCAACCCACCCTAATCGAAAGGTCTGGCAACAGTAGCCCAAGCCACACCATGTGATTACCCACCCACGGGATGTTGTCGATAATGCTCCTCACCTTATCAATGATGAAAGGGGAAGACCCACTTTCCGGCACCAGAACCTGAACTTGGATAGAAGGACAGTTCTAATAAGAACCAGACGGCCTGCCATTGAGATGAAGTTCCCAGCCCATCTGTCAACTATGCTTTGGAGATAATCAATCAACATTCCCATAATCTCGTCACTTACCTTTGCCACAGGAAATCGGAATCCCAAGATACTTGGTAGGGAAAGTGCCTGTGGACAGGCCAGCCGCCTCCCTTAGTCCGCCCCTCTTAGAATCGCAAGGCTTGGAGAAAAAGCCCTTGATTTGATCTAACTAAGATAGAGCCATGTGAGTTATGAAGCACATGAGAAGATTTCTTGCATCGTGGAGATGTTTGCAATGACCGAGGATGAAGATCATGACGTCATCAGTGAAAACCAAGTGTAAACGAACAAGGGTCCCATTCACCTTGAAAACCCTAAGCGCCCTTCCTCTTCAGCCCCATGAATCAGGATGGAAATCGCCGCCATGACGAGGGAGAAAAGAAGGGATGATAGGGGGTCACCCTGGCACAGACCGTTAGAGGCAGGGAACAAGCCACGAGGTATGTTGTTAACCAGAACAGAAAAGGAGGTAGACTCCACACACTATTCATCATATTGATCCACCTATTGGAAAACCAAGAGCTTCCATAATCATCCATAGCAACTCCCAGTCAAGATGGTCATAAGCCTTCGTAATGTCTAGCTCAATGCAAGCCTTCTTTGTCTTGTTCTTGAAGTTGAAATCACACAAGAACTCGACAAACAAGGGAGCACCATCTGAGATGTATCTACCATGAAAGAACGCTAGCTGATTGGGAGAGATCACATTAAGAAGTATGATCTTTAGCCTTCCAGCCAAAACCTTGGACAAAATTTTATTAAAGACAGAGCAACAATCTATGGGTGGGTATTCAACGAGTGTCCATCATCATCTTCTTAGGAATGAGGTGAAGGAAAGTGTGGTTAGCTTGTCTGACCATTGTAACGTCAACACGGAGCAATCTAACCACACGACAATCATCGTCCTTGATAATCTCCCAGTTGTGTTGAAAGAATTTCCCATTGAATCCGTTCAGACCCAGAACCTTCGACACACCAATGGAAAAGACAACATCTGTGATCTCTTGATTAGATGCAGGACCGCACAAGCTACGGTTCATGGTGTCAGTGACCTTTCTAGCGGGAAGAGTGCAAAGGTGCAAGCTTTGTGCCTTGTTGTAGAGGTTTTGGAAAAAAGCAATCGTCTCTTCTGCAACCTCCTTCGGCCTATCAGTGGAAGACTCATCAACCTTCAAGAGGACGTGAATGCAATCCCACATATGGTTCATCTTGGTGGAATTTTGATAGATCTTCATATTGAGGTCTCTGTCTCTATTCCATCTAAGCCTACTCCTTTGCCAAAAACAAGCCTCCTTTGCCTTCTCCAACTGGTAAAGCCTATCAGCCTCAGCCTTCTCCAACTGGAGAAGCCTATCAGTCGCAACCTCCTCCAATTTCATCTTCATCGAATACGTGCGAAGGAGTCAAATATCCTCAGCAGCCACCTGAAAAACTCATGAATCCTCCTTGATCAAGTTGGGAAAGTTGATCATGTAGCGAGACCATCTCTTGAGGGCTCGCTTTGTTCTCTTTAGTTCTACAAGATAGTAAAAATGGGATTACCCACAACTGGGCATCCCACACTTCCTTAACTACATTCCCAAATCTCAGTCAGCTGGTCTAGAAGTTGAGGAACACGAATGGTCTATTAGTGCATTGATTGTCACTTAGTTAAACAACCATTCAGGTGTGGTTTCCATTTGGGTGCCCACCCAAACTAATTGTGACCTTCGGGAACACATCTTGCCAAGTTGTGTTAACTAGACCTCGATCAAGATTGCTAACAATATGGTGATCTAGGATTTTCTTGTTATGTCAAGTAGTAATTATACCCACCATGTTGAGTTCAACCGTATTAGTAGCACGATGGTTTCATTGAATCTGCTGAGAACTGAGTCAGGAATCAATTTCCCGCCATACTTTTCATCCGCCCTTTACATATGATTGAAATTGTCAATGACTAGGTGTCAAAGTTGTTGATATATCGAGCTCCTGATGACCTCCCAACAGCCACGTCTACGTCCTTCATCATTGTTCCCATAGACACCATGACGCATCCCTATTTAGGGCTTCATCTTGTGCCTTTTTGTTCTTTAATCGCACATAAACCAGTTAGAATGCATGCTATTTTTCTAATGTGTATTACTATCAAATGCACTTATGGATGTTCTTTACATATTTTTAGGTAGTTGGACCATGCATTGGATGGATGGGAGAGAAGGAAGATGTTCTATGGGCTCCTTCACCATTGGAGGAGTCTAAGGAGGGTCCAAGAGCTCCCCCAACTTACCCCTAGTAACCAAGGGTTAAGCCAAAGAAAAGAAGTCCATGGATCGTAAAGATTGAAACTCAAAGTGCAAGCAAAACCCCCTGCACAACCGTGGTGACACAGAACGGCCATGCTGCCAATGCTAGAATCACAGGTTAAATTCAAGACTTGAAACAGCTATGCAAGTTCAGAAGAACAGTTGTGTTATCCAGTATAGTCGTGCCGAGGAGTCCCCAGTACGGCTGTGCCAGTTACCACAGACGTGGTGGCAGCAGCTCAAGATGTTCGTACTCCGAAGAACAACAACCTCCCAAGTCATCAATGATAGTCGTGCTACCTAGCCCCTACCACTGTTGTGATGTACAGCATGGTCGTGCTACCATCCTTCAAATATCCACCATCGACCTGACATTTTCAGCTCCACCATTGTGGTTGTTCCTTCCTAGCACGACCGGTCCACACCCTACCCACCACGATCGCGTTGCCAAGCACGATCGTGCTACCAGCAAAATCCTAGTGTTTTTCTACCTTGTTTTCCCATGTTGCCCCTGCTTAACCTAGTACTTTCCTACCATCTATATATACATGAGTGGTTGTATCACAAGGTTAGCTATCTCTTAGACACTCTCTAGCCTCCCTAGTATTTTCATTGAGCTCCTACCTACTCCCACCTACCTCCACATCATTTCCACCTTCTCCTACCTCAAAACCCTAGTTTGCTAAGGTTTTGCCTACTTCCACCTTCCATTCCATGTTGTCTACCCACCAAGGAAGGAGAAGGATGTGCTCTTGCTGATGGAGGTGAAGGAGAAAAGAGTTTACACAAGATTCCATGACTATCCCCCTCTCTACTTCTTTTGTCCTTTTTAGTTCCATGAGTAGTTAAGCCCTTCTAGGTGGGTTATTTAGGGCTAAAATGTGGCTTTGACACCATGTTGGGAGGAAATAACTCGTAAACCTTATGGATTCATTTTATATTTATTGTCTTCTACTTCTTTCTATTTTCAATAAATCTATTTTTTGGTTTGTGGTTAAAAACAAAGATTGCTTGTTGATTTTTGCTTGAAACCACCTAGACTCTAGGAGAGAATGGCTTTATGTGAGGCTTATTTACGATTGCTCCTAGGTCCAACTAGTGGATCCATAGATAGCACCATATCTTCCCACATAATCTACTCTTCTACTTCTAGGTGTGAGATTTTAGTAGCTCGTGTAGGAGCACTTAGTGCTATTGGCTTGAAACTTTCTAAAGGCTAAGTGGTACGTGATGTGAGGTGAGATACCCTCATTTCCACCCTCCACTACTACCCTTGGCCCCCAATTGTCCCAAGAGCACCTACTCTAGTAAACCTAGATTTGCTAGATCCATAGTCGCAATATACTCTTGACTTTTTGAAAAAGTCGCGTTTAAAACATGATTTATTTCCTAGATGTATCAAACGGACAAATAATTCTCATTTGAGCATAGTCACAATATATAACGTTTTATTCCCGTATTATACACAAATTACTCGTGTTTGATGTTTTCTTCCCGTTTTATACTTTTTCAAGTACTTTGTCATTTTATACTATACAAGACTCTAACTTAATTTGAGTGTATATGTGTGCGTGTGTGTACGAAAAACACACACACACATATATATGTATCATGTATGTGAGTTATTTATGTCTGCAATAGATGTATAGACATGTACTTGTATATTGTGCAATAGATGCATACGTATATATATGTGTGTGTGCTATATACATGTGCAATATATATATATATATAGAGAGAGAGAGAGAGAGAAAGAGAGAGAGAGAAAGAGAGAGAGAGTCAGGTTGGAATACACTCGAGTGTATCTAGAGCAGAATACACTCAAGTAGGTTTTCATGATGCAATATTTTTTTAAAATCTAATCTGTTGATCTTCTTAAACATCTTGTGAATAGCTCATATATAAAATTTGAGCCCATTTGGACACTTATAGGTCAAGTTATGAAGACCACAAAAATTATACATTTCAAATTAGTTTTTTACATCGATTTTGTTTCCCTCGGATGAGTGACTTATACTCATCCAAATGAGCTCAAAAATTGTATGTAGCTTAATTATAGTATGACAATGAATATCAATGGTTTACATTTTGTAAAAAAATAATCTTGATATGCAAACACCACTTGAGTGTAGTGTGCGATCTGTACACTCGAGTGTATTCCAGCCTGACTCTCTCTCTCTCTCTCTATATATATATATATATATATTTATTTATTTATTTATTTATTTATTTATTTATTTATTTATTTACTTATGTGTATGTGTGGATAATAGATGAACGTGGCTGAAATGTGTATGGTGAGATGGATGTGTGGGAAGACAAGAAAAGATCGCTTGAGAAATGACTATATCAAGAATAAAGTGGGGGTGGCGAGCATTGAGGATAAGTTGTGCGAGGGCCGACTCAGATGGTACAGACATGTGCAACGCAGACCTACTAGTACGCCTATACGAAGCAATGCTATTGAGCCAAACACTATAAATAGAAGAAGAGGAAGGCCTAAATTTACATGGGATGAGCTTCTAAAGAGAGATTTTGAATCTCTACATCTCTATCAGAATATGGCCCATGATAGAGCTGAATGGAAACGAAGGATCCATGTAGCTGACCCCAACATAGTTGGGATTATGATGATGATGATAATGATGATGTGTGGATAATCCGATCTTTTGCCGACTTTTTCCCGAACCGTTGACCATATTTTTATTGTATGTTGACTGTTGAATTTTGGTGAAACTCTTCGAAATCAGGTTTCCAACTTATCCACATACTGCCTTCTTATATTAAAGAATCAGGTTGATCTGTAGAAATTTGGTGAAACTCTTCGAAATCATCAAAATTTGGTGAAACTCATCGAAATCGACACAGTCGCACGTTTCGGTACCAGATCCCATCGAAATCAAAAAAATTGGCCAAAAGTTCGCTAATTTCCCCAAAACCTCCTTCCTTGCTCATGGGCAGTAGTAGTAACAGGAAGAAAACCCAATGCACGGGTAGTAGTAGAATAACAAGGAACCTACATCACCAAATCATCCAGACATTTTGTGACGTAGGCAGTATGGGGGGAAAGAACTAGAGAATGCCAGAAGAAGGGAGGGGTTTTAGGTGTGAGACAGGGTGTTGGGTAACAGCTAGAGAGGTGTTGGGTACTGGAGGTTGGCGACTGGAGAAGGGGCAATGGTTGGGTGGCGGCTAGTGTGCGGGTGGTGTTTGGTGGTCGAGCGGTGTAGCGGCTGGTGTGCAGGTGGTGTTTGGTGGTCAAACGGTGAGAGCGGTTGGTGGAGGCTGGTGTGGGTAGGGGGGTAGCGGTTGGGGTGGCAGCTGGTAGGGGCGGGCGGTGGAGCGGCTGGGGCGGGTTGTGGAGCGGATGGCGGCAGGAGCAGTAGAGGAGGGCGGCAGGAGGGAAGAGGTCGGGCGTAGGCTGGGGCGGCGGGAGGGGAGGCGTCGGGCGCAGCAGGCGAGGGGGTCTGATGTAAGGTGGATGGGTCGGCGGAAACGGAAGGGCAGGGGGCACGAGCGAATCGACATGGGTAGGGAAAAAAGATAGTATGGAGGATCATAACTTGCTCTTAATACCATGAGAATGGGCTTTGTATTTGTTATGTCAAATGAAATACAGTCTATCTCTTTTATAATCAAAGAGATAAGGCCATAAAGGTAAAGCTACACACAAGAGATATGGGATACATTACTAAAGAAAATAATAGGAATAGTAAATATCATGGTGGGGTGCCATTTACCAAGTTGATCCAGAGTTTAAATATCATTCATATTATGCTTAGTCATGTTACCAATTAGATTATATTTCATAAATGAACATGATGTTTTCTCTTGCCAAGAACTATGCGTGAATCAGTTTTAAATCAATGCAAAGTGTTACATTTACTTTAATTGCATGATCAACATATTGTGACACCTCCATTGAGTAAGAATGCTTCCGCTCATGCGATATGAAAAGTGGGGTGTTACACCATGGTATCAAAGAAATTTTAGTAAATGGCTACTAGGCAAATATGATTCTTATAATCACCTTAGAATGAAGATATGAGGTTAGGTATAGGAATGGAGTCCCACGGAAAGATACTATGACCTAGAATGATTAGAGTTTTCACCTTAGAAGAGATAGAAATGTCAAAGATAGATGTTTTACCTAGTTAGATCTCAATTATCAACCTAACCCTAGCTAATGATATAGCCTCTCCATTCTCAAAGGTTATGGCCAGCCAATTAAGAATTGAAGAGGGATATCATAAGCATTAGACTTCTGATGCATTTCTCCTTTCTTACTAGTTCATGTGGTATGGGACACATATATTAGGAGGTTAGTGAGAGATGGCATGATTGGAATCCACATCAATGGGCATGTGCCTGATCACCACATACCTAGGAATGTGGTAGGTACCTAAAGGCCTAAGGTTAGACAGTTATCCATCCCTAATGATAGAAAGTCATGGCAAGGTTGAGGTAGATTCCCTAGGTATAGTTATGATTTGGTTTCAAGAGCCCTAAGTATAAAGGTGAAGAGTAAGGTGTTAGTTAAATCATGCTCACATAGATAATTTATGAAATTTAAATGTCATATGTTACATAACTCTTCTCATGCAAAATTTGAACCTACATGAACCTTTTATGAAATTTTAGTATGCTAGCAGTCATTGCATGAAGAAGAAAAACCCTAACGTGGGTAGTACCCTAGAAAATTTCAAGGACGAAATTCATTTTAAGATGGGTAGAATTGTCACACCCCAATTTTCAGATCTAATTTAAACCTTAGAATGGGATTTTCCTAAATAACAATAGTTGAGGGGTTCAATGCAAAAAGACCATGAAATGGTATTTTTTATATGAAAACAAAGTAAGAAAAAATTAAAGTGAGACTCAAATATAGTTTCTCTTTCACATGTGCACTATATGATTCAATTAACTCAAATTGATAAATAATAGTTCCCCTTTCTCTTTCTCTCCTCCAAGATAGTATTAAAGTATAAAAGGGATATAAGTTAAATCTTGAGAAGGATACTCATTTATCACCTCATTTTGAAGTCAATTATTTCAATTTTTATGTACATAATTCAAGATAATGACTCTTAATGTATTAATGAAGATACAATGGAAAACACGTAAATCTTAGTGTATAGGAAGAATCTAGACTCCTTATTGGGCATGTGGTCCAAATTTGGCAGCATTTTGGTTTTGTTTGAATATCTAAATTAATTAAACAAGATTCTATATGGTTTTGAATTAGATTTAATGGTAAAATACATTTAATGCAATGAATACATTCTATGATCCAGAAATTTAATTTGTCACGTGTTACTCCTTTCAAGCGCTTCATTATCAGTCGTGTATTCTCAATCTAATGGCGGCAATATTGTCATCAACCTTCAGCTATCTCGTTGGTCTGTGTACAGTTAACCATAATTCCTTCCTTAGTCTCGCCCTCCCTCATTACTCATCTATTTCACGAGATTCTTACTCTACAGATCTTGTCTCTCTCTCCCGAACATAATGAGCCATTACTTGCCTCCTCTATCGGCATGTTGACAAAACACCCAATTAGGGCTTCTCTCTTCTCGCCACCCCGACTCACAGAGATCATCTCATATCTCATCTTGCCTATGTAATGTGACCTTGAGCGCCACCAGCCCTTACTAACTACTACTCTTACAATTTGGTCCCATATGCCCCGAGTACTCCACCCTACTCGATTTTCAGTCTCAGCGACCTCAACCATGTGTCACTCTCCTCTTGTTTTTGTGCAATTAGTATAAACATAAGAGTCACCTACAATCCTTCATCGTTTTGGCGTTGTTATTTTGTCCCGCAGTTGGCTCAAATGTTGTATCTTATAACCGGGATCATGGTGCTTCATCGGTGCTCGTCGTTGTTCCTGTGTAGGGGACCTTTGACCACAGAGACGACGGCTTTGACTCCGCCTTGACTCCAGAATCCCGTGTTTGAGATTTTTGGATATCATCGCGATCTGCTTCGCTGGTTTCTGATCCGACCTTCCTCCCCCGTTTCTGTTGCTCCTTCAGCCTGTTCTAGGGCCATGATCATCCTTTTCTCCTCGTGATGGTTGCTTTAGCCTCTATGGCTCCTAGCGAATGTATTCGACTCTTCTCTTTCTACCGCATGGTTTCTAGAGTTTTGGTTTCTATGTAGTGCTCTAGTCATCATGAAAGCAATACCTTGGAGCTTTGTGCTCATTAGGGCCCGATCCTTAGCTCTTTGGACTTAGATTGGAGCAATGATCTCAGTTTCCCCTCAACCACCACCTTTTTGTGAGTTTGATTGGAGGTAGCACCTCCTATTGCGGCACCTCGCGCCATGGCTCAGGGAAACAAATATGATTATTGAATGACCATGACATCCCTGCTCAATTAATCAATTAATCAATGTCACATGGGCATTTTTGCCCTTTGAGTATGCTTTTCCATTTTTTTTACCGCGCAATGATTTCAATGGCTAAATGACACTTTTGACCCCGCGATTTCAATTATTGTGTCACGGGCGCCTATGGTTTCCTGGTAATTTGGCCTTTTATTTACATAACATTTTTATTTGCTTTAATCAATGTCACGCATATATTTTCTTGAATTCTGATTGGTCCATTTTGCAAAATCCATAGCTTTTGCATATGACCTCAGGAAATGATGGAAAAATATTAGTTGGAAAGCTTTTTTGATTCTCTATCAATCTATCATGTTTTGAAATGATGTTTCACACATTCGATCACTCCAATAATTCAAGATCAATATTAGGTTTTTGTACGAACCCATAAATATATCATGATTTTAATCAGATTACAGGTGACTAGAGGCTCAATCAAGTCAGAGGACTTGACCCTTAGGAGGTCTACTCTAGGTAAGAGGGATATGCATATTTGGCATAAGTAATTTTAGTTTATTAGTTGTTTATTTATGATTATGCACAATAGTATTCTCCATAAAATTATGAATGTTTTATCAAAAGATATCATGTATAGTTATCATTGTTTGATTGGTTGTTTATTTATAGTCTATGGTAAAACCCTAACTATGATTATGAACTAAGATGAATGAATCATGGTAAAGAAGGTGAAACCCTATTATGGTTTATGAGGGAGAAATTCCATTAAGACATTAAGAGGGAGAAATTGTTGGGAAATACGGGCACAAAGAAAGGCAGCAAAAAAAATTATCTATTCATATTCCCCATAACAGCAAGATCACGTCTACTACTATGAAATAGAAAAAATGGTTTAACGAGTTTATACCTGGTCCTAGACCAAGTTCAACGACTGCAACTCGTTGTAGTGCAACTATCATCTAGTTTCTCTTGGACGATGTCTGTGCAGCTCCTAGTCTTCACCACAAACAACAGACTGAACGACGTCTGCAGCAGCTCCTGGTCTCGCCATGGACTGCAGACTGATGTTGTCCTCCTAGCAGTAGCCAAAGGAATCTTGCCTCTAAAGTAATCCACACAGACCACCTAGAACTCCTATCGTTCCAGTAGAGCATACAGGAAAGAGATGTCTCTCTTGTTGGTGTACTAATCACCAACTTGCTCTCCCACAATTATTTCTCCCTTTCTATCCCTCCCTTTAGCGGGTAGGACTTGCTCAGGCTCTCTATTGGTTACTACAACCAAAGAGGACAATAATTGTCAGAGGCAATTGAGTTGGGTTCTGAGAAGCCCCCAGTACCCCTCTATTTATAAGGGTTAGGCTCTGGGTTCCCAATCTGTGTGGCAGTGGAAGGGATCAGAAGATCTTGAATTTTTGCAACCTGCGACTCCCAAAACGGTTGGTTGGCAACCGAATCAACTGGTTCATATGTGATACGGTCGGTTCGCGGAGCGAACCGGTCGTTCTTTGTTTCCTAACCGCACATGAATTTGGTAAAATCATTTCTAATTAATGTAAACATTAATTCCTTATACCAATCAAATTGAACATGTAAGACCCCTGACTTGTGTTTTGGGGATAAGCCTATTTGTTTTGCTTGATTGAGTGCTTAGAACCTTGCTCTAATCCTTTGAGATGTTTTTAGGGCTTGTGGTAAGCTTAAGTTTCCAGTTTGAGCTTGTTTGGATGATGTTTGTGCTTTATGAGTTTCTTTTGGGCCAATTTGCAATTTACCCGATTGAGAGGGTTATCTTGTAATTTGTCACATCTAGAGTGTACCTTCTTTTTCTTGGCTTCATTACAGAGAGTGTGAATCTTTGGGGCTCCTTGGTTCAGCCTTGGATGAGTGGTGGCATCACTAGAGGTGATTAGGATTTCTAGGATTTGCTTGGTGTCGACCATGTGAGCTTGGTTGAAGTGTAACGACCTGTGTCTTGGCCCTGATGGGTGTCTTGGGTCTGTCTCAACCGAGACACTTGCCTTAGCTTGGTTTTGTTTCGACCATGATGGTCTTCGAGTGGTTTGGTCGAGATGGCTTGTCCTTTTGTGATATGTTTCGACCTAGTATGTTTGGCAAGCTTTTGTCTCGACCTAGATAAGGTGCCTTGAGGTTTGTCTTGACCCCTTGATATGTCTCGACCGAAACCAATGTGTTGGGGACCTAAGTGATCGAAACTCAACATTGGTTGTATCACCACCTCGTGCATACATGCTTTAAGTGGTTGCATGTGTGTTTCTTGGGTGGACAAGTGTCTCTTGGTGCCTTTAGGTGTTAACACCTCATCCCTACCCAACTTCTCTCCTCCTTTGGGTATAAACCCTTTCTCCTCCATTCAAGTGACCTTTTCGACCCTTTTCATTCTCCTTCTTTGATTGACCGACCTTGGATCTTGAAGAGCTTGGGGAAGGCAGACCTTCGAGCTTTGGTGGCGAAATCCTTTGCATGTGGTGCTCATGAGCTTGATTATCTCTTGGGCGGTAGTTCCTGGTGATCCCTTCTCTTGGTAAGTGGTTTTGAACCGTTGATCTCATTTTCTCCTTGAATCCCATCTCTCTTCTTCTCCTTTCTCGGCCATAGGCTGTGGACTATCCATGGTGGTCGTTCTTGAGAGAGAGAACTCCTCATCACAAGGGTCAGAGACCATGTTTTGAAAAGGTCGTACACATGTGAGAGGATTTTTTTTCTCTTATCCTCCTTCCTTTGGTTCGACCTAGGATTTTCTACCCTCTTTTCTTGAGCAATCTCTGACCTTGGTATCTTCTTCTTCTTGAGGTGATCTTGTGGCTGAAAGTGGAGCTTTTGGTGAAGCTTCATCATCATCCTTGTTGATCGTGTGCTTGGAGCTTTCCCCTACACTTAAGGTGGGTTATATAACTTTCTACCTTTTCTATTATTGCACTTTTCCTTACATGCATGTTTTTGTTTCTCTCTCTCTCCAAAATGTGCCATTAGCATGCTAGATAATAAAACCATGATCTAGGATTCAAATCTAGATGATAATCCTATGTGGTTTGTTTCTTAATCGAAACTCAAATCCATGGTACTTGGTTTTGAGAAGATGGTGGAATGTGTGATCCTTTCCTATCTTTTGATCTTGGTTTTGATCACATGTATAATATTCATGTACCCTAGTGTAGTATGGAGTTTAGGTTCTATTTTAGAGGTGTTGAATGTGAGTTTATCTCTCTTACATAAGGATTTTCCATGGTGATTTTCATGAGTACATATTTTAGGGTTTTTGGTGACCCTTTTTGTATGAAGTTTTTCTTCTTGATGATGGTGGTTTTCCTTAATGTAATCTTCTATTTTTCCATGGAATACTTCTGTTTTAATCATGGTTCATCCCTATTTTGATGATGGTCTTTTGCCTCGGTGGTAGCTTGACCTTGGTGGTCGCTACACCTTGATTTTATTTTAGTCGAGACACTTTGACAAAGTGGTGATGGTCGAGATGTTGCTTTTGTTTTGGTCGAAACACTGGACCTTGTATCACGACCGGGGTCGTAACACCTTGAGGTGGAGACACATGTTTGGTAGTGGTCGAGACATGATTTTGTTTGAGCTTGAGACATGTGTTCTAAGAGTGGTCAAAACCCTAATCCGTGTGGTGGTCGAGACATGTTTTGGTTACGGTCGAGAGACCTAGTTTTGGTCACGGTTGAGACACCTAGTTTTGGTTACGATCAAGAAACCTTGCATGAAGGTGGTCGAGACACATGTTTCATGAGTAGTTGTGACACATGTGATGGATGGTCGAGACACATACATGAATATATGGTTAATACATGTGTATGAGTAAGCACTTAATGATTCATGTATAGTGTTGTTTGGATGATTGTTTGGTTAACCCCAGTCATACTTTCTAACCATAATATGCTCCAAGAAAGTGGGACATGGTGTACCTAGGGTTTGATGATTGAATGAAACCATAAAACCCTAATCGGCTATGTATGGAACCCTAACCCTATTCTAGGGACAA
This sequence comes from Alisma plantago-aquatica, assembly GCA_963693085.1. Lineage (NCBI taxonomy): Eukaryota > Viridiplantae > Streptophyta > Magnoliopsida > Alismatales > Alismataceae > Alisma > Alisma plantago-aquatica. Next base: position 1,106,963,615 of record OY856410.1, read on the forward strand.
GTGATGTGTTTGCTTCTCTCTCTTCTAATGTGGTTATCATATTATGATGTTTTCTCTCTCTTGTTTATAAATCCCTAACCTTGCAGGTGATATGTATAACATAGCTATATGAATGTTGTGTGAATCCTATATGATACAGGATGGTGATTATGAGTAATGTTGAGGCATAATGTGATGTGTATATGCAGGGATTATGTGATTGGGTCTGATGACCTGGCATGTGCTTTGTGCATGATTTGAGGTGACAACCTCCAGAGATGTGATTGAGGGATTGATATCCCATCGTGAGTTGATACTCCCTTGTGATGAGATAATGGTGATGGCCTTGTACATGGCAGTTGTATCAGTATCATGAGATGATGAGATCAGTTTATACCTTATCCATTTTATATCTTCTGAAGTTGTTTAATAGTTATGCTTTCTAGATTGAATTAGGGTTTTGTATGTCCACTTGTGTGATAAATCCTTAATTCACCCAATTGGCATAACTAATAAAGTGAAACCCCTGTGCCATAGATCCTTTCTAGTGTCAGTTTCATCTGCTAGATTGGTGAAACGAGTATAACTCGAAGTACATATTGTTGAATGTGGGGGCAAAAGTTGAGTGAATATCCTTGCGTCCACAATCATATGTGATATGGAGGGTGACTGCGGTCATGCCTCAGAGATGAGATATGTGATATGTGATATATGTGATGGCAGCAGTGCAACTGCATGTCCTTTTTATGGGACGGCCATGCGTGAGCCGATCCTCTAGCGTCATGACATATACCAAGGCGGGCTAGGAGTTTTCAGCTTACTATATGTCATTTTTTGTAGATGACTCATATGTTATGTCACTGTGGTGTTCTCTTGTACTGACCACAAGGTGTTGGAGAGGTTGTGGATTCCGGCTCTTCCATTGACCTTGTATGGCACTGATTTTGGCTTAGCAGTGATCAGTTGGATTTGGGTGGTACGACTCAAATACTCAGGGCATTAATAAAAGATGTAAGATAGTTGTGTAGCATATTTGCATAGGGTTAAATGTGAATAACATTGGTTGAACCCTTACTTTGCTTTGCTTTTGTACAAATTAGTGGTTAGAGGATATACACGTTCTTCATATTCCTCCTAAAATGATAAAATGTTCTACAATTCAGTTGCAAATGTTTATATTAATTCAATAGTGCTATCTGCTTTAAATATATCATTTAGTTGAATATGCTTATCATGTGAATAGATTTACTTCCTATTCTTTTGTATCATATATCTGTGTTAATAATAGCATTGGTGGAGAGTTATATCTCCCGCTAATATTTGGATCTCAACCCGTGGGCTTTTCACATCTTTTAGGTGGTCGTGCACGAAGAGGTAGAGGTCGTGCAGCTGAGGAAGAGCAGCATCAAGAGCAGTAGCTAATAAGGTTGGATGTGTTGCCAGTCTTTTGGTGATAGATTCCTGCAAGTCGTACTTGTACACTCGGGTCTTTGGGGGTGTTCTCAATGTGTTTTGTGGATATGTTATTGATATGAGGTGTTTGGCTTGTGCGTCATTGTTGTATAGATATGGCATGAGTATATGTAAATATGTGGAATAAATATCTCATGTAACAGGTTGATGATAGGAATGTTTGAGAACAGTGATGTAAACACCGTGATATATATTAAATGATACAGGTGGCATGTTTATGAACCTATATGTAACAAGTTTCATGCTTGTGGTGCTATTGCAAAAATTAATTTTAATTTCCTGTGTTTTCTGGTAATTCGTATCATTAGTGATGTTCCGCGCTTTGGTTTTGAGTAATCTTGTCTTCGTGTGGCGCGAGGCGTCCCAGAACAAGTGAAATGAGCAATCTTTCTCATGAATTCACGAAAGCTACTAGAACCTTTGTTCGGCCCAACGAGTCGATCACTTCACCAGATGAACCGATCGTCTCACTCACACGAGCCGATCGGTTCACCCAGTGAACTGATCGGTTGGTGCCTTATACGTTCAGAACTCCAGCCAATTCAGTTCCAATCAGCTTGACACTCCAAACGGTCGTCTCACTGGGTGAGTCGATCAGTTGGCAGTTCAGTCAGCTGATTTGTTGCTTGAATTGAATACATAAACACTTTAGTAATCACTTCAATCATCATTCAAGATTAAACTCCTCTTCTAGATGATTTCCTTTATGTGTGATCCTATAGGTCCCATATCACGTCGGCAGTGAATGTCCATAACTAACTTATGACATCACAAGCAGAGAGCGGTGCCTAGTCGCACATCAGTGCTACCCAAGTGAATGGAAAGTTAGAGAACAACTTCAACCTACAATTTGTGTAAGGTGTTGCAGTAATTGTATAATTCTTTTGTCTTTGATATATGGAATGAGCTTGAGGCATGGAATCATCATATTGTTAATGTTCAATCCATGTTCCTTGAACCAAGAGCAGACTGTCTGAGATAATACAACCTCAATATCATATATTGATTCACATGTGTATGCGCATGCATTTCTCAGTCTTGCTTATCAAGTGGCCAGGATATCAAACTCCAGTAGGAGGGGAAAATCTCATCTACATCACTTACATTCAGTCCCCATGTGTCAAAGCTACCCAATCATCAACTTTATAATAACCCGTCTTTCAGGATTATGTTTGATGTTGTCAAAGTATACCCAACGACATGTGATGAGTGCAATGACTTCAGGTCTAAGAACCACAATCATCACATTCACTATGAAAGATGGCTATGACCATCAATGATGGTTTCCATGTGTCACTGTCAAGATGGGTCTATCTTATATATTGTTCCCTAACATGTATATGTGTGCTTGGTTTGATATGCCATATCATGACTAAAGAGATTTTGTCATCAACCAACTCACACTCCAGTCTTATGTGTTACCGGTGTCTATTTGTCTTCCACAGTAACAATCGACTAGGGATATAATAAGAATGTACATACTCTTAGCATTCGTATGATATCATTGTTTAAGTCTTGTACTTGAAGACATACGTCATTGAGTATTCTCATTCTTTAGATATTCATAATGTTTCCTCATTATGTCATAATTGATTGAAACAGAATGAATTGGAAGCTTGCCTTTATGATTATTAATCAAATCTTTTATATTATATGCCATGTCAATCATCATATGATTGGCTCTCAGGGGATACCTTACCAACAAAAATCCCATCATATTAAAGATTTAATGTTCAACATTATGCTAATGTTCATATTAAGAATCATGTTAAAAGAATTTGATTAAGTTTTATATGCTCTCGCCATCACGGACCTTAAGGGGTCGTTATGGGATTTTTAGCCAAATCATGGGCATTAGTGCCAATTATGGGCTTTTATAGCCAATCATGGATCTCAAGGGGTCGTTATGGGCTTTTTAGCCAAATCATGGACATTCGTGCCAATCATGGGCTCTTTAGTGGGCAAATCATAGAGAGTGAAAATTTTACTTATTCAATTTTTCATGTTATTATGACTCATGAATTTTTAGATAATCATGTCCAAGTTTATATCAATTTATTTCAATTCAAGTTATATTTACTTTTATGTCTTATGAAGTGTCAAATATCACTTACTGATGTGATGTTTGTTTTACATGGCTGGGGACGCGATATCCACAGGACTTGGAGCAAGTGAAGAGTACCAAGGACAATTAAGGATTAGGAGAACTTCAAGCTTAGCCTGGTGGGGTGCCATTTACCAAATTGATCCAGAGTTTTGATATCATTCATATTATGCTTAGTCATGTTATTAATTAGATTAGATTTCATAAATGAACATGATGTACTTTTCTCTTGTCAAGGACTATGTATGAATCAGTTTTAAATCAATGTAAAGTGTTACATTTACTTTAATTGCATGATGAGCATATTGTGACACCCCCATTTAGTAAGAACGCTTCCTCTCATGTGATATGAAAAGTGGGGTGTTATAGGCACAGATGTGAGTGAGGCCATGCGAATGTCAGCTTCAGGTGTCCATTTCCTGGTCATACCAACTTTTGGTTAAAAAAAATCATGAACCCTAGTCGAGCGCCACCTGCATATCATCCTCAGAAGCAAAGTGATCCAGGAACAGCCCGCCCACCAATTGTGAACATTGCAGCTCACCTTTGGGTCTCCAAGATCTGAGCATCCATCCATATAGTTGTTCGATGTAGCATTTCTTCCCAAGTATATGTACAATTTTAGAAGACTTGTGCAAGTCATCCATTGTAGAGACCACTGGGGAGGGGGAACTTCATCCAAAGTCTCTCATCATCCGCCCTCAAAGAAGGAACTTTGGGGTCTCCAGGAACCTCCACAGTTTTGAACTTGTGGTGGGCAGCCATGGGCTTCGCCAGGGTAGCTGTCATTCTCTCCCTATTGTGGCATCCATGGATGGGTTGAACCACCAGCCAGCAGTAGCACGGACGAGATGGAGGAGCCCGTCGCGTCCCACCCGCCCCCCATCAAGGGCACAACCTAATCGTCTGCTAGAGATGGAAGGGAGCCAGACTTAGAGAGAGAAGGTTAAAACTATTGAATGACTAGCGATCATATTACTAGCAAAGGTATTGAATCTTAGTATTGCAATCAGTGATGTTTGTCCAAGGTGCTATATTCACAAGTAGTATGTCTGTTATTGCAAGAGGATTCTAATAATATTTTATGTTCATATGACCTATTTTTTACTATTTAATAGAAATAAAAAAACATATATCTTCCTTTACTAAGGTATGATCTATAACTACAAAGAAAAATGCTATTTGGTGCTTAGATTTTATAGAATTTAAGGATAAAAAGAAATGGAATCTAATAATACCCAACCAAATAACCCCAAAGTGTTTTCGTCTATGATAACCAGAATAACCCAAAAAACAGTATCCAAGACCACCATTCGTAGTCAACTAAATAACCAAACTTTGTTACCCCCCCCCTTCTGATCTCACTAACTCTCACGATAATGCCACTAAGATTCTATTGAAACAAAAGAAAGAAAAACATTAAATCAGTACAAACTGATGTTCTTTTCAAGTCAAGCATAAAACTTCAGCATACCAGTGGAACTGATTGGATGTCTGCCATGACTAAACATTCTTTCCATCATCACTTCCCAATTGGAGACCAATCATCAAATTTCAAGATTCTTGCATGTATCTATTGCCTTCAAAACTATCACATTGAAAGCAGAAAATTACTGTAAGAACTCTATATACAAGTTATGATGGAAGAAAACCAATAAATAGAGAAGACGAGCGTGGAAGAGATTCTAAAAAATAAACAGCCAGTTTCAATCTTGGTCTTAGCAGTCTTCACAAAGAATGAAAATGCTAAATTAGTTAAATAACTATACATGAGCCTCAGTGATGGATGTTTATATGTACAATCAGTATAACTTAGAAACCACACAAAATGAAATTATCATGGCAGAATCTCATATTCTGCATACTACACAAAATATCAGATATTTTGGTATTAGCCTGGTTCGAAAACTATTTTAATAGAAAACCTTTTGTTGCATTTATAGATAAGAAAAGCCGCATGGACCTTGTTGAACAAGATGCTTAAAACACTGCAGTTGGTAACGTTTTAAAGGAAATCATAGATGGAGTTTGGGATATTCTAAATCCACTGTTGACTCCAGTAGGTTCAAGAAAATGATCGAACATTTATTGTGTTGATAATCCAGGAAACAATTTACAAGATAAGTGATTTGCACATCACATCGTCCAATATCTCAGATTAGAACCAGATTTATAAAGCCCGTCAATATAGTTTGCAACAGACTGTTTCAAAAGCTAGCATTATACACTCAATCACTACAAACCTCAACATTTTTTCAAGCTCATCCTGGTTTATCTTCTTAACAATCCAGTTTTGATTTGAATAACCAATACTCTTTCCCATATAATAATTGTAAGAGTTATGAATTTATTATTTATATGTGCCCAAGTATACTTGGCCCATTAGGGTTACAGTTCATCATGTAAGAGTTTCCCTCTACTATATATAGGATTTGGGTCATGCATAATTAATCATATCATTAACCTCCATCTTTTCTTTCACATAGAATCAGATAAGGCAATCATATACCACAACCCTACTTGAGAGAGAGAGAAAGAGGATCCTAACCCTGGGGGTGGCTATTGTCCTTTGCGGTTCTTGGCTGCCTGCATAGAAGCCACACCAGCACTATCCTCATCCTGCCACAATGCTCCCTGAAGGTTCAACCACCACATTGCTCCAACGGCGCCAACAAGACGACACTTCCAACAACGAGTCGTATCTAGTGGATACCAACATATTACCCTAAACAACAACCTCAGCCACTGCCATCCGCAGCCCGCATAGCACCAATCTACTCCGTGCTCGTCCACCGTCCCTTTCATGGTTCTATCTGATAATTTATCTCATTAGCCTCCATCTTATTTTTCACAATGATGACTTGTCATGTTTGAGTTGAAACTTCAAAGCAAGGAGCAAAACTTCAACAAAATTGGGGAAATTCTACTCAAGATATGGATTTCAAACCATTGGATATGAAACTTTGAACAGGTATCAATAGCGTAGTACATTCAATATAATGAAAGGTACAGTGCTAAACTTTTTAAAATACTACCAAGTCTGGGTGATATTTACCAATATGTTGACCTAGGAAGCATAGAAACTCAAAATAGGTTAGGTTTCGTACCTGACACGTATTCCATACTAGTACTTGGATATGTATGGGATGCTTCTTCAGGAGTATCCAATTTATTTTTTTAAAGGTGGATACTTTGTGGATACCGCTCAGACCATATATATATAGTTATACATGTACAAATCTAAATTTAATCTGTCGCTGTGTGCCTATTGACACTTTATATTTTATATGTAATTGATTTTTCTATATTGAATCCTAAATGAGACTTGAGAGTTTTGGGCCTACCATTAATCAGTGTGTGATAATTATGGATATATACAACACAGCTTAATGATATGTAATCAAGAGTTTTGTCAGGTCATGGCCTGTAATGGAAACCTTCAGCAATATTTCCATGGTTCTCATGCTGAAAACGAAATTGCCAAATAGACACATTGCTACCGGAATTTTGTACATTTTATTCCGAACTCTCCCAAAATACTGAATATTGCTATATCATTAAGGCAGTATGTACTCTTTTACTAGTTTCCTATGTTTTTCCAGAGTTTAGGTTGAAATCATTCCTACTTTTGTCTACCTCATCAATCTTTTTCTCTCTTTTCTTCTTCAATTCCTCAGTGAAGCTGAACATATTTTCTCTACCCCACCTTGATATGTCATGTAACCATATCTGCGTCTTTGGATGCACTTGTTTTTTCTTCTTCCTCATTGACAAATTAAATTCTAAGCTAAGCTTGTCAAGTGTGTATTTCTTGGCTAGTGTCTTGAGGATAAGAGATGGTCTGTTTACTTGTTTTATCATATTTCTTTTCCTATGTCTATTTTTATGGAAGATTTCACCTTTTATGCTTCTTCCTCAACCATGTGATCTTCCATTCTTGTTGTGACAGACTCTTTTCTTTCTTTTCTGCAATTATGGAACATCAATACGTCATGCATCCTCTCCACTTGTTGTCAATCAATATCCAGTCCTTTAAACTCGTTGTCCCCAGAGTTTTGAAGATGACCCTCCTTCACTTAGCTCAATTTCCTCCATTCAGCTTATTGATAAAGATCCCATGATACCTTCTCCTCTTCACCCAAATGCCTACAATAATTGTCCTCCTGGTGGTCCTCCTACACCATGGTATATCTTCTTGATTTTACTTCTAAGACTACTCCTGATCTTTAAGTATCTCCATTGTTGATGGAGTTCAGGAGCCCTTGGATAGAAGTAGTGCATGGTATGTAGTGCCTCTACCTACCAATTTCGTTTTGGTTACATACAAATGGGTCTATAAAATTAAAACTCGCCCGGATGGGTCATTTGAATGATTCACAGATTGTCTGGTTCCTTGTGGATTTCAGCAAGAACAAACTCAAAATTAAAATGAGACTTTTGATCTTCTTGCTCATATGACTATTGTTAGAACTCTTAATTGTCGGTAACTATCATAGTCACAATATTCGCCGTTTTATTGAAAAAAAATGCATTTAAAATGCATTTTTTTCCCCTGTCGGATGTGACGCCCGTTTAAAACTCCAAACCGTTTAATATGTTTTATTCGCGTTTTATACCCATATACCGCTTTAAACACGTTTTATACGTTTTTTCCCATTTTTTACAGTTATGTACGTCTGTCTCTAGGGGTTCTGTTTGCGTGCTTCCCCTTTTTCAAAGGATTTTTTTCTGTGCAACCCTCAATCCCTCAAAGGACAAAACATCTATCGTCCTCCTATTGTGCTGCCCTTTCTTCCCTTTGCTCCTCCATCGTTCCCTCATCTTCATGTTCTTCTTGCTGCTACATTTCTTCCTCTTTGGTTCCTTGTTTCCCCTCTTCTCCCTGTTTATGCTTGCTGTTATATTCTGTCCATCTACTTCCATCTTCTCTTATTGTTGCCTCCCCTTCCTCTTCCTCCATTATCATTTCTTCGTCATCTTCTTTCTGCTTATTTTTCTTCCTCACCTTCTACTTCTGTGTTACCCCCTTCATCCTCCTAGCTCCACCTTTTTCCTTCTTTTGATTGCTTTGCTTTCATTTCTCCCCCTACCACTATTTCTCCTTGCTAATTACATCCTTTTAGACCCTTCTCCAGATTTTCCAACTTCCCATTTAATTTGTATCCTCTTATCCTCTCTCCATCATCCTTATTCAGTTCTTTTGATTCCCCTCCTTTGAAATCACCTATTGTGACCACTGTAAGTCTGTACCCTTCTTCCGATATTTCTTTTTTGTTCTTATTTGCAATTGAAATTTGCAATTAATCCATTAGTTATGAATTTTTTCACCTTTTTTAGATTTTCAATGAATATTGATTTGTTATGTTTGACTTGCACATTGCAAATATTAGGGGTCATCGATTTGATCTTCAACTTTGATTTTCACTTGTAGCAACTTGACTTACTCTCCATCACTGAATTATGTTTCCTAAATTATGTGTGTGCATGTGTATATAAGTATGTGTGTGTGTGTGTGTATATGTGTATATATATATATATATATATATATATATATATATATATATATATATATATTACCCTTTTTTCCTGACTTTTTTCCTAATAGTTGACCGTACTTTTACCGTTCTTTGACCGTTTTTTATCCGATTTTTCCGCATAATTTCCATTTTCCGAATTTTTCCGCTTGACCGTACGTATCCCAAATATCGAATTTGTGACTATGGTAACTATTGAAAGGAGATTTCAGAAATGGATGTTATGTTTATTCTTCACTGTCAATTGCAAGGGGATGCTTATATGCAACCCCTCAAAGTTTTTCACGTCTGGTTAGACATGTTTGTCATCTTAATCTTTCCATCTCTATGCTCTTAAACAAGTTCTCTTTTTTTGTTTGAGATATTTCGTATAGCTGCTCGAGGTTCCAATTTGTACCATGAGCATTTGTTCCTCATTCTCCCTAAGGATGAACTATTTTTATATCAATGTTGATTATACGAATATAAATGGTGATGAGCATTCTCATTGCTGTTTTGAAGCAGCACCTCAACAAGTAATTAATAATGTCTGATCCAACCTCTTTGTTGTTTTCTGAGTATGGAAGTCATTATCACAAATGATGGATTCATATGTCCCACCAGTGATATGATTTTGGTTCACTATCTCATGCTAGTTTTACTGACCCTACAACTACTACAACCCCCATTGAGTATCACCTTAAGTTCGATTGATCGTACATTACTCTTTGGTGACTAGATATATGCAGCTGGTAGGGAGTCCTGTGTATCTCGTTGTTACGCTTTGGTTCAGGACAAGTTCAAATATGATAACAACATACCTTCTATCTTAACAGTGCAAACAAAAGGTCAGCAGTTGAAAAGGCTGAGAGATTGCAAAGGAGGGTGAAAAGGAAGATTCCTAATGACAGTTATGAGGGGTCAGATAGGAGGGTGGAAAGGAGGAATCCTACTGAGCATAGGGCATTGTTCAACTCTTACAGTGGAACTTTGCGGCATTCTACTAGGGGCTATAAGGGCTTGCAACTGCATGAGAAAATGGATTGAGAAGAATCCAGATTGAGTCAGGCTTCAAGCTTGTTGTGGATGCAAATAACGAAAAAACAATGTCTACAGAACGACAGTTGAGTGCTACCACAAGAAAAAACACAAATCTGAGTAGGTATTCAGTGTTTCATAAGTCGATGGAGAGACCAATTATGTAGTGTTTAACTCTCCCGCATGCTTTGAAAAAGGAGCTGGTTCTCCAGTGCTTATGATGTCTCTCCTGTCGAGGTTACAAGTTAGTCGGGTTTGATGTATTAGGAATCAAGGTCAGTCGTGAGATGTGTCCATATAACCTCTTTCTGAGATGTCTGAGAGAGGAAGGCGGGATCAATAGTACAACCCCCAGACTACACTTCCCTAAAAATTACCATTGTAATTTATAATGTCTACATAACATATTACTGAACTCCTCGAGCAATTCTTTTCCCATTCAATCCCATTATGATCATCGCCAGCGGATTTAACATGGCCAAACATGCTGAACAATCTAACATGTTATGGATCGACCTTCTAATTATTGGAGTCAAGCACCCAGCAAGCGCTAGTCAATATATGTCTCTATCTCTTAAAAAAGATCGATTAAGCCAAAAGGATTTTGAATTAGACTACCGTAAGAAAAGCAGACACGTGAGGCATGCAAAGAAAAGCAGATATAACAGCAATGTCAGAGAAAAATCAATTACGAAGCCAAGAATGGGAGAGCTTTTCAAGAGAAGAAAAGAGCTCTAGAGGTTGTCCTATTCCTATGCAAAACTCTGCGGATCTTCTTGAGAGGTTTCGCAAATCACAAGAGATTCGCCCCACCCTTAGCAGGAGGACTAGTCCACATTCTAGCTAGGCCCTCTTATAGTTTTCCACTACCCTCAGACTCCCAAAGAAAATCTGCTAGCACAGGGATACAACTCCAGGTCGCCGAGTTGGTAAGTGAAAATGACAACTCAACGATCTTCAGTTAACAAGCAAACGGAATGATACGCGAACCTGACACAGATGTACAGCTACAGTTGATATGCGTCCCTCATGCTCAAAGTAGCTCGAACTATGAATATCCCAGTCGGTGAAACTCGGTCCTCGCATCATGTGTATACAAAAAGCAAGACCTCAAACTAGTTGTGGAGGTCTGTTAAAGACGTAGATACTTCTACAGTAGTAAGATACGATGCCTTGAGTTGTTAGGTGGTGGCTAAGCAGGTTCTTACACTTGGTACGTTCAAGAAAAACAAACAGCACGCATGCAGTTATTTGGCATACAAAGTTTGCAGCTTCATAGGTATATTAGCAGAAGCGCTTCAGGAAGCTAGTTAAACTCATCGCCATACCTTTCCTACCAGCATTACCCGGACAAGCTTGACCAGAGATCAATACACCGACGGTGCGGCTGTAGATTCGGAGCTAAGAGCGGCGCTACAGGCTCGAACAGAGAGGCTGACAGGGCTACAGTCAGCATGAACGACACCGGACGAACCGGAATGCGACCAACGGAGAAGCAGCTATCGTTTTAAGTTCAACCAGCAGGATAACAAGACATTCTTCAAGGCGTTCTCGAGGAACCAGGGAGAGCGCCAGTGGGCAGTCGCCAAACCGGCGAGACACTGTATGTTGACGAGACATTGGAGTGACAAAATCGACCATAAATGGATGTAAGAACTGGTATTCTAGAAGAGATATCTAATGAGTTTTGCTTGGTGACTCGTGCATGCTTGGATTCTTATGCACGCCCTGCCGCCGGTTTAAAAGCTTGCATGTACCGGATACACGACTTCCTAGTTAAATAAACAAAGACATGTTCCAAATGGAGTTTGATTTATGGGACTCGTCCATGACGTACTACAAAATCACGCCTGGGATCTCTTTTTTTTTTTCGAGATAAAAGAAGAGAATTTGTTGTTTTGTTTATAACTTTTATTCTGTAATTAATTTTTTTACGAAACAAAATCTACGAGATTCGTTATAAAAAATATATTTGAATAAGACTAATATTGTCAATTTTTGAAAAAAATAATATCAAATAATAAATAAGTCAAATATTAACATAATATGTCCAACATGGTGTCAATAGCCCTAATATGGAAATAAACACAAAAATCTTATTTTGTATGCTCATCATCATCATCATCATCAACATAATTTAATGTTATGAGAAATGCACATAATTATGTTATACATGCTTCTAAATGAATAACCATGTGCCTACTTGTAGCACAAATTTTAACATAATGGATCTAATATTTGTAGAAAAGTGCCCAATTATGGTACGCATGCGCCCAATTATAGTGTGAATGTGCCTACTTCTTAGAGTACGTGCATAAATAATAAACTAGCACAATGTATGGCAACTGTGCATACTTGTATGGCAAATGTGCCTACTTGTGTGGTAAATGCGCCTACTTATATGGTAAATGTGCATACTTGTATTCATGAATGCACAACTTGATTGAATGCGCCCACTTATGGCAAATGTGCTTACTTGTGTAGCAAATGCGCCTACTTGTGTGGCAAATGTGCCTACTTATCTAGTAAATTTGCCTATTTGTATTGTCATAAATGCACAAATTTTGATTGAACATGCCCACTTATGGAAAATGTGCCTACTTGCATGGCAAATACGCCTACTTGTCTGACAAATGCGCCTACTTATCTGGTAAATGCGCCTACTTGTATTGTCATGAATGCACATTTTTTTATTAAATGTGCCCACTTTTGATTGAATGCACCCAATTATGGTGCAAATGTGTCCAATTATGATACAAATGCACCCAATTATGGTGTGAATGTGCCTGTTTTTTAGAGTATGTGCATAAATATCAAATTAACACAATGTATGGCAAATGTGCGCCTACTTGTTTGGAAAATGTGCCTACTTGTGTGGTAAATACGTCTACTAATCTGGAAAATGTGTCTACTTGTATTCATGAATGCATGATTTTTTATTGAATGCGCCCACGTATAGCAAATGTGCCTACTTGTGTAGTAAATATACCTACTTGTGTGACAAATGCACCTACTTATTTTGTAAATGTGCCTATTTGTTTTGTCATGAATGTACAAATTTTGATTGAGCGTGCCCGCTTATCTCAAATGTGTCTACTTGCATGACAAATGTGCCTACTTGTCTGACAAATGCGCCTACTTATCTGGTAAGTGTGTGTTACACATTGTTCAAACAAAACATTATTAACTAAGCGGAAACGATTATTAGCAGCGGATTATTGAAAATCACTAAAAATTAAAACATTTTTCAAAGAGATCTAAACACAGTAAAACTCTTTTATCAGGAACCAAAGTATTTTATTTACATCATGGTTCATAAGTACATATCTTGTACTGTTTCATCTCGAGGATTACAAGTATCAATTGCCTTGTTAAAACTATACACAGACAGTATAAGAACCTCGAGGCATCAAGCCAAAATCTCAGATCGATTCATTAAAAGCAATAACTACTAACTCCAAGGACCTGAGAGTACAGAGACGACACATAGGACTTTCTATACAAAATATGACATCCAGAGCCTCCGCCTGGAATATTACACTTGTCCTTGTTGCTGCTGCTAGCCTCCCCCTGCTATAGGGTTTTTGCCTCTTCTTTTGCGTTTACTTAAAAAGTTGGATCCCACGGGGGTGAGACAATTGAAAATTATCCCAGTGAGAGATATAACTCTCCTCCAGAAACATTATTAATGCAGATAAACAGTAATAAACTGAGCAAGAGTTCTTTTATATTAACACAAGTATTAATCATTATATGAGCAGAATAGGATAATCTCTTTTCTTAAGTAGAACATTGCATCTGCCCATGGTAGACTTGTGCATCATCTATCTACTTTTCCAGGAATGTAAGGAATCATAAATATATCATCTATCAACTCAAGATGCATACATAAATGTAATATTAGCCAATGATTTCTACATTCAATCCTTAAGCATACATCTTATACGGCTGATTACATTTTACAATCACACTTATACCCTGAGGAGATGAGGTATACCGCTCATACTCCAACTGACCATTGTGAAGTCGAAATTGGTACCATACAAGGTCAATGGAAGAGTCGGTTGCCATGACCTCCCTTATCTCGGTCAGTACGAGATTCCATGCAAGACATCTTGTGTCTCTGCTAATAGCTTTCCAGTGTATACTAGCAACTTCGCTATAGAGTTACAGCGTCAACTGCACTCCTTCAGCATCGAGAGATTTAATGTTTATCTCACATCGATCCGGCATTAAAATTATTGGGAGATTAGTGATACATCCATCCCGGCTTCGGGGGATTAGTGATACATCCACATGGACATATATAATGAAGGATTGAGAGATTTAATGTTTATCTCACATCAATTCCTCCATTAGGGCGTAAGGATATTTTCACCCATCACCCCCGCATATTCAAAAATATGCACTCCGGGTTATGTCACGGAGCAACCCGTTTCACCATCCAGTAAGTTCTGACACTGATGGTTATATGTCCAGGGCACTACATGATAAGATTCCACTTGATTAATTAAATGTATTACCATATTCTTTTAGCATCAGTCAGGTTTTTAAACATAAATTATTATCACAAATGCTACAAAGAATGTGTCATACTTCTATCAAGTACTTTTCAAAGCTTTATAAAACATTGGGATCTCAATCCCTTATCTAATTTTTGGGAATTCACATCCCTCAACATCATCATCATGTTTACTAGATCTGGGTATTCAAACCCTTAGTTCATCACTAAACACAGTTACCATTTATCAGGTAACTATTACCTTCAGGTCATCTGACCAAGGTCAACATGAAACTTGCTGCACAAGCATCTCAAATGGCTCACAAGGCCCATTAAGTATCTTGTCACTTCTCATTAGTCAACAAATTATCACATAGTTCATAAGGCCATTACTCATCTTGTCACCTCTTACTAGGCAACAACTTATTTATGTGGCTCGTAAGGCCATTGCACATTATACTTTTATTCAAGTATTCTACATGCCTTACAAGGTTTATGCAACAAAAGAATTACAACCTTCCCCTCATTAGGGTTAGGGTTTCCCTTCCTTATCGATTAGGGTTTCTCTTACATATCATCACCCTTTATTAGGTATAGGGTTTTCCATTATTAACCATTTAGGTTCTCAAGATCATATTATTAATGATCAAGCCCTAATTCATTACTCCACACAGCTAGGATCCAACATTTATAACATAAGTATTTAATCATGCTTATTTATTCTCATCACTTATCATTAAATGAATCATCAACACAAGATATGAGTTCCTCTCTCAACTTTACCAGAATATGATTACATCATACTTTATTAATTTGGCTTAACATTTTCATAAGGTATGTTAGCCTACACTTATCAAAGTGCATTACATCTCAATTTACAATTGACATGACACACTTCATGTGTTACTCATCCAAGTATATTGGATTTAGAATACATCAAGGTGTATCAATCTTGAGGTGTTGGATGTGATATCTATCATGTCTTGATGTATCACTTCCCTCATCACCTTTATCTTGCTTAAGTTCATCAACTTATCTTGTATTAGGGTATCTCCCATCCTAATACTTCATGCACCAGTTCATCACATTTATCATGTAATGTATTGGTCATAAGTCACTTATTTGAAATATGCAACCATTGTCAATGATATGGACTCATCTCGAGTTAAGGCATTATTGATATAAGGTCATCCATTAACAACCACCTTAGGTGTTTCACTTATCAAAATATTAGTCACTATTCCATTATTAGGGATAGGGTTTCCCATCTTTATCAATTAGGGTTTACATAATATCACCCTATATTAGGGTTTCACATATCATCATCCTATATTAGGGTTTCACATAGCATTACCTGAAATTAGGGTTACTCGACCCATAGCTCAAAATTAGGGTTATGATTTATCATCATATTGCCCAAGATTAGAGTTTCATGCACTATAACCCAAAATTAGGGTTTCACATATCTTCACCCTATATTAGGGTAGGATTTAATATAGAATTACATAGCATCACCCTGGAATGGAGTTTCACATCACATTACTACATTAGGATTTCACATGACATCATCCTTGATTATGGTTTCACATTACATTTATGCATTATGGTTTCATTTGACATCACCCTTGATTAGGGTTTCACATATCATTATCTTGAACTAAGGTTCCTTATAGCTTTTCCCTAAATTAGGGTTTCATGTAACTTTACCTGAAATTAGGGTTTCATGAAGCATCCTCTTAAATTAGGGTTTTTCATTATATTACCCTGAATTGGGATTTCTCATATCATCACCCTAGATTACAGTTACACCATTATCCTAGATTAGGGTTTCACATGGCATTTCCCTAAATTAGGGTTAGGGCGCATCAACCTTTTCAATTAGGGTTTCATGATCTCTTTATCAAGGATCATACCCGAATTACATATTTTATTCATGTTGAAAGTGTTGAGGCTTAATCACTACATGATTATTATACATGTATGAATTCCTCTCTCTCTCTCATCCTCTCTAGGATGTTGATTTCTTCAAAATTGATTAGATTAGGTCAACCATTCATTCAAGTACATACATTTAGGGTTAGCATAATGTATTGAGATATTGCTTTCATAAGCATCAAAGGTTAACCCTTCTAAGGATACTAATCACCCTAGTACCTTAAAGGTACAACCATTGTAATTATATTTGAGGTACATCATTAACAATCATAGGGTTAATTGGTCTTTCATAGCTTTGAGACTATTAGGTCTCCAAACAGTTTTGATACTTTTGAACCTTCAAACATTTTTAAGATGTTTGACCTTCAAACGGTCTTGAGGTGCTTGACCTCCAAACGGTCTTGATCCACATCTTCAATCGGTCTTAAGACTGTTAGACCATCAAACAGCCTTGATCTTACAATCCATAAACGGTTTAAGATCGTTTGAATTAAATGTAATTAACCCCAAACGGTTTGAAACTGAATGAAAAACTCATCATTGAAACCAATTAAACATCAAACGGTTTGAGACCATTTGCCCTCCAAATGGTCTGAAGACCGTTTGGTCCAAACCACCTTGAAACCGAAAGGGTCATCTAGGGTTTCCTTCAATCAATCAATTGATTTTAGGGTCTGTACTCATTGAATCATCCAATATTGAGACCATTGAAAGTACATCAAACTACAACCCTAGGATCTCCATCGATCCATGACTCCACTTGACCTCAAACGGTCTTGAGACCGTTTGCCCTCAAACGGTCTTGAGACCGTTTGAGCCATTCAACATTGAAATTGACTCAATCGATTTAGGGTTTCAAGCAAATCAATCCAATTAGGGTTTGTAATCAATGGATCACCCATTCTTGAATCCATTAAATCAATTTAAGCCATTTTCTCTTCATTATTCACATCAACAATAGACCCCAAACGGTTTTGAAGTTCAATTTACCCATTCGATTTTGAGATCCATTACCCATTTGATTTTGAACTCAATTACCCATTCGATCTTGAAGTCAATTACCCATTCAGTCTTGAACTCAATTACCCATTTGGTTTTGAAGTAAATTACCCATTCTGTCTTGAAGTAAATTACCCATTCGGTATTGGGTTCAATTACCCATTCGGTCTTGAACTCAATTACCCATTCGATTTTTTGAAACTGAATCAACTCAATCGGTTTTGAAACCGAATTAGCTCAATCGCTTTTGTAAACTGTTTTCCCATTCCTTTGTTGAGGTGTGTGCTTAAGATGACATCATCATCTTCAAGCTTCAAACCTTCAAAATCAGTTGTGATTCTTATGGTGATTTTAACAACTAATCAAAAGGAAATCGAGGAAGAAGAAAGGTTCAACACATGATGAATAAATTACAAGCAATAATGACATTTAAGGGTTCAAGTTATATAACCCACCTTAAAAATTGAATCCAAGCTTCAAGATCCACGTCTTCAATGGTGAATGAAGCTTCCTCAACTTCTAAAGGCTCATCCTCAAATCTTTGAGTGAAATGAATCGCTAAGGTTGAAGATTGAATGAAGAAAAGAAGAAATTAAGCATTGAATTTCGATTTCCACCATGAAATTAAGATTGAAGATGACTATGGAGCTTACCTACATGTTGGGGCACGTCCTCCTGCTGCTCCTAAGCTCCCTTGTGTTCAACCAAAGCAAGGAAAGAAAAAAGAAATCGAAAAAGTCTTTCATGTGGGTTGAAAATGGGATGTATATAAGGGAATTTCAATGAGAGAGAAAGTGATAAATAATTCCTTCAACTCCCAAAATTGGTGTCACATGTTCCCCTCCATCCCTTGCATATGAATCCATCTCCTCCACCTTGTAATTCCTCTTCATTATCCATGAATTAAAAGAAGACAAATTAAGCACCTTAATCAATATAATAATAATATCCAAATATGAGTGGATATTACTTTTTCTTTAACTAATGTGAGTGGGCTCTCCACTCACTTTAGATATTTTGGTGCCATTGCAAGGCACAAGGACTTCCATACATATTCAAATTCAACCATCACACCTTTGGTTGGAGGGCACTTCCATTAATATATTTATTTTTGCATTAAATTGAATTAGGGTTTCAATTATGCTTAAATCTTGATTATTTTAATATCAAGATTCTCTCTCTCCTCCAAAGAGATTCAAATGAGATGCCCCTCTGATTTTCTTGTCTCTAATTAATACCAAGAAATATTAGGGACTCTCTAGAAGTGGTATTTGAACCCTAGGTTTTGGGTAAATTGCACATTACACCAAAACTAGGTGTTAATGCACAAACATTGCTTAATAAGCTCTTTTTTGGTGCTCAGACTTTCACAAGCCATACCTCACATCATTCTCATTCTTATAATGCTTCAACACTTGAGGAACGTTCTATCATGTAAAATTTTCAGGTTAACCCCTCAACTTGGGTAATTTGCACTTTAGTCCAAAACAAGCAAAACATTGTTTCAACATTATTCAAAAAGGACTAAAATTGAAACATAAGTTCCTCTTGAGCCTTAATTATTTTTCAAAATATAAAGACAAGAATATAAATGACTTACTTAAGCAAAACCTCTAGGTTTAAGCCTTAACCCAGGTCAGGGATGTTACAATTATAAACCCCTAACAAGGATTTCGTCCCTGAAATCCCAGATAAAGGAAGACAAATATTATTTATTCATCATATCATCAAGTCTCCACATAACATCTTAATCTCATGGAGATGTCATAGAACTTTGGTCAACATAAAGTTCTTCCGTACAGGGTTATCATAGAACTTGTCACACAGGACACATACTCCATTGTCCTTTTCATTATTGACTATAGAGTCAACTATGTGTCAGATAGCAATTTTCTTTGTCAGGGATACATTATACGTACCTCATTCTATTCAAGTGTCAAACCTCACCGATTTATCACCTTTCTCAACTTATAACTTTATATGACATGATTCTTGGTTCTGGGGAGTCTCCCATACTCCTTATTTAGTTTAGCATTTCACTTTCAAGAAAAGACCAGAGTTACATTTTGTCACCCACTTGTGACTATAAGTATTATCATACATCTGTTGTGCCATCCAATCTGTTGACACAACACTAAACTCTCATACCTCTTGTACCAACTATCTTATTAGTTGTACATACTTTTGTCATAAGGGGAGGTTACCTATCAATTAAGAACTTATCTTAGAGGTATCTTAAAGAATTATTTTTAGTTTGATAAGCTTCTCCCACAATGATTTTACAATTGTTCCTTCAATTAATACATCCTTATCGATGTTATGTTTATGTGGAGCATAAACCCCTAACATGGATGTCCATACTATTTTATGTAATTAGACTGATTTCACAGTTGGCCATTCCAGGTAACCAACATATATCGTCTAATTAGAAGTTATACTTTTACTTTCCCATACCACCTGGTATTTCTTAGATACCAAAATTCCTTACTTTGATATCCATCACATGTGTCAAAAACACATCACATCCTCATCATTTCCATTTCTCTATTATTGTTACCAAAGTTATACATATAAGAAAATATTTCTTTCATCTTTGGAGCATTATTTGTTACATATATCTTTATCTTGGAACCAAAGTCCAAGATGAACTGATACTTTTCTAAGTATCCATCATTAGATTATTTCTAATCCATGCACATCAAGTGTCACAATATTCACTTGATTTCTATGCCCCTAAAATGAGAGAACACAAAGAAACATTTTTCTCTTATCACCCTATCATCACCCAGGGTTGTTTTTCAAAGAGAAAGGATTATCATCTCCTCTAATTATAGCATGAACTTTCAATTTTTCATGAATCGTTTACTCTTGTTTCATCTTAGGTTCCTTGCCATTAGCAAAGGAATTATAAGGATGATTACATGTCATTACTCATTCCTTTGTTATTGTCTAACATATATATGAACATTTTGTGATTTTATCACATTTCCCATTTCCACATCATGGGAAAAGATCTTTACTATTCACACAGGCTTTATCAGACAGGGATCATCTCTCGTGTCTCATTTTTATTCATGAGGATTATACTTTTATTTCCTCATACACAAAAATGGATCTGAGATCATTTCAGATTCCATATTATTGTACTAAGGATGTGATAAAAATATCCATGCCATATTTCTAGTTTCTTTATGCTCCTTGGATTGTTTCAGAATGACTACTTGATCAGAGTAATCAGAAAGATAACAATCTAAGAGTTCCATACATGCCCTGTCTCTAATAATTATATACCTGGCCAGGTACTGAGATTAGGTAGTATGCACTTTATTTACTATCATGTTCCTCACTTTTCATATCATCTAAAACATAGGACTTATCATTCTTGGATTTCCTCCAGGCATCATATATATATATATATATATATATATATATATATATTTATATATATATATCTTATCCTTTTTCATATAGATAAGATAAATTATAAAGCATTTAAAGGAATACTGAGTAAAATATAAGTCCTCATCTTCCTTGTGTCCTCATATAACTAGTCAAAGAAAGCTAAAAAACAACTACCTTCTTATATTTAACACATGAAATCATGAAATGATATATCAGAATAAAACTGTTTCATCTAGCCTGTCTCATATCGTAGTTTGTTTACTATCTCAGGTTGATTCTTTTCATAGAATCTTGTCTGGGACGTCTGTCCACATCCTCGAGTGCCACTAGAAAACTGTTTCCCCTGATGACCTTGATGTCTCTGCCTCAGTGGTTGGGTTAGCATCGTGTTTCCAACTGGACAATCCCTTACTAGATGTCCTACCTATCTACACCGGTGACAGGTTCTAAACTCTTGATATGGCCTAAAAGGTCCCTTACCCTTTCCGGGTAGCCCTTTCCCTAGTGCACTAGACCTTGGTTGTACCGATGGTACCAAAAACTTCCCCTTTTGGAACTACTAGGCCTCTGATCCCGAGTTTGGATAGGCCTTTTCTTAATTCTTTTCTCATTATCCTTTTCTAGATAGTCTTTTCTGATATGTCCAGGCTGCCTACACCTGTGGCAAATCCTGGTTTCAGGTTGTAACCTATTCCTTTCATCAATATTCATTGCTCCAACATGTTGATGTTGAGAAAGAATCCTATTGGAGTCCAAAACTTCATCATTGAGGGCTGGTAATCTAGGTTGTATTGCTAATATATGGTCCACTATATGCATCATTGTTGTCCTAGCTTGCCCAATAGTGATATTAAAAGAAGAATTCCTTATCATAATTGGATCATCTTGGGTCTTTCTCAGGCAGTCGTTCTTCTCTCGCCTGGTCCCTTACACCTTCTATTAGTGCAACATTGCTACTCTCAGTAGTATGTTCTTCGTGTGATCCAGACATCTTTAAGTTCTCCTCCTATATGAGTAGAAGACACTATCAGATAAATTAGAATACACTAGAATAGACTCAACAACCTTAATCCTATGTCTCTATAAACTCAGCGAACCTAGAGCTCTGATACCACTAAATTGTTACACACCATTCAAACAAAATGTTATTAACTGAGTGGAAACGATTATTAGCAGCGGAATACTAAAAATCACTAAAAATTAAAACTTTTTTCAAAGAGATCCAAACACAGTAAAACTCTTTTATCAGGAACCAAAGTATTTTATTTACATTCTGGTTCATAAGTACATATCTTGTACCGTTTCATCTCGAGGATTACAAGTATCAACTGCCTTGTTAAAACTATACACAGACAGTATAAGAACCTCGAGGCATCAAGCCAAAATCTCAGATCGATTCATCAAAAGCACTAACTACTTACTCCAAGGACCTGAGAGTACAGAGACGACACATAGGACTTTCTATACAAAATATGACATCCATAGCCTCCACCTGGAATATTACACTTGTCCATGTTGTTGCTGCTGCCTTCCCCCTGCTATAGGGCTTCTACCTCTTCTTCTACGATTACCTAAAAAGTTGGATCCCACAGGGGTGAGAAAATTGAAAATTATCCCAGTGAGAGATATAAGTCTCCGCCAGAAACATTATTATTGTAGATAAACAATAATAAACTGAGCAGGAGTTCTTTTATATTAACAACAATATTAATCATTATATGAGTAGAATAGGATAATCTCCTTTCTTAAGTAGAACATTGCATCTGCCCATGGTAGACTTGTACATCATCTATCTACTTTTCAAGGAATGTAAGGAATCATAAATATATCATCTATCAACTTAAGATGCATAAAGAAATGTAATATCAACCAATGATTTTTGCATTCAATCCTTAAACATACATGCTATACAGCTGATTACATTTTACAATCACAATTATGCCCTGAGGAGATGAGGTATACCGCTCATACTCCAACCGAACATTACGAAGTCAATCTCGGTGCCATACAAGGTCAATGGAAGAGTCGGCTGCCATGACCTCCCTTATCTCGGTCAGTACGAGATTCCATGCAGGACATCTTGTGTCTCTGCTAATAGCTTTCCAGGGTATACTGGCAACTTCGCTATAGAGTTACAGCGTCAACTGCACTCCTTCAGCATCGAGAGATTTAATGTTTATCTCACATCGATCCGGCATTAAAATTATTGGGAGATTAGTGATACATCCATCCTGGCTTCGGAGGATTAGTGATACATCCACACGGACATATATAATGAAAGATTGAGAGATTTAATGTTTATCTCGCATCAATTCCTCCATTAGGGCGTAAGGATATTTTCACCCATCACCCCCGCATATTCAAAAATATGCACTCCGGGTTATGTCGCTAAGAAACCCGTTTCACCATCCAGTAAGTTCTGACACGGATGGTTATATGTCCAGGGCACTACATGATAAGATTCCACTTGATTAATTAAATGTATTACCATATTCTTTTAGCATCAGTCAGGTTTTCAAACATAAATTATTATCACAAATGCTACAAAGAATGTGTAATGCTTCTATCAAGTACTTTTCAAAGCTTTATAAAACATTGGGATCTCAATCCCTTATCTAATTTATGGGAATTCACATCCCTCAACATCATCATCATGTTTACTAGATCTGGGTATTCAAACCCTTAGTTCATCACTAAACACAGTTACCATTTATGAGGTAACTATTACCTTCAGGTCATCTGACTAAGGTCAACATGAAACTTGATACACAAGCATCTCAAATGGCTCACAAGGCCCATTAAGTATCTTGTCATTTCTCATTAGTCAACAAATTATCACATAGCTCGTAAGGCCATTACTCATCTTGTCACCTCTTACTAGGCAACAACTTATTTACATGGCTCGTAAGGCCATTGCACATTATACTTTTATTCAAGTATTTAACATTCCTTACAAGGTTTATGCAACAAAATAATTACAACCTTCCCCTCATTAGGGTTAGGGTTTCCCTTCCTTATCGATTAGGGTTTCTCTTACATATCATCACCCTTTATTAGGTTTAGGGTTTTCCATTATTAGCCATTTAGGTTCTAAAGATCATATTATTAATGAACAAGTCCTAATTAATTGCTCCACACAGCTAGGAGCCAACATTTTTAACATAAGTATTCAATCATGCTTATTTATTCTCATCACTCATCATTAAATGAATCATCAACATAAGATATGAGTTCCTCTCTCAACTTTACCAGAATATGATTACATCATACTTTATTAATTTGGATTAACCTTTTCATAAGGTATGTTGGCCTACACTTATCAAAGTGCATTACATCTCAATGTACAATTGACATGACACACTTCATGTGTTACTCATCCAAGTATATTGGATTTAGAATACATCAAGGTGTATCAATCTTGAGGTGTTGGATGTGATATCTATCATGTCTTGATGTATCACTTCCCTCATCACCTTTATCTTACTTAAGTTCATCAACTTATCTTGTATTAGGGTATCTCCCATCCTAATACTTCATGCACCAGTTCATCACATTTATCATGTAATGTATTGGTCATAAGTCACTTATTTGAAATATGCAACCATTGTCAATGATATGGACTCATCTCAAGTTAAGGCATTATTGATATAAGGTCATCCATTAACAACCACCTTAGGTGTTTCACTTATCAAAATATTAGTCACTATTCCATTATTAGGGATAGGGTTTCCCATCTTTATCAATTAGGGTTTACATAATATCACTCTATATTAGGGTTTCACATATCATCATCCTATATCAGGGTTTCCCATAGCATTTCCTGAAATTAGGGTTACTTGACCCATAGCTCAAAATTAGGGTTATCATTTATCATCATATTGCCCAAGATTAGAGTTTCATGCACTATAACCCAAAATTAGGGTTTCACATATCTTCACCCTATATTAGGGTAGGATTTCATATAGCATTACATAGTGTCACCCTAGAATAGAGTTTCACATCACATTACTGCATTAGGGTTTCACATGACATCACCCTTGATTATGGTTTCACATTACATTTCTGCATTAGGGTTTCATATGACATCACCCTTGATTAGGGTTTGACACATAATTATCTTGAACTAAGGTTCCTTATAGCTTTTCCCCAAATTAGGGTTTCATGTAAGTTTACCCAAAATTAGGGTTTCATGAAGCATCCTCTTAAATTAGGGTTTTTCATTATATTACCCTGAATTGGGATTTCTCATATCATCACCCTAGATTAGGGTTACACCATTACCCTAGATTAGGGTTTCACATGGCATTGTCCTAAATTAGGGTCAGGGCTCATCAAACTTTTCAATTAGGGTTTCATGATCTCTTTATCAAGGATCATACCCTAATTACATATTTTATTCATGTTGAAAGTGTTGAGACTTAACCACTACATGATTATTATACATGTATGAATTCCTCTCTCTCTCATCCTCTCTAGGATGTTTATTTCTTCAAACTTGATTACATTAGGTCAACCCTTCATTCAAGTAAATACATTTAGGGTTAGCATAATGTATTGAGATATTGCTTTCATAAGCATCAAAGGTTAACCCTTCTAAGGATACTAATAACCCTAGTACCTTAAAGGTACAACCATTGTAATTATATATGAGGTACATCATTAACAATCATAGGGTTAATTGATCTTTCATAGCTTTGAGACTATTAGGTCTCCAAACAGTTTTGATACTTTTGAACCTTCAAACGGTTTTAAGATATTTGACCTTCAAACGGTCTTGAGGTGCTTGACCTCCAAATGGTCTTGATCCACATCTTCAATCTTTCTTAAGACCGTTAGACCA
The DNA here is from genome assembly GCA_963693085.1 of Alisma plantago-aquatica. Lineage (NCBI taxonomy): Eukaryota > Viridiplantae > Streptophyta > Magnoliopsida > Alismatales > Alismataceae > Alisma > Alisma plantago-aquatica. The sequence goes on from OY856410.1 coordinate 1,106,989,399, forward strand.
TCAAACGGTATTGATCTTACAATCCCTAAACGGTTTAAGATCGTTCTTGAGACCGTTTGCCCTCAAACGGTCTTGCGACCGTTTGAGCCATTCAACATTGAAATTGACTCAATCGGTTTAGGGTTTCAACCCAATCAATCCAATTAGGGTTTGTAATCAATGGATCACCCATTCTTGAATCCATTAAATCAATTTAATCCATTGGCTCTTCATTATTCACATCAACAATAGACCCCAAACGGTTTTGAAGTTCAATTTACCCATTCAATCTTGAGATCCATTACCCATTCGGTTTTGAACTTAATTACCCATTCGATCTTGAATTCAATTACCCATTCGGTCTTGAACTCAATTACCCATTTGGTTTTGAAGTAAATTACACATTCGGTATTGAAGTAAATTACCCATTCGTTCTTGGGTTCAATTACCCATTCGGTCTTGAACTCAATTACCCATTCAATTTTGAAACTGAATCAACTCAATCAATTTTGAAAACTGTTTGCCCATTCCTTTGTTGAGGTGTGTGCTTAAGATGACATCATCATATTCAAGCTTCAAACCTTCGAAATCAGTTTTGATTCTTATGGTGATTTTAACAACTAATTTAATCAAAAGGAAATCGAGAAAGAAGAAAGGTTCAACACATGATGAATAAATTGCAAGCAATAATGACATTTAAGGGTTCAAGTTATATAACCCACCTTCAAAATTGAATCCAAGCTTCAAGCTCCACGTCTTCAATGGTGAATGAAGCTTCATCAACTTCCAAAGGCTCGTCCTCAAGTCTTTGAGTGAAATGAATGGCTAAGGTTGAAGATTGAATGAAGAAAAGAAGAAATTAAGCATTGAATTTCGATTTCCACCATGAAATTAAGGTTGAAGATGACTATGGAGCTTACCTACAGGTTCGGGCACGTCATCCTCCTGCTCCTAATCTCCCTTGTGTTCAACCAAAGCAAGGAAAGAAAAAAGGAATCGAAAAAGCCTTTCATGTGGGTTGAAAATGGGATGTATATAAGGGAATTTTAATGAGAGAGAAAGTGATAAATAATTCCTTCAACTCCCAAAATTGGTGTCACATAATCCCCTCCATCCCTTTCATACGAATCCATCTCCCCCACCTTGTAATTCCTCTTCATTATCCATGAATTAAAAGAATACAAATTAAGCATCTTAATCAATATAATAATAATATCCAAAAATGAGTGGATATTACTTTTTTCTTTAACTAATCTGAGTGGGCTCTCCACTCATTTTAGATATTTTGGTGCCATTGCAAGGCACAAGGACGTCCATACTTAGCCATCACACTTTTGGTTGGAGGGCACTTCCATTAATATATTTATTTTTTGCATTAAATTGAATTAGGGTTTCAATTATGCTTAAATCTTGATTATTTTAATATCAAGATTCTCTCTCTCCTCCAAAAAGATTCAAATGAGATGCCCCTCTGATTTTCTTATCTCTAATTAATACCAAGAAACATTAGGGACTCTCCATAAGTTGCTCAAAAAAAGGGACTTGCTTAATATGCTCTTTCTTGGTGCACAGGCTTTCACAAGCCATATATGTGCATCATTCTCATTCTTGTGATGCTTCAACACTTGAGGAACGTTCTATCATGTAAAATTTGCAATTTAACCCCTCAACTTGGGTAATTTGTACTTTAGTCCAAAACAAGTAAAACATTGTTTCAACATTATTAAAATAGGACTAAAATTGAAACATAAGTTCCTCTTGAGCCTTAATTATTTTTCAAAAGATAAAGACAAGAATATAAATGACTTACTTAAGCAAAACCTCTAGGTTTAAGCCTTAACCCAAGTCAGGGATGTTACAGTGTCTCTACTTGTATTGTCATGAATGCACAACTTTTGATTGCATGCGTCTATTTTTAATTGAATGTGTCCAATTATGGTAGAAATGTGCCCAATTATGATGTAAATGGCTCAATTATGGTGTGAATGCGCCTACTTCTTAGAGTATATGCATAAATAGCAAATTAACACAATGTATGGCAAATGTGCCTACTTGTATGACAAATGTGCCTACTTGTCAGACAAATCTGCCTACTTATATAGTAAATGTGCCTACTTGTATTGTCATGAATGAATAACTTTTGATTGAAGTGCCTACTTTTGATTGAATGTGCATACTAATGCCTTCAATGCACCCATTTTTTATTGAATGCGCCTAATTAAAGTGTGAATGCACCTACAGCTTAGATGTTGTGCATAAATAGAAAATTAACACAAATCTTAACATAATGCACCCAATATTTATAGAAAAATGCCTAATTATGGTGTAAATGCATCCAATTATAGTGTGAATGTGTATAAATAGCAAATTAGCATAAATCTTAACATCATGCGCCTAATATATGTAGAAAAGCACCCACTTATGTTTGAATACGCATACCATTTTCCTCAATGCTAATTTTGATTGAATGTGTCTCCTATTATCCTCAATGCGCTCATTTTTTATTTAATGTGCATGCTATTTTTTCAATGTGCCCACTTCTGACTAATTGAATGTGCCCATATTTGTCTCAATGCGCCCAATATTTGTAGTAAGGCACCCACATTTTAAGAATTAGAACGTATTTATTGATCATATAAGTGCCGGCATTCAACTAAAAAGTGAACGAATCCACTAAATATCAGGTTAAAAGTTATAAACAACTTTTAGCTTTTTATTATTCTCCTTTACTTTCCTTTTCACACTCATTATTGGTGATAATGCATAAAAATATATTTTTTTAAATATATGAATATTAGTCTTGTTGGATCGTATTTTTTGTAACGAATCTAACGGTATTTATTTTGTCAAAAAACTCATTACGAGTTAAAAGTTATGCACGTAATTTTTTTACTGCCTTTTTTCCTTTTTCTCTCTTTTCCTTTCCCCACATGGCACCTCATCCCAAAACTACCCACTCTCTCTCCAAAACCATCCGACCCACTCTAAAACCACCCCCTCACCCACGTCAGCACCGTGTAACCCTGACCAGCGCGTCAGGTTGCGATTTTCGTTCCAATTTTTGCAGAAATATCATAATCAAGCTTCCAAAATTAACTACAATGTATTGGTAAAAATACTACAAATATATGATATATTTTTTCTTGGGCCTTCTGAGATAGTCAGGTTAGATTTTTTATATAAAAAAAGGTAAGATATGATGAAATATATGAAGGAACGGGTCATTACATTCACAATTACCATTGTGATGTACAAAATAGACTTGGTGATTACACTGACGTAGATCTTAGCCTATTATTTTAAGCTGTTACTTGTCAATGGAACAACACGACAAATCAAGTGAGTAATCCTACACTGAAGTCCAGCTCCAAGAAGGTTTTCGGATATGAATACACAAATTGGAGAATCGTTTTACTAGATTATGTGTTTATATGACTGAAAAGTCGTCCTATTAACAAATTATTATTTTTTTAAAAGCCGATCAAATATAGTATTAAGAACCAAATCAATGAACGCGAACACATATCAAGAATCAACATAGAGTCACCATGGCCGGCTAAAGTAAAGATAAAGTATAGTAAGTGCCCCCAAGTTTATCAAACGTGGGGTGGGCTTCTCGATCTACAACCCAATATCAAAACGGATAGGCTGGCCAGTAAATATAAAACGAGATTGGATCAGCATAGTTTGAGATAATAGGGGGTACAGCCCACTGGATGATAACATGCAGAATATCACAAATTACAACCGCAAAAGAGTCGATCAACGAACAACCAAGAGGGACTTCAAGCAGCATGCATCTTCAAGAGGCCCATATGGTCGTCTAGTGGGAGCACATGATCAGCATCAAATTCGAGGTTGATACGGCTTATGGGAGCCGGAGCCGACCCATCAACATTACGCGGAATCGAGAAGGCTCTGTAGCAACATTAACCTTGAGGGCAGAAGAAGCATTACCTCAAACAAAAAAATTCACCAAAAAGAAAAAGTTTGGTAAATATCAAATATTAGCTTTGTTGTCTAAATTGCACTCGTTCCTAGCCTCTTCAACCAAATATACAAAACGATACAAACGGTTAGAGAGTTTGAATAAACATCACGACATGCATCAATGTCGGATAGAATATTGAGAGTATGGTCCAAGATCATATTATTCGTTGATTTCTCAAGATAAAAATGCAACCAAACATGTTTAGAAAAGGGATAAAATAGATAAATAAATGACTCAAAACAGACTTCTTCTATACATGCTTCTCCCAGGATTAATTTGTTATGCCCCATCAATCATAGGAGAATGTGTTTTTTAGGAGGGCATATAATTTTCCAAATATATATCTCATAAGGAGAGTTGTGGCCATTACGGATAAAAAAAATTGTAGAACATCCTTAACCTTGTATTTATTTTCCCAATACCAGAATATATAGGGCCAATTGTGTGGCTGACAAGAACAACAGATATGTATGGTGTATGAATATCATAACCCATAGAGTGCATGGTTTGTCTTAAAGTGTAGTTTCTTTGTGAGCTAATACTACTAATGCATCATAAAGATTGCTAAGTTTGACGTTTGTAGATATAACCATATTCAAATGGAGTTAAACTAAGTGCCCTAAATTAGACCATGAATCAGTTTACAAATTCATTTTAGAACAATTGAAGGCCAAAGTGGTTATTGTGCCCATCACAAGGTCATGACCTTCAAGTATGCTAGAAATGAGCAAATTTGTATATGTTACTGATCAGATTATGATGGTGGTCTTATTGTAGTATTTCTTCTAAATATAATCTTTTTTTTTCAGTAAACGCTAGGGGCTCCTCTAATATTAATATGTAAAGTACAAAGTTTGTATTATGTACAAGTCTCAGAGCGACAACGGCATGAAACTAGGAAAGTAATAACAAAATAATTACTCCCTATACAAAAGAATAAGACCCCTTTCTATAGCAGACCAGTAGGTCTTCACTGCAACCTCCTTATTCATGAACAAACATTTGTTTCTCTCTAGTCATACATGGTAAAAGACCACAAGATAGGTCAAACATGACTTCTTCTCCTTGATCATACTAATGCAATTGTACCAAGTAACAAGTACATGCATGGTCCAACTCATGTTCAAAGCTTCTTTACAGATAGTCTGTGTAAAGTTGCACTACAAAAACAAACAAGTACCATCTTCATATGCTTTGCCACATATAGAACATCTGGAAATGATGTAGAGGCTGAATCTTCGCAATACATCCTGAGTAGCAGCTCTATCCAAGAAGATCTTCCAACCCAAGACACTAAAACTCTTGTGAATTTCTTTCTTCCAAATAAATTTTCCCCAGGGCACAACAACATCGGCACATCTAACAGATTCCCAAAAATCTCTGACTTTTGGTTCCTTCATACCCAAATATGGGTGCAACACGAGGACTTCCTAGGTGTTCACCCATCCTAGTACTACTCTCGCCCAAGCACGCTTAACTGTGGAGTTTTGATGGGATCTGGTGCATTAGTGATAGATTGATTGCACATTTCTTCTAAACATAATCAAGCCAAAGTGAATTATTATTTTCAAACTAAGGTCATCAGATTATTTAACATGCAATGATAGTGTAACCTTATATTGGTGATGCCCTATGCCCCATCCTTTTTGGTCGACCTAAGTTAGACAAATTTACGAGCTGTGTCTTTTTATGTCCTTTGTGCTACCCTATAAAAATACTCCTTCTCATAAGTCCCAAAAGCTTTTCAATGTTCATTGGAATAGGGATATTATTAACACTTAATTTAAGAGCCCACCTAATTTGGTTGATTATGACTAAAAAATGAGACAATTATCAAATTGAAGAGATCCATGAAACAAGTATAATTATGAAATCATACACCAAAGTCAAGATGGGTTTAGTGGTGAATTATGAGTGTAACCATAAGCACTAAGATTTGATCGAAAGACACCAAAGGTCATCATGGAATGAAAGAATGGAATAGAAACATTTAAATTCCTATTATAATAGTTTATGGGTCTTTATGGCACAAAAAGTTGATTCATACAAAATCTCAACACATCCAACTAGATCGCATAAATTTTGACTAGGTTTGTGATGAAATGTCGAGACGTGATTCAATGATCAACTCAAGTGACAAAATCACCAATTGAATTAATTAAAGATGGTATTATATCTCTCGTGATTAGTAGTCATTTTTATAGATTCAAATATTGAATTTCCGCAACTAGAAGGTTGCTAATTGGGATGAATGTCCAATTCATGGATGCTTCATTTTGGATTACCTTGCTTGTTGTTGTCAATGAGGTCCCAACCCGATATAGATTCTATTTTGCTCCTATGATGTACGAGTGCATCTGCAGATGTGCATCTCAAACTAATATTGTCTTGAATCAATTGTGGGTCTAGTCAGATCGACTTAAGTCAAACCCTAGATGGAAGGGTGCCTATCTGACCCATGTGCCCTCTTTCTTGCCTACCTTGGGTCCATTGGAGTGTCATGCAATTGGGCCAAGACACTTTAGAAGCTAGGGAACACACTAGATTATTTCATCCTTCTCTTGTTCTCTCATGTTGACTAGTCAACTCTACATCATCCACAAAACACCCCATGAAATGTGAAAACTATTGTGTGTTGACCAATCATCCATGAAACGTCCTAAAAGACTCTAGAAGGTGGGTGCATGGTGCGTCTCATGTGTCCTTCATTTATGGTCTTGACTAGTTTGACTACGAATGTATCCCAAAGACTCTAGAAGGACCCTAGCCGCCTAACTTGTATCCATTCTCCTTCTAAACTTGGAGAACACTTCAAACTAGACCAAAACCCTAGAAATCCCCTAGCCACTATAAATACAACACCCTAGCCACATTTTTACATGCTAGAGCATAGTGGGTGTCAAGAGGCTCGAAGATTGATGACCCAGGCTAAACCTTTGAGAGGATAGAACTTTAGAATACTAGTCTTTTGTGGTTTCTTATCATAGGCATTAACTTAGAGATCCTAGACCACATCAATAGGACTATTAGAGGAGGTCGACCCCCTTGAGAGAAGATCACCTCCTTTTCCCAAAAAAAAGTCAAATAAGATCAGCACATGGATCAACCATAATGTAATCTCTGCTCTTCTTCCTCCCTTTAACCAACCCCCTAGTGGTATGAGGATATGCATAGTCGGGGTTGATGATCACCAATATTATGATATTTCCAGCATAATCTCCATATGTTGGTTTTTCTTCAATCTTCTCCTTGTCCCTTCTCCCCCCTTTTCAACTATCAATGTTTTGAGGACATGAGCATTTGGCGTTGGTGATCACTAATATAATCATGTTATTACTAACACTATATTTTCATGTGGTACTTTCTTATTTTTTCTTATACCTTGCACACATAAGCCCTCTATAAAGAAAAAAAAATACCATAGAATCTTTGTGATCTATGCTACCTCAAGGGTGTCGTGTGGTACCTAACACCTTCCACGTGTGTAACTTGACAACTTAGCCATTTCTCTATTTGACCTTGTTTTCCTTATCCGCACAATTTTTTTAAAGTGTGTATTTGACGGTTTTCCTTGTTTTACAAATAAATATGGTGGTAACTATGTATCTTATTCATATGACATGTTTGCCAACGTCCACCCCATGGTTGTTACTTGGTTGAACCTAAAACCAAAGTGGAAACTACATTGTGAAATTAGCATTTGAATCATTGATGATGTCGGCTTGGTTCATTTTGTTTTCTTTTGTGCTTGTTGTTAAGGACGTGTGCCACTTACACACCCCATAAGATTTTCTTTTTCTTTTTTCTCTTGGTTTAAGCTTCTATCAATTAGGGTGTTGTCTTGGCACATGCCTCTTTTATATGTACGACGTAAAAATACAAGAGGGTAATTAAGGCCATGGTTAGAACCCTTACTTGATGATCATTTTGCCTAAATCTCCGAGGGTCTTTTTATAAGACCCCTAATCTAACTTAATTTACAAATATGTTGAACCTCGTCTATTAAACCTCCTTTATAATTTGAGTACATTGAGTCATTTTGACATTTTAGTAGATCCTAATTTTTTTCTTAGACATTGAAATCACCAAATAATCTCAATATGGAAACCACAGACTAAAATTTTAGATTGTATACATGTAAATTAAGAGTTATAAAATTTAGAAGAAATTTAATAACACCATTGTAATCATATAATAATAGGCACGTTGAATAACATCCAAGCATGCATGGATGTCGGATATCATGTGGTTGCACTTCTACCCCTCCAATTAATACACTCAAATTCATATATTAAATCATGTATCCATCCCTATACCCATTACCCTAGAGAGTTTTAGGCTTTTGCTATTGCATAACACTATATGTGCAACTATAGAGTTGAGCCTTGACTTAACCTTCAAGCAATAACGAGCACAAGGCCATAGAGACCTACAACACCATGAAGGCTACACACCAATGTCTAAACTTCCTAATGAAAATAAAATATCTCAACCAAACCATGATGCTCCTAACCTATCTCTATTCATTGGTTTTGGAATTCTAGCATCAAATTCAATCGTGTTATACAAGGAGCATATCTTCGTCCTCTCCTCTTTAGGCCACGATCAGTGTTGTTCCCATCTTAAATCTATGTATGGTGAGACCTTGATCTTAGTAAATGCATCCCAATATATCAATAGCTTATATTGGTAAGGAAACAAGTGGAATCTTCTCTAGTTTCCACCGTCCACTTCTCTCCCATGTTGTGTAAGGAACAACAGTAGTGAGGGCAACCCAACAAAACTCAAATGTTTCATTTCCACATCCCCTTTTTCATGAACATCTTGGCCTCCCACACCATCCTTCTTCACATACAACATGTTGTGTCCGGTCTAAAACACTCATACTATAATGGTGGGTAGTATGAGAACTACTATCATGTTGTGACCTATTGGAATCTCGGCTCCAATAAGCCTACAATCATGGCAGCACAAAAAGATAAGACATTGTTAGTTCAACACTAGAACTCTCAACACTCGCAACACTTGCTCTTTGATTTGCAGTCAATGACTGAACCAATGACTGGGGATGGTGAGTCAGCATTACGTGCCCATCGACGGGTCAAGGGTGGTCATCATGGATTGATAGATCTAGGGACTAGGGTAAGAGATCAATGCTAGTTCTTTATTGCATGAAAGATAAAATACTACTTCGGATGGTATGTAGTTCACATCGCATGCATGAAGATGGGTTTTGATCCCAGTTTGTTGCCAGGAAATTCACCCAAGAAAAGAACTCATGATCAATTAATTTGTACCTATTATGTACCCAGAGGTTAGAGAGGCCAAGAGGGAACCATATTGTGACCAAAATGATCAAATCGATGCACATGAGGTACACATGCACATATAACTTGTTTAGTAATGTACTAAGTACACATTCACAACCAACTTGTTTAATAATATACTACGTATACATGCACAAGCAATTTTTTGGGCAATGTACTACATACACATGTGCAAACAACTATAGTTTGTGATATATTATGTACAAATGCACATGTTAATATATGGTGTACCGTGCATATGCATTAATAAGTAATGCATGTTTCCGGTCAGGATGACAGTCATAAACTTTAAATAAAGAAACATTGTTGCATGAATACAAGTAGCTAGTTTACAACCTTAATTAGAAGGATTACATTAGTGATGTTGATATACATGCACAAATGATATAATTTTGAGGTTAATTACATCTAAAAATGTAGGTACATATATGTAATACAACAAAGAAGGTACATTAGATGGTAAGTATAATATTTTTGTACTCTAGCCTGCTGAATGTTCTAACTACAAGACATTAGGTGTAGTATGCAAGAGTGTATATGTACTACAATAATGTTAGGGATGTAATGCAAGATTTTACATATATTACAATAATGTTAGGGATGTAATGTTTTGTTATTTCATAAAGGATTTAGATCATGTTATGTTTCTAGATATAAGGAAAAATACATTCTTTCATGCATCTAAATAATTCCTAAGTATATTCTCATATTTATATACATATATGGGATCTAAATATTGGTATATGAGTAAGTAATTCTACATATATGTAAGTATTTTCAAACTAAGATTGATAACTTGGTTATGTGGTAATAAAAAAATGTAATATAAGGACACCATGATGTTGTATGTGACTTTGATCATCACTATATCTAGAAAAGTCTAGAATGGGAAAATAGGTGAACCACACTCAAAATGGAAAACCGATCAATAACTACAAAAATGAGAAGATGTACTTGAATGATTCTAGGCCAATAATGACAAATATTTCTCTACATTTGGAGATCTCTCTCTTGATTGATTTGTGGAGCATGATAATTGGAATACTCAAATACTTCTGTGCTTTGAGTCAAGGCATGAAATTATTATTTATATATGAAAAGTTTATTTTCCTCTTCATGATTAGATATGTTGATAGGCCTAAAATTGATTTTAAATTTTAGCATTCCTCTTTAGAAAGGCCACCGATATTTATTCCTAAAAATAGTAGTACATTAATTACACTTCAAAAAGGGAAGCATGGTGTGCATTATTTTAAGTGGAATTACACTTCCATGACTTTACACAGAGACATGACATAGGTTCTCTTCAGTATACTTGAAATTTTAGTTGGTATGTTGTCTATATTCATGGAGAGAACATAAATCTTCCCCAACAAAATATACATTGACATGGGTTATCTATTAGGAGTTTGAACTCTTAGTCTTGAATATTGAAATTAAATTATGTATATATTGATATCCCTTGTTTGTAATCTGATACCTACCTATATGTTGAATCCCTTACACGTTCTCATTGAAAATTCTCGATAGTCAATTGTATGCTTTGTTTAACTTTCAAATAAATAGTTTAGCAATCCTTGTAACTAACCCTTTTTTCTTCTCATATGGTTCATGAATGAATATATTTGCTTGGAAGAAATGCATGAACAGATGAGGTGCTACAAAATGCTTTACAAGAGACAACATGAAATATGTAGGAGATTCCCTTTATGGGATACAAGATTATAATAAGCATTGATGTTAATCTACTAGTTCCATTTTATAAACATTTGATCTCATGTGTACCATGATTAATTATATGATGTAAAGATTGTTGTGTTTGCTTATAAATATAATCATGTCAAAATTTGGTGTTCTAAATATGTGTACCACAATGGATAGAATCAGTTTGCATAGTTAACAACATACCCTAGCACTCATAGACCAAGTTATAGTGTCGACCGAGATGCATGTAGAATTTAGTAGAATCCTAGGTGTTCATATGTGTACCACAGTGGATCAAGGAACAAAATTTCTAGATTTGTTCAATTAACTGTTGGTCTCTTTATTTTTATATTACAAGGACTTTTGTATATCTATATATGGATTCTAGTGGCTATTGGGATTCTCCACTATATTTCTGTACCCTTAGTGGCTATTGGTTTTCTCCACTGAATTTCTAAACTTCTACTTGTTATTGGAATTCTTCACTATAGCTTTAGACTTCTTTTCAATATTATTAGGGTTCAGAATTTTTATAATTACATTATTATATGAGCATGGATTTCATGGAGATAGTGTGTTATGGATACATATGTGTCCATTTTGAGTTGATAATTGGGAACAATATAACATTGCATTCCCTATTATAGACATAAAATATGGGTATAGTGTTGTAGACCCTTTCGAAGTAGGGTTATCCATGATAAAATCCTTTGTGCAAAGAGAGCAAATAAATTTCATAAACTCTAGATTACTTGGATCATTTATACCATTACTCAATTTGAATTTTTGAAAATCATTTACGAACATGTTGAATCCTAGGTGAGAATAATTTGAGAGTAGACTAATCTTATATTAATGTTTCTAAGTATGATCTAAATATGTAACTAGTTGAGGATATACCATCACCATGCAAATAGAAGTGAAATGAAGTGTCTAGGAAGGTAATTTTGGTGATGGCTCCAAAATAATCTATCCAGACCACTTGGGTTTTAGTGGGGTTCCTTGTTGTAAGAAATGACATGGATAAAGAAATTTATGATATATGGGAATATTATAACATCTGTATCAAATAAATAAAAAAGGATAGAATCATATAGTTGATTGATATTCTACATAGAGACATCTTAATAAGTTGATTACCCAACTCAATAGTAGGATTATCATCCATAGAAATAATAGAATGATAATATACTAAGACACGTACTTGTGCAAAAAATCTTACTCAATTTACCTAGTTGTAATAAAAGAAAATTTAATCTATTCTCTTACTTGGTAAGTATAGATCACAAAGTTCTATCTTTTTACTTTAGTGCAATTCCACACCAAAACCATAGAATTAGTAGCCTCTAAAAATAGTCGACTTGTAATTATACGAATTGAACGTCAAATAACATATTTTCCTCATAGTCATGTAGATAGATTTCTTGAACAATTTAGTAGATATAAACCAAATGTCTATTAAATATGTCCACGATAGATTTATCCAAATATAAGACTTTTTGTTAAGGATTATTGATGAAAGAAAAAGATTTATGTCTGCAATTTTATCTTGACCGTAAGTTTAACATCAACAACGTATGTGATAATTTTGTACAATAAAATTAAATTTTGATATAAGTATTAGAACCTCTTAAACATAACTCACAACTTATATAACCACATGTAAGTTTTAAAAAAAAACCGCGATGTTGATACCATATTTTATTTACTCAACTAAAAAAAGAGATATCACAGATTCAAATATATGATCCAAATCAAGTATTCCATAGGGAGTAGTGAGAAAAATATTTGGTATCCATCACTGAAATTTGGGCCAATGGTAAATATTTTCTAATTAGTATGATATTATAGTGGTCTAGTGGGATGATTGTGGATAAGACCCTAGTAAGCAGATTTCAGAATAGGAAGAAGTGGATTTTAGGGATGAAATCTCTTTAATGGGGGGAGAGTTGTAACATACTAGAAATAAGACACCGGAATTACAATCTATTCATTTTTCTATAGAAAAATTAGTCAATCCATCAACTTTTATTTGGTTATTTTGTCAACAACCAAGTATATTTGATACTATTTCGTCTCCTTTTAAACTACTTTTTTAATCAGATTTTTTTATTTGAGATAATGGTACAATCTCATGTGTAATTACAACTTTATTTTTTATACCTCCTTGATGATTTGAGCACATTGAGCCATTTTAGCATTTTAGTAAAACTTCATAATTATCCCATATAATTTACTTAGAACTTGAAATCACCAAATAATCTCAATTTAGAAACTATTAACTTTGGAATTAAAAGGAAAATTATTTCTGGGTATGGGGAAAATTCATCAAAATAACTGTAGCGTTAATTTTACAATTTATTTTTGAAAATGTAGTTTGAATGAAATTAGATGTTTAGTCAAATTTTAATATTTTTATTTTGAAATCAAGAGTTGTACAATTTTGAAGATATTAAAATAACACCATTGTAATCATATAAGTAATAGTCTTGTTGAATAACATTCAAGCATGCATGTATGTTAGTTGTCATACACTCATTTCTACCTTTCAGCCAATACACTCAAAGTCAAATACCCCATCTTCTCTCCATCCATCTACCCATTATACTATGAATTTTTATGCTGTTGAATGTTTCATAGCACTATTCTTGCAACTATAAAGTTCAGTGTTGACTTAACCTTCAAACAATTATGAGAACAAGGTCACAGAGACCTAAAACACCATTGCAGCTACCACACTAGTGTCTAGCCTTCTTGAGACATACCAGATATCTCAAATCAATTCATGTTGCAACCCAACCCCCCTCTATCATTGGTTTTGGACTCCTTGTGTCAAACTAAGTTGCACTGCACAAGACACCTATCTTCCTCCTCTCCTCATCAAGCTACAATCCATATTGCTCCCTGACACGATTTTACCGTGCGTATAACGCAAGTGCACGCGTCAATGTAATATAGGCCTTTGTGAGGCCCGAGTCAAACTCAGGGACATTGAACTATCGGTGGACTACTACTAACTATTCGCAATCAGCTAGACTAGTTAAAAAGGTTTTAGGAGTTGACTAAAAAGAAAATAAAAACAAAAGAAAGCAAAGCAATCAATTAAATGTTGAGTTTAATCAATTATATGGGAATCTTTAGGATTGCGGTTTCACTGCGGGTTCTCGTTGTATGAATTTCTATATAGTTAGACAAGTTCATCTCTCAATCCGGGTAGTGGCATGTAGTCATAATTGTTCACTGTCGTGATACAATTCACTATCGAAATCTAGGTCAGTTCCACCGTCGTAGTAACCTATACCCTAAATTAGGTGCATTAAAAACAACCTCTGGGTTTCCACCATTAACCGTACATCACCTTGTTCAAGGAATTTATGAGTTAATGTGAATTTCGTCTCTTTTTAACCGTTAATTCTTCTTTCAAAGCAATTAAAGGCATTAGATTATCATTAGGGTGATCAAGCATAATGATATAATAGAGAAAATGAAATCATACCACAAATTTAAGAGACAAATTATGAATTACTATGATAAAAACGTCATACAATGATTACCCAGGCTACTCCCGGTCCTAAAGACAAAGGGGATTAGCCCCGCATGTTCATCTCAGAGCAAGACATGATTGAAGAAAGGGGAAACATGGAGAAAAATATGGATGAAGTGATGTGAACCCCTGAACGGAGAAGATCCAAGCGTTCCTCGGCGTAGATTGCGCGATCTACAGCCTTTTGGCGGTGGAAAACGTCTTCTTCGGCTCTCAGAATGGTCGGGGCGTGCTTCTGGGCTCCGTTCTCTTCTTCTCCTCTCCTCGTGATGTGTGCAGCGGCTAATGACATCATAGATGGCTTCGGGCCGCTGTCATTAGGTATAAACATCAAGTTAGGTCGCTAAAATATCACCACTGTTGGATTCAGCCTGATCTAAAATAAACACTAATATGACGGCGTCGATACCATCGACGCGGGTCGATGGTATCGACCCCTCGCGATATCGGCAAGCCTTCCTTCTTTTTTGTCATCCCGCCTGATGCATACTCGATACCATCGATGTGGGTCGATGGTATCGACGCCCTTAGGCATCAGTTTTATCACCTTTCCGACACTGAAGCTGTAGAGCGTCGATAGTATCAACTTCTGTGTCGATAGTATCGACCGGCTGATCGCTGACAACCTAAAGGTAACTCGCTACCATCGACTTCCCAGTCGATGGTATCGACTCTGCCTGACTCCTTGCGGCTGTCTGCCTGTGACTGTGTCGATACTATCGACGGATGTCGATGGTATCGACAGCTGTATATATTCATTTTTCCTGAAATTGCAAGACAAAGCCAAATCAGCTGAGATAAAACCCATTATTATAATTGCTTATGATAAAAAAGATAAAATATGGGATATTTGATACTATAAAGGATTATAGACTCGAGTAAGTGAATCATGTAATATTAACCACCAAAATGACCAATAAACACATAAAACGCAAGTAAAACAAGTCTATAAATGCGACTCAAAATCATCTCATCAAAGTCCCCTAAGATGGAACATTACTCATCCTCGAGCAACAAAACTCTAGAATAGAATTGCGAGGGTCAACTAGAGAATAGATTATCACAACAGACTTCGTCATATGATCCCCGCCAGACATTCACATTCCGGCCCTTACTAACCACAGAATGATAATTACCCTCAAGGCAACAATAATCATCCATAAAAGATATCTACCTCAAAATTGATGAACACTATCACATATGGCAGTTAACATAATAAAATCCTCTGGTCCAGACTCGGTGCATCTTGTGATCTTCTATCTATGTTGCTCGTCCTAACTACCATCTAAATGGAAGCATCTCTCCTAGTATTAATGAGTGAGGAGAATATCACGGTGGCCTACCAATTCAAGCAACGGGTGGATGGAATAGGTGGTTGTGGAAGAAATGGAAGAACAATACAGTTTAACATGCACAAATAACCACAATGACCTAAATGATGTATATGCAAATGAAAATGCCCTAATGCATACATTTTGGGTGGAATGATGCATGTTCCTACAATTCTATCTTAAGTGAGATAGAACATATACAACTACGTAATGTGCTTATTCATCCTATTACACAGGCGAAACAAGCTCTTTTCTCCCTCTAAAATCAGCTTTATTTTTTCTAAAGCCCTTTTTCTCTCAAATTGTAAAATGTACAATATATTTTTTTAGAATTCCTCTATTTTTCTTTTTTTTTCGGGCTTACTTTTACATAACTGTAATCCTTGAGGCATTGCAACTATATTTCAGAGAGTATAGAATGAGTCACCTGCTTCTCTTATTTTTTAGAAGAAATAAGGCACATGCTATCCTACATGCTCAAAAATATGTTCAAATGCAACTGCATGAGATCAGTTATGAAACTATGATGACATGCACTCAGGAATGTATGCATGCATGATATTTCTACAATTTTTTTCTTTTTTTTCAATATTTTTATGCACAATCTTCCTACAATGCAATAAAATGCAATCCTACCTAAATTTTATGCAATCAAAAGATGAAAACCGTAATGTGCTTCCAATTCTTATGGTGGAGTATGAAAACAATGGGGTGGATAGATCACAAGATTAATTGACTGAACCTTTAGAAAATATTATGTATCCCTCCTTACTGACCTGTGTAATAATTAAGAGGTTTCTCTCTCTTCTTTCAGATTAAGGTCTCATTATCATTTGGTCAGTTTAGGCTCAAACAACCAATTCCGACCACTCTTCATGAATCATAGGAATGTACAGTTGTGGTTTCCTGTTTTAAAGTTGACAAACCCAATTATTTTCTTAAGTCATGTGCTCAAGGTTGAACAACACAAGCTTGCAAATTTACCCCTGATTCCCATGTACAAACACAGAGATGACACATGACATTAGACATCCACAATTACACTAGATAGAGTGTGGATCCTAAAAAAAACTAAGAACTAAGAACAATAAATGACAAAAGACAAAGTAATAAATGATAAAAACTAAGAAAAAGAAAGGATAGAAGCTGTTCCAACCCCCCCCAAGCTTGAATTCGACTATGGCCTCATAGTAAAAAACAACCTTAAAAGATGGAACAGGGATACCGATCATTGGTCAGGTGGTGGCGGGTACTGCGGGGCTGTGGGGTCCCAAGATGGGTATTGCCCCTAGAAACTCGGATCATACTGGGGCATCAGCGGAGGTTGAGGATACCCCTCGAAATAGTTCTGGCTCCAGTAGTTGTCGTAGAAGGGTTGTTGTTGCATCTCCATCCTATGCAACCTGTCATGGATATTTTGTTGGTTGTCGATGAGGAGGCACTCATTCTCGTAGATGGCCTGATGGTTAACAAAGAGCCAATTGGTAGTCTCCTGAATATCCGCAAATGATGTTGTGTGTCGCTGTTGCGTCTGCTGGATATCCAGCAACATTGTATACATACCCTGCATAGAAAAGGCATCCTCTCCTTGCTGAGAGAGCTGAGGTGGCGGAGGCTATGAAGAGGATGATTCACCTGGGTGGAAACGGGGACGCTTCTGGGGTGCTACTCGTGCCCAAAGAGGAGTGAAAGCCTCCTCTTCCTCTTGATTCTCATCACCGTCATCATTGTTGTCATCATTACCGCCATCTTCATCAGAGTCGTCGATGGCAATGATAGGCCACCTGAAATGCTGAGCTCCCTTGATGTTGAAGACAGGGTCGGGAAGCGCACATTCTTGATATTCGTGATTGACATGGCAATGTGCATAAGCCAAGCCATCACATAGCATAAGGAGGTTGGAGCGGTGTAGATGATGCAGGTTGACCTTGTTCCTGTTGGAAAGAGGATCAAGTTGGGAAAAATCCAACCCAAGATAGAGGGCCAACGGTGTGATCAGCCCCCCAAAGTGGATAGGATCTTTCCTCGTACTCCTCTTCACAGCCAACACGCGCGTCAAGAAGAACGCGCCCCAGTTGCACTCCTCGTGCTTCAACAATTTATACAGAAAGAACAAATTCGTCTCTTGGAATTTGCTAAGAGACATATCGCCATGAGCAAAGAGCGTCGTACAAAGCATGCGGTGCAGAATCCGCACAAAAGGATGCTCTAAGTCGGCGACGGCAACGTTGTGGTAGCTCACAGACTTGCCTGGAGGCGCAGTCACCAGCTTGGCGAAGATGTCGTCGTAGTATGTCCGGTTATCCGACCTCCTGTACTAGTCTCTCCCATGATTCCAGTTGTAAATGGAATTGAATTGCTGGAGGGTGAGAGTGTAATTGTTGTTGTAGAGTCGGAAAGAAACACGACCCTTTATCCACTCTCGATCAGTGGCAATCAAGTCGTTCAGCACGACGCATATGTCCAATGACGCCATGAACTCCGCCACGAGCTCCTTGTATGTCGGCCATTCTCCGAAGAATGGTTGGTCGTCAGCGTAGAACTCCAACTCGTCGGGCATCCTACCCGTATTTCTTGCTTGCCCCTGCAGGACATAGGCAAGATTGGCATTGAACCCCAAGTCACGGATCATTACCTGATCGACGTAGCGGGTGGGCTCAATCTTCCTCTTGAGCAGTTCCGCGTATACCATCCAGACCTCCGCAGAAGGATGAACAATCCTCAGATGAGGAATTGATCCAGGTGGCATAGGAACGAAGGTTGGGATCTCCATCGGGACTGCCCGTGAAGAAGATGCTCCATATGTTTGCACCATTGTCACAGAGAAAAAGAGAATAGAAAAGAGAGCTCAGTGAATGTCGAAGAAGATAATCTCTGTTCGGTGAAGAGATCGCGATCCTTGGACGCTCGTAGCAGGCCTCTGGTCGCACAGTAATGCTCAATGCATAAGTAGAGGGAAGAAGCTCTGAAGGTGTGAAGAGATTTGATAATCAATCCTTCCTTTTATAACTAAGTCTGTCGCTGTTGTGGACCGGTCGATACCATCAACGGGGTGTCGATGGTATCGACACCTGTAGCACAATCTGGGTCTTCGCAAGTATCGACGGCTGTCGATAGCCTGATGTGGGGGCCCAGATTGATGACGCGTTGATACCATCGACGGGAGTCGATGGTATCGACCTATCCCACAGATCGACTTCCTTGATGTAGCGACCACCGTTGATTTCCTGTCGCTGCTCGGTGACTTGTCGCATCGATACCATCGACGTGGGTCGATGGTATCGACTCTTTGTAGGTCAAAAACCCCCGCGAGGCCCGACCGCTGCTTTCTGACTGTAGTCGTGTCAATACCATCGATAGGCCTGTCGATAGTATCGACATCACTAAGACAAAATTTTCTGTAACTCTTCAGAGATATCTCGCGAGTGTTGACACCCATGTCGATACTATCGATCCTGATCTAGAAATTTCTTCAGTGTCACTGATGGTATGTCGATACCATCGACGAGGTCGTCGATGGTATTGACTCAGAAAAATTTCTGCAGTCGACTACCTGTACCCATATCGCTACCATCGACACAATGGTCGATGGTATCGACTCTGCCTCAGCCCTACACATTGAACAAACGATCATGGTATCATTTTTATACTAAAAACAAAATTAAACCTAACTAACTTGTAAATGTGAAAGAAAATGGACGACACTACCAATGGTTGGGTTGCCTCCCAACAAGTGCCCTTGTTTAATGTCTTAGGTTAGACAAAATCAAGCTTGTCATGCATCCTTAAGTGCTATGAGTTTGACCGCATGCACTTTCCTCGTGTAATCCTCGCCAAAATACAGATTCAACCTCTGTCCATTGACCAGAAATGTTGTCTCTCCATCACGCACCATGATGACACCATGTGGCCGTATTTCCTCTACAATGAAAGGTCCACTCCACCGAGATTTTAATTTCCCGAGATGTAGCTTCAACCTTGAGTTGAACAATGGCACATGATCTCCCTTGTTGAAGACACGCAGTTGAATGTGTCAATCGTGAATAAGCTTTGTTCTCTCCTTGTAAATCCTCGAGCTTTCATAGGCGTTCATCCTCAGCTCATCTAGCTCATTTAGCTCGAGCAAGCATTTCTTCCCTGCCTCATCATAAGTCAAGTTCAACTTCCTTAGCGCCCAGTGTGCCTTATGCTCCAACTCTACCGGAAAATGGCAGGCCCGCCCATAAGCCAACCTAAAAGGCGTAGTGCTTATAGGTGTCTTAAATGTCGTCCTATACGCCCATAAAGCATCCGGTAGCAAAGCACTCCAGTTCTTCCTTGTCGAATCCACTGTGTGCTCCAAGATTTTCTTAATTTCTCTATCGGATACTTCGACCTTCCCTTGTGTTTGTGGGTGGTACGAGGTACCAATATTGTGCTTTACCCCGTACTTCCTCAATAACGCAAAAAACTTTTGATTTCTGAAATGGGTACCTCCATCGCTGATAATCATTCTTGGTACACCAAATATGCAGAAAATGTAATATTTTACAAACATACACACTACAACAACATCATTAGTCCTAGTAGGTATTGCCTCTACCCACTTCGATACATAATCAACAACTAATAAAATGTACAAATTAGAGTTTGAGGACACAAAGGGTCCCATAAAATCAATACCCACATATCAAACACCTCAACTTCTTGAAACACGTTGAGGGGCATCTCCTATCGCTCTGAAATATTACCTGCCCTTTGACAGGAATCGCATATTCGCACATAATCGTATGCGTCCCGAAACAGTGTAGGCCAATAAAGGCTGCTCTCAAGCACCTTCGCCGCCGTTCTGGAACTAGCATGATGGCCACCCGTTGGTAGAGTATGACAATGACGAAGTACACTATCATATTCAATCTCCGGTACACATCTGCAAAAAACGTCGTCCCTGCATTGCTTCAATAAAATGGGGTCATCCCAGAAATAATATCTCAAAGAATGGAAAATTTTCTTTTTTTCTTGATATGTCCAATCATCTGGGATAATTTTACAGGAAAGATAATTAACAATATATGAAAACCATGGATCCTTGGATTTTACAGAAAGGATCTGCTCATCAGAGAATGTCTCGATAATGGGTATGTTAATGTCCTTCTCATCTACCCATTCCAACCTAGACAAATGGTCCGCAACCACATTCTCTATTCCCGCCTTATCTTTAATTTCAATGTCAAATTCTTGTAACAATAAGATCCACCTAATCAATCTAGGTTTGGCATCTTTCTTTTCCATCAAATACTTTATGGCGTGGTCCGTCCATGCCACAACTTTTAACCCTACAAGATATTGCCTAAAATTTTCAAATGCAAAAACAACAGCGAGAAGTTCTTTTTCAGTTGTAGTGTAATTAAGTTGTGCTTCATTTAAAGTTTTGGATGCATAGAAAATCACAGCGGGTTTGTTTTCAACACGTTGTCCTAGAACGGTCCCTACTACGAAATCCGAAGCATCGCACATTAATTCAAAAGGCTTTGTCTAATTCGGTGTTTGCACAACCGGTGCAGAAATTAACTTCTCTTTGAGCACATTAAAAGCATGCAAACATTTTTCATTAAAATCAAACACCGCATCTTTCTCAAGCAGTTCAGATAATGGTTTAGCAATTTTTGAGAAATATTTAATAAAGCGACGATAAAATCTTGCGTGACCAAGAAAACTCCTTACCCCTTTAACTGTATTCGGCAGGGGTAATTTGGAAATAACCTCAATCTTAACCGGATCTACCTCCAACCCCTTGCTAGACACTTTATGTCCAAGCACAATCCCTTCACTAACCATCATATGGCATTTTTCCCAGTTGAGAACTAAATGTGTGTCCTCACATCGTTGTAAAACTTTATCCAAATTATATAAACATTCATCAAAAGACACACCATAGACGGAAAAATCATCCATGAAGACCTCTAAACAGCGCTCAGCCATATCAGAGAAAATGGCAAGCATGCAACGCTGGAAGGTGGCTGGTGCGTTGCATAAACCAAAGGGCATACGGCGATATGCAAATGTTCCATAAGGACAAGTGAAGGTGGACTTCTCTTGGTCCTTAGGATCAATGGAAATCTGATTATAGCCTGAGTAACCGTCTAGAAAACAAAAGTGAGATCGACCTTCTAGTTGCTCTAAAATCTGATCAATGAACGGAAGAGGAAAATGATCTTTTAATGTGGCAAAGTTCAATCTACGGTAATCAATGCACACACGCCACCCGATTACCAAATGGGTCGTGACCGGCTCATTTAACAAATTATGAGTAACAGTAATTCCCCCCCCCCTTTTTAGGGACTACCTGTGTGGGGCTTACCCACATTGAGTCGGAGATAGCATAAATGATGCCTGCAGAAAGGAGCTTGATCACCTCATTCTTGATGACCTCCATCATGCTTGGATTGAGTCTGTGTTGTGGTTGGCTTATAGGTTTGGCTCCTTCCTCGAGCCGGATTTTGTGCTGGCAAAGTGTAGGGGAGATCCCCTTGATGTCCGCGACCGACGACCCGAATGCGACATAGTGGTTCTTCAACACGATCATCAATTGATCCTCTTCCTCGACACTTAGATATGCCGAGATAATCACCAGCAGTTTTTCACCATTGGCTAGGAATGCATATTTCAAATGAGGCGGTAGTAGCTTCAATTCTAACTCTGGTGGACTGACCAAAGATGACTGAAGCGATGGTGGAAGTTTCCCAAGATCTTCATAATACTTAGCATAATAACATGGCTGCACCTGAAGCATCTTGACGCATTCCTGTAACGACTTTCTTCTCATCCAGTCATGCGTTATATTGATAAGGAAAGCTTCAAGAGGTAGTTTCGGGATATGCATCGAGGACAGAACTTGCTATGGCATCATCTTCAGTAGAAAGAGGGATTTCCTCCTCTTCATCATTTGGAAAACCCACAGCCCTACAAAGAGAAACAACCTTGGTCTGTTCCATAATGTCTACAGCCAGTGTCCCCTTCTCTACCTTGGTCATCACATGAGACATATCTAGAAATGGCTTCCCTAGACACAGAAAAATATTCTAATCAAAATGTTTCACCATGTGGCACTACTCCTTTGCTTTTGATTGTGTTGTGCTTGGGGGCATAACCATTTTAAATCGGTCATCTACGATTCCCAATGTCAAACGACCTCTTCCCATCTCGAGTATCATATCTGCAGTAGCTTGGAAGGGTCTTACAAGGAGTAGCTCATTTCCTTGTTCATGTTGCATTTCCATTACCACAAAATCTGCTGGAAATACAAACTGGTCGACTTTAACCAAAACATCCTCGCAAATACCGTATGGCTTGACCACAGAATTGTCCGCCAACTAAATCGTCATATTTCTATGTCTTGATTCTTTCAGTCCCAGCTTCTTGAAAGTAGAAAGAGGCATCGAATTTATACTTGCCTTGGAATCACACAATGCTTCGCCGAATTTCACTTTACCGATGTAACATGAAATATTGAAGCAGCCTGGATCCTGTCTTTTAGGTGGCAGTGTGCCCATAATGAAAGTGCTCACCTGCTCCTTAAGAACCACGACCTCGGTATCAGGAATCTTCCTCTTCTTTGTGATTATGTCTTTCAGAAACTTGCCGTAAGAGGGTATCTGTTCTATTACTTCTAATAGTGGAATGTTGACAGAAAGCTTCCTAAAGCTATCTAGGAACTTCTTGAACTGAGCGTCCACTTTCTTAGTTTTCAAGATGTTTAGATATGGGACTGGGACAGTCTATGCCCTCTAATGTGGCAGCACATATGGTGTCCTCTTCTGTGTCTCCTCCTCAGTAGTGGGTTCAGATGTGACATCCTCTACCACATCCTCTACCGGCTCTGTGACTGGAATCTAAACCTCCTCTGTGGCCTCACCTATGGTTTCTGGCTGGGGTGTGCTCGGTTCATCAACACTGGGGTTTAAAATCTTCTTACCACTCCGTAGAAAAATTGTCATAGCTTGTTGGTTTCCTCCTGGTATGTTTGTATTTCCGGGAAAACCTTGTTGCGTTGGCTTTTTCAGATTTGCTATCTCAGCTGTCATCTGCGCTAAAGATGTCTCTATAGTCCTTATATATGAGCCCCATGACTTTGTAAGGTCTGCCCAAATTGATTCATAAATTCTCCTTGTTGCTTAATCTGCTGGCCAAACGTGCTCATGAGTTCTTGATTTTGCTTGATTACTTGGTTGAGCAACTCATTGCTCTTATCCTCTGCCGACGGTTGTGGCTTTGCATCAGGGTCCTGCAAGAAATTGTTTGGGTCCTTCCATGAGAATTTCTTGTCTTTCCTCCAAGAATAGTCATTATTTCGGTACGCTTGTTGCTGGTACATAAATTTCACTTGTGCTTCATCATCAGATTCTGCATCTTCTTTTGCTAGCAATTTCTTGGCTAGAAGGTCCATCTTCTCATTTAGCTCCCTGATGGCCTTTGACTCACCTGCAGCTCGAACCTGCCCTACTGCGTCTCTGTCGCCCCATGATTACTTTTTGGCCATGTTCTTCAAAATCTCCCAACACCTTGTGCCTGTGTTGTTTAAGAAGAACCCTAAACTTTCTGAATCCAGGTTGCTTCTATCATGCTCGGGAAGAGCAAAATAGAAAATCTTGACTTGTTTCACCTTGTCGAGCCCATGATGTGGGCACCTCCTCAGCATTATTTGGAAACGTTCCCAAGTCTCAGAATACGTCTCTCTGGCCTTCTGGCTGAAATTATGGATCTTCCGTACTAGATCATTGGTCTTCTCGGGCGGAAAGAACCTCTCAAAGAACACCTCGATCATTTGGTCCCATGTTTCAACGGTCTCATCATCCAAGTTATGCAGCTATTCACGTGCATTACCTGCCAGAGAGCTGGGGAACGACTTCAGGTAAAGTGTCTCCTGTGGAAACCTATCAATCTTGATCATATCGCAATTTTCCACAAATGTGCTGATGTGTGCGACAAGGTCCTCATTCTTCAGCCCGTGGAATGCTTGCGACTTAACCAGGTTGATTAGTGTCAGATCAATCTTATAGGTTGGAATGTTAACTACCAGCTTTTTGATTGGCCCCTTTGATGCTGATGAGGAAGAAGCCTTTATCTTCTCCCATATTGTCTGTTCTTCTACCATGGCTTCTGGTTCAGAGTCGGAATATGTATCCTCGAGTTGATCTTGAGTATTGTTCTCCTCGTCGTCTGATCCCACCAATGGAACCTATGGTGATGGCAGTGTGTAGTATGTGCTACGCGTCCTCACCATGCACTAGTACCTGCAAAATATTAATTTAGGTTCAGTACCGTGCTAGACGATTGCTAGATATGACAGATAAACAAAGAATATCAAAGAAATAAATAAAAAAATGTGGCCTAGAGTGGCCGCTCGTAGCACTCGTAGTGCCGACAATTGTCGTGTCCCCGACAACAGTGCCAAACACTTGACACGATTTTACTATGCGTATAACGCAAGTGCACGCGTCAATGTAATATAGGCCTTTGTGAGGCCTGAGTCGAACTCAGGGACACTGAACTATCGGTGGACTACTACTAACTGTTCGCAATTAGCTAGACCGGTTAAAAAGCTTTTAGGAGTTGATTAAAAAGAAAATAAAAATAAAAGAAAGAAAAGCAATCGATTAAATGTTGAGTTTAATCAATTTAGATGGGAATCTTTAGGATTGTGATTTCACCGCAGGTTCTCATTGTATGAATTTCTATATAGTTAGACAAGTTCATCTCTCAATCCGGGTAGTGGCATGTAGTCAGAATTGTTCACTGTCGTGATATAATTCACTACCGAAATCTAGGTCGGTTCCACCATCGTAGTAACCTATACCCTAAATTAGGTGCATTAAAAACAACCTCTGAGTTTCCACCATTAATCGTACATCACCTTGTTCAAGGAATTTATGAGTTAATGTGAATTTCATCTCTTTTCAACTGTTAATTTTTCTTTCAAAGCAATTAAAGGCATTATATTATCATTAGGGTGATCAAGCATAATGATATAATGGAGAAAATGAAATCATACCACAAATTTAAGAGACAAATTATGAATTAATATGATAAAACGTCATACAATGATTACCCGGGCTACTCCCGGTCCTAAAGACAAAGGGGATTAGCCCCGCATGTTCATCTCAGAGCAAGACATGATTAAAGAAAGGGGAAACATGGATAAAAACGTGAATGAAGTGATGTAAACCCCTGAACGGAGAAGATCCAAGCATTCCTCGGCATAGAATGCACGATCTACAGCCTTTCAGCGGTGGAAAACGTCTTCTTCGGCTCTTAGAACGGTCGGGGCATGCTTCTGGGCTCTATTCTCTTCTTCTCCTCTCCTCGTGATGTGTGCAGCGGCTAATGACATCATAGATGGCTCCAGGCCGTCGTCATTAGGTATAAACACCAAGTTTGGTCGCCAAAATATCACCACCGTTGGATTCAGCCTGATCTGAAACAAACACTAATCTGACGGCGTCGATACCGTCGACGCGGGTCGATGGTATCAACCCCTCGCGATATCAGCAAGCCTTCCTTCTTTTCTGTCATCCCGCCTGATGCAGACTCAATAACATCGACTCGGGTCGATGGTATCGACACCCTTAGGAGTCAGTTTTATCACCTTTCCTACACTGAAGATGTAGAGCGTCGATAGTATCGACTTCTGTGTCGATAGTATCAACTGGCTGATCGTTGGAAACCTGAAGGTAACTCGCTACCATCGACTTCCTAGTCGATGGTATCGACTCTGCCAGAATCCTTGCGGTTGTCTTCCTGTGACTATGTCGATGGTATCGACAACTGTATATATTCATTTTTCCTGAAATTGCAAGACAAAGCCAAATCAGCTGAGATAAAACCCATTGTTATACTTGCTTATGATCAAAAATATAAATATGGGATATTTGATAATGAAAAGGATTATAGACTCGAGTAAGTGAATCATGCAATATTAACCACCAAAGTGACCAATAAACACATAAAATGCAAGTACAACAAGTCTATAAATGTGACTCAAAATCATCACATCACTCCCATCTCAAATCCATGAATGTCAGACCTTGATCTAAGTAAATGCATCCCGAGAAATCAAAAGCTTAGATCGTCAAGGAAGCAAACAACACATCCTTTGGTTTCCACCCTCCCACTTCTCTCTCCTTCCATGCAAGCATCAATAATAGTGACAGTCGCCCCGCCAAACCCTTCTTCACTACAACATGGTGTGTCCAATTTGAAAAACTCAGACTACATCAATAGGGAGTCTAATATCTATGATATGCTACAACCTACTAGAACCTACGATGTCGACGGTGCAAACTTAGAAGCCATTTTTAGTACAACATTGGCACTCGTGACACACACAACACTCACAACACTTGCTCTTAGTTTGGAAGTTGGTGACTGCACTGGTGGTTGGGGATGACAGATTCACATCAGGTGCACAGAGGAGGGTGAAGGGTGGTCAGCATGGCTTGCTAGCTAAGGGGATTAGAGTAGGAGATGGGGAGTATTTCTTTAGCATGCAATAGCAAATACTACTTTGAATGGTCTACAGTTTAAATTGCATGCACAAAGATGGATTATGGTCCTAGTTTGTCGATGATTCACCCTAGAAAAGAACTCATCATGAATAATTAATTTATATTTGGGTTGTTCCTAGAGGTTACAGTGGACAAGAGGGAGACATACTATGATCGACATGAAAAAATCCATGCACAAGAGGTATACATGCACATAAAACATGTTTACTAATATACTACGCACACATGCACAACCAACTTGTTCAGTAATATACTCGGTATACATGCAAAACCAACTTGTATGGTAATGTAATACACACATGCAAAAAAAACTATAGTTGGTAATATAATACGTACATGAAAAAAAAACTATAGTTGGTAATGAAAAACACACATGCAAAAAAAACTATAGTTTGTAATATAATACGTACAAATTCTCATGTTAATATATGTTGTACCATGTATATACATTAATAAGTAATGCATGTTTCTAATCACAATGACCACCATAACCTTTGAATGAAAAAACATGGTTTCATGAATACAAATAATCTACAGCCATAATTGATAGGGTTACATTAGTGAGGATAATATACATCCCCAAAATGTTAGAACGTTAAGGTTAATCACATCCTATAATGTTAACATATAGGTACATATATGTAATACAACACAATAGGTACAATAGATGGTAAGTCTAACATTTCTATACTCCCACCTACTGAATGTTTTAATATAAGACCTCAACAAGGGTGTAGTATGAAAGAGTGTATATATACTACAAGAATGTTAGGGATATAATGCTTGATATTTATAGGAAAGGATTTATATCATGCTATATTTCTAACAATATGAAAAATTACATCCTTTTATGAAACTAAATCGGTTACAAATATATTCTCATATATATATATATATATATATTTATTTATTTATTTATTTATATATATATATATGGGAACTAAGTATTGGTATAATTGTGTATGTATGTAAGTATTTGAACCCTATATTGATAACTTGATCATATGAAAATAATAAAATGTAATATAAGGGTGTCATGGAGTTGTATGTGACTTTGATCAACCACAAAGCTAAAAAAATACTAGAATGGAAAAATAAACAAAACATACACCAAATGGAAAATCGATCAATAACTACACAAAAGAACATATGTACCTGAATGATTCCAAGACAATAATGAAAAAAAATTCTACATTTATAGCTCTCTCTCTCTCTCTTGATTGACTTTTGGAGCTCAATATTCAAAATACTCAAATATTTGTATGCTTTGAGTCAAGGTATGAAATTATTGTTTCTATTTGAAAAGTTATTTTCCTCTTGAATTCATGCATGATTAGATAGGTTTGTATGCTTAAAATTGATTTTGAATTTTAGCCTTCCTCTTTGAAAGACCACAAACATTTATTATTGAAAAATTGTAACATTTTATTCAGGCTAGTACCTACTACTTTAAGTGAGGTTACACTTCCGTGACTTTGTGAGTTGAAAGTTCATGGGTGTCCCTTAGTATATTGATAAACGTAGTTGGTTTTTTGTTGTTCTCCATGAAAATAACACAAGGCTTCCCTAAAAAAATAGATATTGACATGTCCTTTATATTATGAATTTGAACTCCTAGTGTCACACCTTTCCCAAAAGGGGATGAAAAATAGAGACATTCAGGGGATAAAGCTCTACCCTTTTCGATAGTGAAATGACATATAAAAAAAGTATCAGAGTCAGCACCACATTTTGTATGAAAAAGGAGGAAAAGATAGATTGTGAGAGCCATAGTGTAAACTGGGCAATTATCCATGTTGGATAACAATATAGAAAATCAAAGCAAAACCAAAGATATGATCTGGCAATCTAGTTACGAGTGAGGAAGGATTACCACCCTCGTCTTACCCGATAAATTAGTGTAAGACATTGTCGAGTTGTGAGAAAAATGTGCAATTAAGGATGTTTAAATAAAGAAAACACAAAAATAAGATAAAAATGATTTTACTTATGAGCGGGCTTTCGAGGCTGAAGACGTCTATGGCCTTCCTATCATTGCCCCCAAAAATCCTAATTTGTAGGTATGTTGTGGTCCTAATCACCACATAACCTCCCATACTGGATATCTGCATTGGGGACTACGTCGGATGTGTAGGATGTTAGAGGATGACTAGTAGAGGTGTGTTTAGAGAACTAGATCTATTTTTTTATAAGTAGTAAAAAATAACAACTATAAGAATGATAGAGCAATTATAACATATGATAGATCAGATGTAGTAGTAGATTAGGTCAGGTGCAGCAGTTAGATATTAGATAGAAACATATAGAAGATTTAGCAGTTAGGTATAATAGTTAGAGAATTTTACCCTCCTACAAACCTGCTTAATAGGTGGTGTCAGAAGAAAGTTCTTCTAATCACAAGCAACATAAAAAGTAAAGAGAGAGGTATTCATTACTCTGGCTTCAAGAAATATGAGAAGGGACTGGAAAACATTGCGTCTAGGGTCTTTTTATAGGTGGATTTTAGGGTTTGGGATTATGGATAGAACCTTCGGGAAGAGGTAGCGGATCATGCTAAAGTGACACACAAGGCACATAGATCGAGATCTCCTGTCACGTGGCACATGGCGCAGGGATCTGATATGCCTGGTGTCCTGGGGTAAAAAAAGGAGAACTCATTTTCCCAGTAATTTTAGGTGTATCATGTAACATCCATGACCAGGGTTATGCTTTAACCCTATGTGTTTTGTTTGATAAAGATAATTATATGCCTGGTATTATCTTTTGAAAAGTAATTAAGGCTCAAAAGGAACTTATATTTCAATTTTAGTCCATTTTGAATAATGTTGAAAGTAATGTTTTTCTTATTTTTGGACTAAAGTGCAAATTACCCGAGTTGAGGGGTTAAAATTGAAAATTGTGCATGATAATATGTTCCTCATGTGTCGAAGCATCATGAGAATGAATATGATGTGGAGGTATGGCTACCCCAAGCCTGAGTACCAAGAAAGAGCTGATAAAGCAATGTTTGTGCATTAAAGCCTAGTTTTGGTGTAATGTGCAATTTACCCAAAACCTAGGGTTCAATATGCAAATTTACCACTTCAAAATAGTCCCTAATATTTCTTGGAATCATGTAGAGCAAAGAAAATGAGAGGGGCGTCTCATTTGTATCACTTTGAAGGGGAGAGAATCTTGATATTAAAATAATCAAGATTTAAGCATAATTGAAACCTTAATTCAATTTAATGCAAAAATAAATAAAATAATTGAAGGGCCTTCAACCAAAAACGAGATGGTTTAATTTGCTCAAGTATGAACGTCCTTGTTCCTTTCAAAGGCAAAGGAAATATCTACGTGATTGGAGAACCCACTCACATTAAGAAAATAAAAAGAAATATCCACTAACTTATGGATAATAATATTATAAAGGTTAAGGTGCTTAATTTGTTTTCCCTTAATTCATGAATAATGGAAGGGAATTCGGAGGTGAAAAAGATATATTTTCATGCAAGGAACCGATGGGGGAGAGGTGGCACCAATTTTGGAATTAAAGGATTTTTATAAGGCATTTTCTCTCTCATTGATTTTCTTATAAAAACACCTTTTACAACTCAAACCAAAGGCTTTTTCGAATCCACTTCTTCTCTTTGCTTGAAGAAACGACCAAGGGAGCTAGGAGTAGCAGGAGGATGACCCCCAACCTGTTGGTAAGCTTCTTGACCTTCGTTCACCTTGATTTCATGGTAGAAATCACAAATCAATGCATGATTTCTTCTTATCTCGATCCCATCTTCAATTCTAGGCAATCCTTTTCACTCAAAAGCTTGAGGAACGAACCTTGTGGTATGAAAAAGCTTCTTCCACCATTTTTGATGTGAATCTCGAAGCTTTGAAGCTCAATTGGAGGTGGGTTATATAACTTGAACCCATATTCATTGTTATTGAATTCAATTTCTCAATCAATTATGTTCAATTGCTCTTCTTACAATTCCTTTGATTAGTTGATGAAACTACCATGATAATGGCAGTATTTTTCGATGGACTAAGGCTTGATGATGATTACATCATCTTAGGCACACATTCCAATAAGTTTCTATTGCAAACGGTTTTAAGACCTTGGTCCAAACGGTTCAACCAAACCATTTGGAGACCAAACAGTTTGCAAACCGTTTGGAGGTTTGGATCCCAAACCATTTGGAAGGGTTGACCATTTGAGGTCAGGACCCTAGTACATGTTGGATGATGATCTAATGGATCCAATTGATTGACTCAATATATGGACAATCCTCCAATTAGAAACCCTGATCGGGTTAAGTGCTGAAATTTCAAGTGGTTGGTTTAAAACTTTGGGTTGATTAACCCAAACGGTCTCAAGACCATTTGGAGATCACCCAAATGGTCTCAAGACCGTTTAGAGGTCAACCAAGACCATTTAGAGGTCTAGGGTTGAGTATGGTTGAGTAATTGAAGATCCAGAGATATCAAATTGAAATGTTATCAATAGCTAATTTGATGATCAATCCAATGATGCAAACCCTAATTGAATTTCACAAATTTTTAATGATGGATGGGGAAAACGGTCTCACGACCATTTGGAGATCATCAAAATGACCTCAAGACCGTTTGATGTCAGGTCATATCATAATTTGATGATGATTCATTGATTTCAATTGAATTGATTCCACAATGTTAATCATTGAAGGTTCCGCGATTTCAAAACCCTAATTGAAGGTTTCTTGATTATAAATCCTAGTTTAATTGGGTTCAAAACCCTAACTGATGGTCCAATTGAAGGATGATTCAATGGTTCAATTGATGAATAAATCAAGGATTCATTTGATAGTCGGTTCATTGATTAAAACCTTGAATTGTCTAAGTGTTGAAAGACCGTTTTGGTCCATTCGGTTTTGAGAGGGTTTGGTCCAAACGGTCTCAAGACCATTTGGGTCCAAACGGTCTCAAACCATTTGGAGACCCAAGTCCATTCGGTTTCAACAAATTTCTTGCTTAAATGGTTTCAAGGGCAATTTGCTCAAACGGTTTTAAACCGTTTGAATTCTGAGAGACCAAGACCATTTAGGGTCTAAGTAATCAAAATCATTTAAGGTTCAACATGGTTAATCCATTTGGATATCTAATGTAATTGAAGGTTCAATTGGTCAATTCATTTGGATACCTCATGTAATTGAAGGTTCAATTGATCAAACCATTTGGACACCTAATGTATTTAGATGGTTGATACCCTTAGTGGGATTAATCATTGATGCATAATGATGCAATAATCCAATACATCATGTTAACCTTAAATGCATGTTTTTGAATAAAGAGTAGGCTCAATCTAATCAAGAATTGAGTAGTGGACATCCTAGAAGAGAACGAGAGAGAGAGATTCATACATGTAAGATAATCATGTAGCAATCAAGCCTAACACATTCAAAATAAGTGTGATATACAATTTAGGGTATGATCCTTGATAAAGAGATCATGAAATCCTAATTGAGTTAATTGATAGACTCAAACCCTAATTTAGGGCAATTCTGAGTGAAACCCTAATCTAGGAGGATAATGTGATGTGAATTTAGGGTAATGACATGAGTAACCCTAATTTAGGGTATTTTGATGATAACCCCTATTTGGGGTAAATAGTAAACCTTAATTGTGGGTTATTGAATATAAACCCTAATCTAGGGTGATGTGATGTGAATAGTAAACCCTAATTCTAAATAGGGTGAAGGTGTGTGACACCCTAATTATGGATTATACTATATAGCAAGAAACTCTAATCTTGGACAATGAAATGATGAATCATTGATCCTAATTGAACAAAGGGGATGAGCAACCCTGATTGAAATAAAATGGGAAACCCTAACCCTGGTAAGCGAATAGTGGTGTTACCCTATAATAGCATGGAACTAAAATATGATTGATATATCCATTATCATGTGTGCTAACCATTCAGGTATCATGAGATGATGAACATAGCCAAGTATGAGCTATGATGTTTTATTTATTAAAATCGTTATTGGACCTTATGTGCCATAATATGCCTTGTTGCCTAGTAAGAGGTAATAAGAGAATTAATGGGCCTTAAGTGCCATGTGAGATGCTTGTGTAACAAGTATCATGTTTACCTTGGTCAGATGACCTAAAGGTGATAGTTACCTGAAAAAGTGGTAACAATGCTCAAATGATGAGTTAAGGGTTTGAATACCCAGAACCATATGATTATGGTATTGAGATTGTGAAGGGATGATAATTCCCAGTATTGAAATAAGGAACTAATATCCCAATGTCTTATAAAGACTGAGAAGTAACTGATGAAAATAGTACATGTTTCTTGGTAGCATTTTGTTCTAATAAGTTATGTTTGAGAACTTGACTGATGCTAAAACAATATGATAATGTACTTAATTAATAAAGTGAAATCTTTTCATGTAGTGCTCTGACCATAGATCCATCATCGTCAATAGCTGGTGATGGCAAAATAGGTTTTCCTATGGATCTCCTGGAGTTCGCATATTTTTGAATATGTGGGGGTCGATGGGCGAAAATATACATACGTCCTAATGGGGGAATTGATGGAAGGTAAACATTAAACCTCTCAATCCTTCATTATATGTTCTGGGATGGATGTATCACAAATCTCCCGATGTTGTTAATGTCGGATCGATTGAGGTAAACACAAAATCTCTTGATTGCGAAGAGAGTGCAACCGTCGTTGTAGCTCTATAGTGAAGATGTCACTATACCCTGGCAAGCTATGTAGCAGAGACACAAGATGTCCTACATGTGATCTCGCACTAACCGAGATGTGGGAAGTCATGGAAGCCGGCTCTTCCATTGACTTTGTATGGTACCGATTTCGACTTCGCAATGGTCGGTTGGAGTATGAGTGGTATACCTCATCTCCTCAGAGCTTAAGTATGTTTGTAAAACGTAATCAGCCGTGTAGCGTATTTGCGTAAGATTGAAATACGAGAACCACTGGTTGATGTTATCTTGCTTAACATGTACTTGATACATAAATGTTTCTTATGTTCTTTAAGTTCTGTATTGAATAAGAGACATGCTGCCTTATCAAGTTATAGTTGAAGTACTTGAATAGGAATGTTGCTCTAATATGCATAGATATTGATTTATCTGCTATTGAAATATATGATTCCACTGTTCAGTTTATTTCTATTAAACTGCAATAATAATGTTTTCGGTAGAGAGTGATATCTCTCGCTGGGGCAATTTACAAATTGTCTCACCCCTGTGGGATCCAACATTTTTAGGTAGACGCAGACAAAAAGGCAGAAACTCTGTAGCAGAGGAACAACAACAACAACAACAACAACAACAACAGGGACAACAGTGATATCCCAGGTGGGGATACTGGCTGTCAAGCTTTGTATATAAAGTCCTATGTGTCGTCTCTGTACTCTCAGGTCCTAGGAGTGTCGGTGGATAGTGTTTTTATAATCGATCTGAGATTTTGGTTTTATGCCTCGAGGATTTTGTTACTTATGCTTTTTAGCAAAGCAATGATGTATATATATTCCTCGAGAAGAGATGGTACATGGAATGTACAATGTGGACCAGTATGTAATTATAATACTTTGGTTCTTGTTTAAAGAGTTTTCCTGAGAATGGATCTCTTTGAAAATGGTTTTAATTTTTAGTGATTTTCAGTAATCCGTTGTTAGCAAACGATTCCGCATTAGTTAATCTTGTTATATTAGTTAATCATGTTTTTGTGAGTTGGATGCCACATATCCTGGAAAAAATTAGAAAAAACTTGTACAAAAAGATATGTCAGAGTTATCTCTCAAATATTTCTGGGGAAGTAGTTGAGAAGAGGAAATATTCTATTTTGGATGATTCAATTGGGCAATTTGTAAAGAATGTCCTATTTATGGAAGAATCAAAGGAAAAGTACACTTTCACTCTGAAAGAAGGTTTCTTTGAAGAAGAGCATGAATTGGGTGAAAGTGGGCAAAAAGGAGTGATATAAATAGGTGAGAAATATGGAAAATTGTGGAAAAGGTATAGTTGTAAATTGGGTAGAATGTGGAACGGATTCCATCATTAGCCAGAGGATTGACATTAGTCGTGAATTTTTATTGAATGAGAAAAAATGGGGTGTTAAATATTTGCCCCTCTCAAAGAAAGGTTTGAGATCAGAGTGAGAACTTGCAGGCTTGAGCCAAATCTGACCCCCATTTTCAGTCACAGAAGGCCAGAAAGGTTGGACTCGTCAAGGATGTTCTGTGACAAATCTGGAGGGTGGAAAGTCAATGTTGTGTATCTTCCTTCTAAAGATGAATTTGTGAGGAAAAGGTTGGGAATAAATGATTTCTCCATAGTAAAATTGGCATATGAGTTATGCAGTTTCCTGTGTCTGACCAATCATTCAATCCCCTAAAGTTCTGATGAGTGTCTCCCATCATAGATTTTGTTCTAAAACCAGTGCATGTATGATTCTACCACTAACTCATTATTAGTGAGATAAGGTGGATGTGAAAAAGTGTGTGTTGGTGTGGTTTTTCAATGAGACATTAAGATCTAGAGTCTTTGAAAATAATGGAAACTGCTTTGATTGAAAAATAGATCTTACAGAAAAATACTAGTCATCCCTCTTCCTACACATCTTTAGTTTTTAGTTATTTTTTTAGTTGGCCAATTGAGAGTCAAGACTTGATCTCTTAAAAGTTGAAATATGAAGAGTTCACCTATCGGAATAGTGATTGGATTGTCAAGATTGCTGATTTGCATTTTAGATAAGCTTTTAGATTTAAGGTGACCTTTCTATCCACTGATTGTATCATTTAATTGTCTGATTGATTAAGTCGTATGAGATTGAACTGAGATTGGACGTTCATACTATCATCCAATGAAAGGTAGCCTTGATGATGTGTTCCCTTATTGGTTCATATTTTGTCCTCTAGAGCATCAATGATCGTCGACTTTCTAGGTCTAAGTCCTAGAAACTAGAGGTTTGATACACAACTCAGGTTCATGAGGCCGGGTCAGCAATTTGGTTCATTTTTTAATCATGATATGAGATTGTTGTGAGATATGTGCATGAAAGAAAGATGATAACCCTAGTTGCAATTAGGGATTATTCAAAAAGGATTTGTATTGAAATGCGGCCTAGATTCTGGTCATATGTCATGAGTAAAGACCCCAGATAAGAAAACAAAAGAGGGGCATGGAGCTTCTTCATGATGAGGCTAGTGTCTATTTTAAGGTCTTAGTCCAAGATCCAAATGTATTTTAAATTGGATGCATGTTTTGGTTAAATTTAAATTCATTAGCCCGGACCCTAAAGAGATTTTGAAAATGATATGTGATTTGGTTCAGTTTAAGGTCGTGAGCCAGGACCCTGAACATATCTTCAAAATTGATGTGGTTTATGATTTTTTTCTAGTTTTCGGTCATAATCCAGGACCCTGATGATCATTTTAGGTCTGCTGGCTACTTCTATTTGAGAAAAAATAGAGTTTTAGTTTTTGAGTTAAGATTTGACATTTTTAAGTTTTATCAATCTTTTGGTACTTTTTAGGATTTTTATTATTATTTTGGAAATTTTGCTAAAAAATAGGGACATGTTTGTAATTTTTGCATTTATTCTTTGTCTTTAAAAGAGAGAGAATGGGAGCAGACTCTGGCACCTTTTCCATTTCTTTTTCTCTCACATAAGCAGTGGTGACAACGACCATCTCAGAGCAACTTAGGCAGAGGCAGCAAGAGGAGAGGGGGGAAAGGTTGTTGATCGCTTTGATTTGCCAGCTCTAGGATCATGGATCAAGGCATTCTATTTGCATCATGCAGTGTTCTCGTAGGAGCAACGTCGCCTCAGTGGGAGCTTTTAGTAGTCCTCACCAGATGTGTTTTAGTGTGGTTTTTAGCTACATTTGTCTCAGGGAAGGCATAACTTTTATTCTTGCACTTTGGATGGCCATTTCGGCCCTTGATGGTAAAATTTTGATTTTGACTTCCCAATGTTCTTCATAGTATATAGGTTGATCATGTAACACCTGGGCCCACTGCCTAAGGCTTTAGTAGAGTTTCAGGAATGATGACTGGCCCCACAGATCACCACTAGCCTTAATTGCACATTTTGTCCACACTCATGCGCAAGACGGGGTCAACATCCCAACTGGTCACCCATCCTAGTACTACTCCAAGATGAGCATGCTTAACTATGGAGTTCTTTAGTGATAGGATCCCAAAAAAGGAGGTGCACCTTGGTGATATGGGTAGTCCAATCATTCCTTATAAGATCTTTTTATCTGAGGCCTCAAATCCTGGGATGTTACAAACTCCCCCAGTTAGACTCTTTGACGTCCTCATCTAGACTCAACTATATGGTCTCATAATATCACCCCATTTCAGTGCAGACCCAGAACTACTCATGGACACCCAACTCTCAATCACGGAATACCAGTACAAGGGTGGCTACATCATCATGGATAGCCTTTTCCAACTTGCCTAGACCGCATGGCTCAAGACTAGCATGCCACATGCCCATGTGGGCCCCACCTACTAGAGGGGTTATGGACCTGATACCATTTGTAACACATGGGCCCACTTCCCAAGGATTTAGTAGATTTTCAAGAATGACGACTGACCCCACATATCACTACTAGCCTTAATTTCCTATTTTGTCCACGCTCACGCGCAAGCCGGGGTCAACATCCTGACTGGTCACCCATCCTAGTACTACTCCAAGTTGAGCACGCTTAACTATGGAGTTCTTTAGTGATAGGCTCCCAAAAAAGGAGGTGCACCTTGGTGATATGGGTAGTCCAATTATTCCTTACAAGATATTTTTATCCGAGGCCTCAAATCCTGGGATGTTACAGATCAAGACATGGGTGAACGTTTTGTTTGTGACCCGACTAATTTCATCATTTTTTTCATTTTTGTGGTTGTTCGTTATCCAATCAGGCTGGTGTCAGGTGTTATGGAAAGATTTTGATATTGTCTTCGATGTTGTGTAGATGGTTGATAATGATTGACATCGGCCAAATCCCTTTGGAGATAAGCAAGATGTTGATGATGACGTGGGGGTACTGAAGTCTTCCTTAAGAAGGCATCATGGTGGTGTGAGCATGATTGAGGGGGGAATTATCCATGTTGAGAGATTCATCCATCATTCGGGCATGTTGTGGATGAAGTTACACCATCGAGATTGTCAAGTGGGCAATGAGGTATAAGTCGCAAACTTTAGTCCTTGTTATATTTCTTCGACTTTGTCAAGCTTGAATTGGGTTTTCTTGCTATATAGAGATGATTTTTATTTGGTCTTCCACTTTATTCCTCTAGGGCATCAGATTGTTGAATATTTCTTGGAGAACCTACTAGAATGAGCTATGGTACATGTATGAGATCCTAGTGGATGAGGGTGTGGAATTGTTGGAGGGTATCAGTGTTGGTAGTATAAGTTGTTGTGGAACCATAGATAGACCCTCTCTCTCATTCTTTTGATTGAGCACTATCATCTAAAGACCATTATTGTTCACTTTGATTTTGGCGAGTTGGCCATCACCCTGAGTGAGTTTGTTGGGATAACATGTTTGGGATTTGGTGGGACTCCCATTAATTATCTATGTGATCGATAGGAATGGGTTCTCTATTGCCTGGATGGGATTCTAGAGTGAACCGTGAAGATATTGAGATGGCCTCAAAGTATGAGGCCAAGTTTACTTGGCTGAGGTCCACCTTCTTTCATGGGGGTGAGCGACGACGTGCCAATAATTTTTTATATGAAACCCTACCAGTCTAGGTGTTCCTATTTGTCTTGATCATTGGTTGCTTGCTCAGAAACTACTCTGGAAATAAAGGACATGTTTGTTTTTTCTCCTTTCTACTAGACTTGGACACCATTCCTTCCTTTCAATGGCTTAGGGGCATGTATTCCCATATCCTGATACATTTGTAAATAATTTTTGGTGGGAGAATTCAAAGGAGAGATGACCCAATCTACAAAAATCTATGGAGGATTTGTAGTTAGGGTTGATTTCAGTGATATTTTATCCATGATTTTGCATTTTACGGTTTTAAATAACTGCATTAAGTGATTTGTGCTGACATTTTTTTGCAGATGTGAGGCTATGAGAACTTTCAGCATCAATGACCCATCACTTTGAGCGGTCCAAAAGGCTATCTATATGCCTCCCTCCCTACTTGTTGCCATTGGGCTGACTGCACCAGTAGGGTGATGTATGAGTAGTGGAGAGGTGAAATGGGGAAGATGAACATAGTTGAGGTATGTGTAGTACTTTAAACATTATATTATATCTTGCATTTGCACTTTAGCTGACTCTAATTTATTGTTCTTCCTAGGTCTGATTCAATATCTTCTCTAGGTTTTAGCATGGTGAGGCCACCACGTCTTGTGTAGTTTACGTTGAGACATTAGCTTAGGATGCTTGTCAAATCTAGTTTGGGTCTTCATCTGGGAGTGTGTTGTATATGGGAAAGCATGTTGCTCATCAGTGGGTTCGTGGATGACACATCCCTTTCGACCCTCTATTGAGGCTAGTCCAATCTAGACTTGGGATATGTCAGAATGCTCGGGGACTAATGTATAGGCAGATGGCACATGATGAGTAACTGATGTGGAACTTTGCAAATGGCTAGCCTATTCTCTTTTCTAAAGAGGCATATGATTGTATTCGACATCCTCTTATGGTGAGTGTTTGAGCCTGATGTTGCTTTTTTACCTAATTACATTATCTTTGGCATGCCTTTTCTTGTAGGTGATTGATTATTATTCAATTGAGGAGTGGGATGATCAGGGTATTAGTTTTGTTGTCTGTCCCCTCCTGAGGCAGTTCCTTCACCTGAGCCAGTTCTTTTCCTAAGGCTCCACCTTATCTGTTGGTTGATGCATGTGGTTTTGATGACTTCCTTGGGTTGTGTCCTCATTGAGATTTTGGTGTTGGAGGCTTGTGTTACTTCTTAGGTGACTTTGGCAGGACCTTTCCCTTTTCAGCGATGGATCAAGATTTGGATGCAGGGTCTATCTCACTAGACTTTGGGCATAGTTAGCACTTTGGAGGACCTTCTAATGTTGGGGCCTTTCTTCAGAAGTCCATGTATAGGGTGTAGATTCGTCTTCCACATGTGCATGGGAACGTTATTCTTGGTGTAGGATGTTATTTGGTTGTCGAGGTGACTTATGGGAGTTCCTCTGCTGATCACTAGTGGTTGATTAATGGTATTTTCTCTGACACTTGCGATGAGCATTGTTGTTCAGGATCTTCTTCCATTGATCATCAACCTTTGGCCAACCACTATATTGGTTTGCCAAGTGCTTTACTAGGTGGCAGAAGAAGAAGATAAATAAGTAGTTGTTTTCTTTTAGAATTTCCATTTCATGATTTACTTTCCTTTCTAGCAAGAAAAATCATGGATTCATTATGTTGGTATTTTTGAACTTTCTTAAATTTTATATAAAAATTTTAGTTTGAATTTAGAATTGATTGTGAGGTCTTGTGATCATTCAGAATCAAAATTTTGAATTTGATATTTGTGAGATCTTTGGTAGATTGAGGATTTCCTCATTCCACACACTGATTTGAGGTAGAAATTGTGATTCACTGTCGGTCTGGATTTCAGAGTCATGCCTACCTTGGAATGTGAGTTGGCATTGGCCATGGATGTATCATGATTCCATCAAGAAAAAGGACGTGGAGTCCCCTAATTCTAAATATGAGTACAAATATGGTTGCACCCCTCATCTTTTCAACACATCTGGTTCTCTCACGGCTCAGGGTAATAAGAGAAAAGGAGATACGAGAGATCCCACTCTTGCAACATCCTCCCTTCAATTTTTCCTTGATGCAACATTGCATGGCTGATCTTTTTGAGACAAAAGAAGTCAAGATGGCATGCTTGTTAGTCACCTATCATCTTCATCATCTGGCATATATCCCTGTAGCAAGGGAGTTGATGTCAGAGGCAATAGGCTTCTGGGATCCTCTAAAGTCACACCTTCCATTTTGGCAGAGGCATTCTAACTCCCACCTTGGATGATGTGGCTACGATCAAGCGACTTCCCCTTGATGACTGATGGCATGTGGTTTCGAGGAAGTTGAATCGGGCTGCTAAGATGGGGAGTCTTCTTGGTGTGACGAAATCCCAAACAGCTTGATAGTTGGCTGGTGACGAATGTTTTATTCATATGGGCTCCCTATGGGAGTCATTTAAGAGTGAGGAGTGTCATGGTGTCAATTCTACTGATATGCCTCACCTGTGGGTGTATACTTTGATCATCCTCCTGGGGATGTTCTTTGGAGAGATTATTTGTCAAGCGATGACCACCTCTTCTGGAGTCGTGACCATTCTTTGGAGGAAGAAAATTGTTGTCCCATTGATTCTGGCTGAATTGCATGAGTGTTTGTATGAAGCACAACTGACTGGAAGGATAAGGGAACCCTTCCAGCTTTTACAGACTTATCTAGGAATGTGCATAGGTCCTGCCAGATTGAAGAAGTTTTTGAATCCTTATTATAGTGCGGCAAAGGAGTTTCTATCAAATTACATTCAGATATGTGACCCTCTTCAGCTGCGAGGAGATTTGGCTTGTTGGCTTGCTATTTTGAAGGCTACAGGTGTGCGTTTATGATGGATGTAATTTTTTGATGTTTCCATCTACGATTTTTGGTATATGATCATTTTGTCTAGTCTAGAGGGTTGTGTTGCATACTACCCTAACTCACTGATGCAGTAGTTCAACCGTCCACAATTTGTGTAGCAAATTGAAGCTCTTCCCTCATTCTTTAAGAAGTTGGTCCTACATTCTCAAAAGGTTCACAAGAAGGTTGTTGAGATGTGGTCAAATTGGAAGAGTTTGATCCATGATTCCTTCCATCTTGGTCAGGATTGTTCTCGTGAGTACTTGGAGTGGCTTGCATCGCCACCTGTAGTGGTAGTGTCATATGATTCTTTTAGAGAATTGTAGTGATGTTTTTTTGTTTTTTTATTGGCATCAAATGCTAGAGTTTTGTAATGATTTTATTTTTGGAATAATTTTTTTAATGGAATATTGCATCATCTATTGGTACTCCCTTCATGATACCTAGAAATGTGCATTGGACTAGGGTCCTTGAGATGCATACGACTATGATCCTTTTTGACAAACCATCCAATTAGAATAGTTTGGAACTCCTTTTTTAGGACTCCATTGGATAGGTGTAGCTTTTTACATGTCAGGATCACCTCCTTATCATCCACCTCCATGCATGAAGTTGGAAGGTTGAAACCCCAAGCACTTTAATCTATCTCTCATCCTATTTTAACGATAGTTGTTTCCTCCCTCTGAACATTTGTAGCATGTTCTATTATGAGGGGAGCCCCCATACTAGGGGAAGAAGCTAGAACAAGCTCTATTGGACATGGGTGTCATGCTAAGAGCTAAATCTATGTCATGCAGCAAGTGTGTTAATGGCGATGCCCTACCTAGCTAGGCCAAGGTGCCAGATGTTAGAGACATTCGGGTAGGATTTTCTCCCAACATGCCTTAGAGTAGCAATTGGCTAGAGCATGTGTATACCTATTTAGAGGGTGAACTGTATTTTTATCATTATTTCCTTTATTTTGAAGGTTCCCACTATTTGTAGGTCTTTTCATCTAAAGCTTTTGATTTGACATTGATGCTAGGGCCTTAGTATGAGAGATAAGGGTTCCGTGGGAAATGAATTGGGTTTTCCTACATAGGGTTTCCCATCTCATGACTCCCATGTTTGCTCGTTCAGAGCTTGGTCTCACCTTTTTTCATAGGGAGATGAGAGTAGCTACAAGGGGTTTTAAAACTTCATCCTTCTCCTGACGGTCTTTCCTTTCTAGGTTAACTCTGGAAGATAAAAAGGTTATGGAATCTCCCTAGATAGATTTGTCAAGATGTTGATTGTGAGGATCGGATATAACTTGCCTCAGGGGATTCATAGTTTTTGCCATTCTTTTGTTTGATCATGGAGCTTATCCTATCTTTAGCCACAGTCATGACCATTTTGCATGTTTTTTATTCTGGTTGGACCTATTTTAAGGAGTTATTTTTAGTTTGGTAAATTGTTGGGGCCTCAAGATAGTGGGTGTGCTCTGTCCTAGGCCCTAGGTTCTACTTTGACCTTCCCTCTTCAAGGTGCATGGGGTACGCAATCATATGTTTGAGTAGACTTTAAATTTTTGCAAGGATGGGAGTTTGTCTCCTTTACATCATTTTTTCTCTTTGTGGCAGTCTGATCAGTGGTAGTAGTGTTTGATGAGGATGGCAGTTGTGTGATGAAAATTAACATCTTCAACCATGTCTTTTAGGTGCATGTCGTCCCAGTCATAGATGTCATGGACAATGTAGGGTCCCTCCCATTTAGGGTTGAACTTGCCCCTAGAGTCAGCATTTTGTATGACTTCTAATACTAGGTCACCCTTCTAGAAACTATGTGGTTGAACCTTTTTGCTAAATGTTTGAGTCATTCTTGTTTGATAAAATTGTCCATGGTGTAGGGCTTTTACCTGTCATTCTTCAAGAGTGTTAGGTTGTAGACTTGGTTTTGAAGCCACTCGCCCTCTGGAATATCTGCTTCTTGTAATATGTGGAGCTATAGGATATGTATATCAACTGGAAGGACCTCCTCCATCCCATATACTAATAAGTATGGTGTAGCCCATGTTAAAGTTCTAATGGAGGTGTGATAGGCCCACAAAGCCATGGAAAGATGTTCATGCCAGATGGCATGAGAGCTGATAGTCTTCTTCATAATCTTGATCAGATTTTTATTAGCAACTTCTATAGCTCCATTCATTTGAGGTTGATATGGTGAAGTTTGATGATGTTTGATCCCTAAAGAGCTTAGATACTCTTTGACGGTCTTCTTCATAATCTTGATCATATTTTTATTAGCAACTTCTATAGCTCCGTTCATTTGAGGTTGATATGGTGAAGTTCGATGATGTTTGATCCCTAAAGAGCTTAGATACCCTT
The DNA here is from genome assembly GCA_963693085.1 of Alisma plantago-aquatica. Lineage (NCBI taxonomy): Eukaryota > Viridiplantae > Streptophyta > Magnoliopsida > Alismatales > Alismataceae > Alisma > Alisma plantago-aquatica. The sequence continues at coordinate 1,107,033,775 of OY856410.1, forward strand.
TGATGGTCTTGGCAATAAAGTTTGTCCTGTTATTAAAAACAATTTTATGTGGTATCCCATATCGGCTTATGATTGTAAGATTTGTGGTATATCTCTTTTGCTCCTAGGACATATTGTGTAGCTCATTGTTTGATGACAGTTACTCTCTCCAGGAGAGGTTCTTGGAAATGAGTTGGTTTGATATATACATCTTGATTTTGTTAAACCAAGCCCTTTCATTATCGTTGGGTGCATTGTCCATGACCATGTAATACTTTGGTTGAGAAAGCTTCTTAGTGTCTAGAGAGAAGGTTTGTCCCTCTAAGATATCAATCCATGAAGTGTGGTTTCTATTGTGTCAGCAAAAGCATTGTGCTCTCTTCTGATGAAGTGCAAGGAGGTATGGTTGAAGCCTTGAGCTAGAGAACACATGTGCTCCTTCTATGGTACCAAATTTTGATGGTGTCTTCTCCAATTGTTTTGGACTTGGGAGATAACCAGGAAGGAGTCATTATAGATCTATAAGTTCCATTATCCTTGTTGTTTGGCAAGTTCGATACCTAGAATGTAGGCTTCATATTTGACCACATTTTTATGGTATCAAATTCTAGTCATCTTTCTATGGGTAGCTGAAGGTTTTGCAAGACCACACCTATTCTAGCTCCCTCTCAATTTATGGCTCTGTCGAAGAAGATTTCCCATGTGTTAGAATCTAGAGGGATCCACATGTCTAGTGGTTTGATCATCCCTCTATATTTATCTAGGAACTCATATTCATGAGTAGCTTCTTCGGGGAGTAGGGAATCTGCTAATTGATTTGTGAGGGCATGTGGTTTGACCGTCTTCATAGGAAGATAGGTAATGTCAAATACTAACAACATCACATGCCATTTGGTGCATCATCCAATGAGTGTTGGGCGATTGCATGAATAGTAGAGTAGATCAAGCTTGGTGATTAGCTCTAGAGGATATGTCGTTAGATAATGGTGCAACTTCCTCATTATGTAGATTAGGGCCATGCAGTATTTGTCAACTTAGTGGAGGGACCTCTGTGTCGTTAAACTTCTTGGATAAATAGTAGATGGAATGCTCATATTTGGTTGTTTCTTGACTTAGAATCCACCCATCAGTGCCTCACAGACAGATAGTCACATAATGAGAGGATAGCTAAGCAATGCTGACCTATGTACGTGAGGATTGGTTAGGCAATCTTTAAGCTTCTGGAGCGCAACCTCACATTGCTCATTCCATCCGGTGGTGGAGTTCTTTTTTAATAATTTGAAGATTGTCTCACATGGGGTGTGAGTTTGGTAATTAAGCATCATACATATTGGATGTTGGGAAATATGGCTACAGAACAGGAAACCAAAACAAAAATTTTATCTATCATATTGCCCATAATCAGCAGATCACATCAATAACTATAATGCATGAAGGATGGTTTTGAGGATATACCTGGTACTGGAGTAAGTCCAATGACAATCCTCGTCGTTGTAGTTGTGCAACTCCAAATCCTAGTTGCACAGGGACTCATATGACTGTTGCACCTCCTGGTCTGCACCAAAGACTGCAGCCACAAACCTTGTCTTCTACAACAACTACTCTTATCATGCACTATTGGTTGACGTTGTCCTCCTAGCAAAATACAATGACCTCCCACCTCTAGAGAAGTCCATACATACTGCCTAGAACTCATGTCATCCTGCTAGAATGGACATGAAGGAGATGTCCCTCCCTTTGGTGTACTAGTCACCAACTTGTTCTCCTATGACAATGATCTTAGTTTCTCTCTCCCTTGGTCATCCCTCCCTAGTCGGGTAGGACTTGCATGACCTCTCATGGTTACCACAACAAGAGAGGATAATGTTTGTCAGAGCAACTATTTCTCAATTGCGTTTGTTGTGCTCTAGGAAGCCCCAGAACCCCTGTATTTATAGGTCGGGTTTGGGTCCAGGTTCCTAGTCGATGCGGGAGTGAAAGGGATCGAAAAATCTTAAATTTTGAAACAATTTTGTAACTTTCACAACCTACGGCAGCCGTACCGGTCCTTTGGCAAGCTAGATGGTTTTCTCACATGCCAGACGGTTGTATGGTGCTTTCCCAGTCGCACACAAAATTGGCAATTCTTTTCCAATTAATATTCCATATTAATTCCTTACACAACAAGTAATGTGCAACTAAAATGAACTTAGAAATATCTAGAACCTTCCCTCGACCGAACTGGACCATCTCACCCATGCAAGATGGCTGACACAAATTTACCGTGAATAAAATGCAAGTGCACGCACCAAAGTAATATAGGCCTTTGTGAGGCCCGATTCAAACTCAGGGAACGGATTTTCGGTAGACTACTACTAACTATTCGTGATCAGCTAGACCGATTAAAATGGTTTGAGAGTTGATTGAAAAAGAAAAGAAAAAGAAAAGAAAGCAAAACAGTCGATTAAATGGTTGGTTTAATCAATTAAAGATGGAATCTTTAGGATTGTGGTTACACCATAGGTTCTCATTGTACTCATTCCTACACAATTATCCTAATTCGTCTCCTATTCCCGGTAGTGACCTATAGTCAGAATTGTTTGTTGTCGTGATATAATTCACTACCTAAATCTAGGTCAGTTCCACGGTAGTAGTAACCTATACCCTAAATTAGGTGCATGAAGATTAAACTATGGGTTTCCACCATTAAATGTACATCACCTTGTTCAAAGGATTTATTAGTTGATGTGATTATCGTCTCTTTTCAACCTTTAATTCTTCTTTCAAAGTAATTAAAGGTATTAGATTATCATTAGGGTGATCAATCATAATGATATAATTGAGAAAAAGATATCATGCCATGGATTTAAGAGACAAATTATGGTAAACTATGTAAAAAGTATCATACAACGATTACCCGGGCTACTCCCAGTCCTAAAGATAAAGGGGATTAGCCCCGCATGTTCATCTCAATGAAAAACATGATGAGAGGAAGGGAAAACATAGGGAAACGTGAATAGATGTGATGTAAACCCCGGAATTGAGGAGATCTGGGCGTTCCTTGGCGTGGGGTGAACGTTCTACACCCTTTCGACGGTGGAAAATGTCTTCTATGGCTCTCAGGATGATCGGGGCATAGCTCTTGGCTCTGTTCTTTTCTCCTCTCCTTCTTAAGACTTCTCCGGTGGCTAATGATGTGATAGATTTCTTAGGGTCTCCTTAATTAGGTATATGCACCATTTTTGGTCGCCCAAAAATCACTACCGTATGATTAGACATGACCTTTAGCCAAACTTGATCTGACGACGTCGATACCGTCGACGTGGATCGATGGTATCGACCTACATGAGGCACCAGAGCTTGCATGATTCTTGGGGTTCTCTCTGATGTTGCCTCGATACCATCGACGGTGTGTTGATGGTATCGACACCTTAGGTGTTGCTTTTCTCTGGAATCTGACACTGAAGCTGCCTTTGCTCAGGTGAAGTTGATAGTATCGACTCCTGGTCGATAGTATCGACCTCTAGAAATTGGGATCGCTGACGCTCTCTCGATACCATCGACAGTCCCATCGATGGTATTGACTTCTGGTTGCTCTTCTGCGGCAATGCACTGTGACCAGGTCGATGGTATCGACCATCCGTCGATGGTATCGATGGATGCAGATATCCGAATTGCCTGAAAAGAAAAGAAGAATACCAATCAAATCCAACAAATATTATCTTTTATACATAATAAGATGAAACAAGGTAAATTTGATGCAACAAGAGATTATAGACTAAAGGTAGTGAATCATGCAATATTAATCACAAATATGATCAAAATACACATAAAATGTATGCAAAACCAGTCTATAAAAATGACTCAAAACCCCTGCATCAAACTCCCCTAAGCTTGAACATTGCTCGTCCTCGAGCACAAAACTGTAGAATAGAATTGCGAGAGTCAACTAAAGAACATATTTGCATAAAAGACAACTCAATATGACTCCCACATGTCATGCACATGCCGGTCCTCACTGACCATAGAATGATAACTACCCTATAGGTGACAATGATCGTCCATAAGAAATGTCCACCCCAAGATCATCAAATACTATCAAATAAAGCAGTTGATATAATGATTTCCTCCGGTTCAGACTTAGTGCATCTTGTGATCTCCTATCTACGTTGCTCAAGTCTTAACTACCATCTATATGGAAGCAGATCTATTGGTATACAATAATGAGGAGATAATCATGGGTGGCCTACCATTTTGAGCAATGGGTGGATGAAATAGGGAGTTTTGGAAGAAAGAGAAGCACTAAATAGTTTTATCATGCAAAATCAACAAAATGACCTAAATGATGCATATGCATATGAAAATGACCTAATGCCTAAATTTTAGGTAAAATGATGCATGCACTATCATTCCGTCTCAAGATGAGATGGAATGACTACTAAACCTACATTATGTGCTTATTCCTTTTTTCATTATTTATACATGCAGGTGAAACAAGTTCTTTTCTCCCTCTTTTTTTACTTACATTTCTTCTCTTTTTTTCAAGCCCTCATTTTTCAATTGACTAGAAGAACATTCACCATATTTTTTTACATTTTTTTGGGCTTATTTCCACTTAGCTAACATCATTGATGCCTTACAAATTACTTTTCAGAGGGTATAGAACAATTTTCCTCTTTTTCTTATTTTCTAGAAGAAATAAGGCACAAAAAGTCCTATATGCTCTTGAGAATGCAAAATGCAACTATAATGACATGCACTTGAGAATGTGTGAATGCATGGATGCAAAATCTAGCTATAATGAAATCCTATCTAAATGTCATGCAATCAAGAGATGAAAAATTACAAGTGCTTCCAGTTCTTATGGTGGATATTGAATGAAATGAAATGGATAGATCACAAGACTAATGTATAAAGCCATTGGAATAGATTATATTTCCCTCTTTACTGACCTGTGTAACAATAAATCAAAGGGTTTCTATCTCTCACTTTCGATTAAAGTCCCATTATCGTTTGGTCAGTTTAGGCTCAACATCCATGTATGTCCACATTTCTTGAATCATATGGTTGTACAATTATGATCTTATGTTTTAAAGTTGACAAACCCAATTATTTTCATAGGTTAAGTGCTCAAGTTCAAACAAATTCAACTTGCAAATTCTTGAAGAAAAAAAAATTCAATTATGCTCCGATTTCAGATAATGGCACCCATAACTCCCATGTGAAAAAACATTGAGATGACACATTAACATTAGACATCCACAACTACACTAGATAGTATGTGGATCCTAAAAACTAAGAAAATTGCTAAAATAAAAGAAAAGGAAATAAAAGATAGAAACTATTCCATCTCCCCCCCCAAGCTTGAATTTGACTATGGCCTCATAGTAAAAAACAATCTCAGTAGGTGGAATAATGATACCAGTTACTGCTCAGGTGGTGGGTATTGTGGGGTGGTGGGATCCCAAGATGGATATTGCCCTGGAAGTTTGGATCATATGGGGGCATGGATGGTGGTTGTTGGTAGCCCCTGAAGTAACCTTGATTCCAGTAATGATCATAAAATGGTTGTTACTGCTGCTCGATCCTCCCCAACTGGTCATAGACCTACTGTTGATTGGCAAATAGTTGGCATTCATTCTCAAAGATGGCTTGTTGTTTCACATACAACTGATTTGTGGTATCCTAAATATCGGTGAATGACGTTGTGTGACGTTGTTGCATCTCCTGGACGCCTTACAGTATGGTATACATTCCCTGCATCAAAAAGACATCTTATCCTTCTTGAGAGGGCTGTGGTGGCAGAGGCTGCGAGGATGATGATGCACCCGGGTAGAAGTGTGGCCGCTTCCTCAGTGCCACTCGTTCCCGAGGAGGAGTGAAAGTCTCCTCTTCCTCCTCATTCTCATCGCCGTCGTCATTTTTACCTGTGTGTTCTTCACTTACTAAATCTTCGATTGTAATTATGGACCACCTGAAGTGCTAGGCCCCTTGGATATTGAAGACATGATCTGGAAGTGCACACTCCTAATACTCCTTATTGACATGTCAATGCGCATAGACCACGCTATCACGAACTGTCAGAAGGTTGGAGCGGTGGAATGAGCAAGATTCACTAGATTTTTGCTGACCAGTGGAGGAAGTGATGACAGGTCTAGCCCAAGGTAGAGGGCTAGTGGCGTGATAAGTCCCCAAAAATGAATAGGGGATCTTCTGGTACTCCTCTTCACAGTCATCACGCGCGTTAAGAAAAACACACCCCAGTTTAACTTTTCCCTCTTCAGCAGCTTGTGGAGGAAGAATAAATCTGTCTCCTGGAATTTTCTCAAAGAAAGCTTGCCTCGAGCAAAGAAGGTTATGCAAAGCATATGATGTAAAACCCGCACGAACGGGTGTTGGATGTGGGGGCCCGGATCGATGACGCATTGATACCATCGACGCGGGTCGATGGTATCGACCCATCCCATAGATTGACTTCTGAATTTGGCGAGCACCGTTGATATCTTCTCGGGGGTTGGTGATGTGTCAAGTCGATACTCATGAAAGAATGTCGATGGCATCGACACTTTATGTGTCTGTTATCTTCACGAGGCCCTGGCGATGCTTCATTGATGCTGTCGGGTCGATACCATCGACTGCCCTGTTGATGGTATCAATTTCACTGAGACGGGTTTCTCTAAAAATCTTTAGGGATCTCACGAGCATCGACTTCTTGGTCGATACTATCGACCCGACACTCTTTTATTTTCCAATGTCACTGATGGTAGGTCGATACCATCGATGAGGCCATCAATGGTATCGACTCACAAAATTTTCTATAGCCTCTTGCCTGCACCCACGTCGCTACCATCGATACTGTGATCGATGGTATAGACTTTTAAACAGTACTGCACACTGAGCAAACTTATTAGGGTATCATTTTTACACTAAAACTGAAATTAATCAAAACTAACTTGAAAACACGATAGAAAATAAATCAAATAGAAAAATGTAAATTGCCGATGGTTGGGTTGCCTCCCAACAAGCGCCCTACTTTCATGTCTTAGGCAAGACGCAATCAAGCTCATCATTCTTCCTTAAGTGCCATGAGTTTAACCTCATGCACCTTTCTTGTGTAATCCTCCCCATAGTAGAGCTTCAATCTTTGACCATTCACTAAGAACGTTAGCTCTCCATCTCTCAACATAATGGCACCATGTGGTCGGACATCTTCCACCACAAAAGGTCCACTCCACCGGGATTTCAGTTTCCCAGGATGCAACTTTAATCTCGAGTTGAACAATAACACGCGACCACCCTTTTTGAAAATGCGCATTTGAATGTGGTGGTAGTGGAGTTGCTTTGTTCGTTCTTTATAGATCATATGGTTCTCATAAGCATCCATCCTCAGCTCATCTAACTCATTGAGATCTAGCATTCTCTTCTTTCCTGCATCATCATAGCTCATATTAAGCTTCTGTAATGCCCAGTGCACTTTGTGCTCTAACTCGATCAGAAGATGACAAGCCCATCTATAAACCAGCCTAAAAGGCGTAGTGCCTATAGGTGTTTTAAAGGCAGTCCTATATGCCCATAAAGAATCTGGTAGTAGTGCACTCCAATTCTTCCTAGAATATGCCACTGTGTGTTCCAATATCTTCTTGATCTCTCGATTGGAAACCTTGACCTGGCCTTGCATCTACGGGTGATATGGGGTACCAACATTGTGTTTGACCCCATATTTACTCAATAATATAGCAAATTTCTTGTTCATGAAGTGGGTGCCTCCATCACTTATAATCATCTGTGGCATACCAAACCTGCAAAAAATATTTTCCTTCACAAATCTGCACACTACCGTAGCGTCATTAGTCCTTGTGGGTATTGCCTCTACCCACTTCGACACATAATCAACGGCAAGCAAAATATATAAGTTGGAATTTGAGGACACAAATGGTCCCATGAAATCGATGCCCCATAAATCAAATACCTCAACCTCTTGAAACACGTTGAGGGGCATCTCTTTCCACCTTGAGATGTTACCCGCCCTTTGATACGAATCACATCTTCTCACATAGTCATAGGCGTCCCGAAATAGTGTCGGTCAATAAAGGCCACTCTCCAACACTTTGGCCATTGTCCTTGTGCTCGCATGATGACCGCTAGTGGGTAGTGTATGATAGTGATTGAGCACACTATCATATTCACCTTCTGGTACACACCTGCGTAAGATGTCGTCCCTGCACTGTCTCAACAAAATTGGGTCATCCCAAAAATAATATCTTAAAGAATGGAAAAATCTCTTCTTTTCTTGATAAGTCCAATCGTCCGATATTTCCTTACATACAAGATAATTCAAAATATTCGAAAACCACGGATCCTTAGATTTTATTGAAAGGATTTGCTCATCGGGAAATGTCTCGATAATGGGTATATTGATATCTCTCTCATCTACCTGCTCTACCCAAGACAAGTGATCCGCAACCATGTTTTCAATGCCCGCCTTATCTTTAATTTTGATGTCAAACTCTTGCAAGAGCAAGATCCACCTGATCAATCTAGGCTTGGTATCTTTCTTTTCCATTAAGTATTTGATGGCAGTGTGGTCTGTCCAAACCACAACTTTTGACCCCACTAAATATTTCCTAAATTTTTCAAATGTGAAAACCACGAAAAGTAGTTCTTTTTAAGTGGTGGTGTAATTAAGTTGTGCATAATTTAAATTTTAGATGCATAGAAAACCACTGTGGGTTTATTCTCAAAACGCTGCCCAAGAACAACCCCTACAACAAAATGCGACGCATCACACATAAGCTCAAAGGGCTTAGTCCAATCCGACATTTGGACAACCGGTGTAGAAATTAATTTTTCTTTAAGGACATTAAAGGCATGTATGCATTTCTCATTGAAATCAAACACGGAATCCTTCTCAAGTAATTCAGACAATGGTTTAGCGATTTTAGATAAATCCTTAATGAAACAACAATAAAACCCTGCATGATCGAGAAAACTCCTCACCCCTTTCACTAAATTTGGTGGAGGTAATTTGGAAATAACCTCAATCTTGACTGGATCCACCTCCAGTCCCTTGCTAGACACCTTGTGTCCAAGCACAATTCCTTCACTAACCATCATATGACACTTTTCCCAATTAAGGACTAGATGCGTGTCCTCACACCTTTGTAAAACTTTATCCAAATTATATAAGCACTCATCAAATGACGCATCGTAGATGGAAAAATCGTACATGAAAACCTCTAAACAATGCTCAAACATATCAGAAAATATAGCAAGCATACAGTGCTGAAAAGTGGTCGGTGCGTTGCATAACCCAAACGGCATGCGCCGATATGCAAAAGTCCCACAAGGACAAGTGAAGGTGGACTTCTCTTGATCCTTCGGGTCTATAGAAATCTAATTATAGCAGAATAACCGTCCAAAAAGAAAAAAAATGAGAGCGGCCAGTTAGCTTCTCTAAAATCTGATCAATAAATGGGAGAGGGAAATGGTCTTTTAAAGTGGCAGAATTGAGGCAATGGTAATCAATGCACACTCGCCACCCAGTTACCAATCGGGTAGTGACAAGTTCATTTAGCAGATTTTGAGTAACAGTAATGCCCCCCTTCTTAGGGACTACATGTGTTGGGCTTACCCACGTCGAGTCTGAAATGGCATAGATGATTCCCGTCGAAAGGAGCTTAATCACCTCCTTCTTGACGACCTCCATCATGCTCGAGTTGAGTCGACGTTGTGGATGAATCACCGGCTTGGCTCCTTCCTCGAGCCGAATCTTGTGCTGACAAAGAGTAGGGCAGATCCCCTTAATATCAGAGACTGACCACCCAAAAGCACCACGGTGGTTCCTTAGCACGATCATCAACTGTTCTTCCTCCTCGACACTCAAACATGCTGAGATGATCACCGGGAGCTTCTCATCATCCTCTAAGAAAGCATACTTCAAATGAGGGGGTAGCGGCTTCAACTCGAGATTCGGGGGGCTGACCAATGAAGATTGAAGTGGTGGTGGAAGCGGCCCTAGATCCTCATAGTGCTTGGCATAATATCAAGGAAGCACTTGAAGCATCTTTACACATTCTCGTAAAGACGTGTTTCTCATCCAATCATCCATGACGTTGAATAGGCATGCCTCAAGGGGCAATTTCGGATATGAGTCGATCATTGAGACTGTTATAGCATCATGCTCAGTAGATAGAGAATTTTCTTCCTCTTCTTCATTTGGATAACCCACGACTTTGTAAAGAGATACAACTTTTGTTTGTTCCATGATATCCACGGCCAGCGTCCCCTTGTCTACCTTAGTCATCACATGATCCATATCTAGAAATGGCTTCCCTAAACAAAGAGAAATGTTCTGATCAAAGTGCTTCACCATATGACATTGCTCCTTTGCATGTGATTGTTTTGTACTTGGTGGCATGACCATCTCAAATCTGTCATCAGCTATACCCAACATCAAACAGCCTCTACCCATTTCTAGTATCATATCAGCAGTAGCCTGGAAGGGTCTTCCTAAGAGAAACTCATTCCCTTGTTCATCTTGCATCTCCATAACTACAAAATCGACTGGAAATACAAATCTATCAACTTTCACCAAGACATCCTCACAAATTCCATATGGCTTAACCACAGAATTATCTACGAGTTGAATCGTCATGTTGCTTTGTCTAGATTCTTTAAGTCCCAGCTTCTTAAAATTAGATAGGGGCATCAAGTTTATACTTGCCCTGGAATCACACAATGTTTTGCCAAATTTCACCTTGCCAATATAACATGAAATATTGAAGCAGTCTGGATCTTTTAGCTTTGGTGGCAATGTGCCCAAAATGAAGGTGCTAACTTTCTCTTTAAGAACTACCACCTCAGTATCAGGAATCTTCCTCTTCTTCGTAATTATATCCTTCAAGAATTTTCCATAAGAAGGTATCTGCTCAATCGCCTCCAACAAAGGAATGTTAATAGAAAATTTCTGAAAGCTATCTAAAAATTTCTTAAACTGTGCATCTACTTTCTTGGCTTTGAGGTTGTTGGGGTAAGGGACGGGGAAAACTTGTGCCCTCTGGTGTGGTGGCACATATGACATCCTCTTCTCAGTCTCTAGAATAGTTTCTTCTTCTGGGATGGGCTCTTCTGTGACCTTTTCTGTCGCATCATCCACTATCTCTGTAGCTGTGACATCCTCTGTGGCCTCGCCCATTGTGTCTGGCTGTGTTATGCTTGGTTCATTGGCCTTGGAGTTTAAAATCTTTTTGCCACTCCTCAACAAAATTGCCTTAGCTTGTTGATTCCCTCTTGGAACATTGGTATTTCTCGGAAAACCTTGTTGTCTTGGTTTCTTCAGACTTGCTATTTCAGCTACCATCTACGCTATTGATGTCTCAAGAGTCTGCATTTGGGCCCCATGACTTTGTATAGTTTGCCTAAACTGATTCATAAACTCTCCTTGTTGCTTGATTTGTTGGCCAAAGGTGCTCATTAGCTCTTGATTCTGCTTTATCACCTAATTGAGCAACTCATTGCTCTTTTCCTCTGTCGTGGGCTATGGCTTGGCATCCATATCCTACAAAAAATTATTTGGATCTTTCAACAAAAACTTTTTGTCTTTCCTCCAAGAGTAATCATTATTTTTGTACCCTTATTGTTGACACATGTATTTGACATGCGCTTCTTCATCTGTTTCCTCCTTTTGTGCAAGTAGCCTTTTAGCAATCAGGTCCATCTTTTCATTGAGTTCTTTGATGGCTTTGGTATCTCCCGCAACCTTAACTTGTTCCAGAGCATCTCTATCACCCCATGATTGCTTTTTAGCCATGTTTTTCAGAATTTTCCAACACCTTGTATCAGTGTTATTCAGGAAGAACCTCGATCCTGCTGAATCTAGATTGCTTCTATCATGCTCAGAAAGAGAAAAATAGAAAATCTTGACCTGCTTTTCTTTGTCTAGCCCATGATGTGGGCATCTCCTCAGCATTATCTGGAATCTCTCCCAAGTCTCAGAATATGTTTCACCAACTTTCTGACTGAAATTGTGGATTTCTTTATGAGATCATTTGTCTTCTTAGGCGGAAAAAATCTCTCGAAGAAAACTTCCACCATGTGGTCCCAAGATTCCACATACTCGTCATCCAGATTATGTAGCCATTCTCGAGCATTTCCCGCTAGAGAACTGGGAAATAACTTCAAGTAGAGCATATCTTGTGGAAACTAGTCTATCTTGACCATATCATAGTTCTCCACGAACTGGCTTATGTGGGTCACCGGATCTTCATTTTTGAGCCCATGAAACGCATTGGACTTAACCAAATTGATTAGGCATGGGTCAATTTTGTAGTTAGGAATGTTGATGGCCTGCTTCTTAATTGTCTCCTTAGATGCAGAAGAGGACGACACCTTGATTTTCTCCCAAATTGTTTGTTCCTCAGCCATTGCTTCGATGTCAGAATCTAAATCCTTGTAGTCTGATCCCAAAAATGGGACCTCCGGCGATGACTATGTGTAGTCTGTGCTACACGTACTCACCATGCACTAGTACCTGCACAATAATAAATTTAATTAGGCACAGTGCTAGATGATTACGGATTATAAAAGATAGACAATTAATTTCCAGAATTTAAAAATAATAAAAAAAATTGGCCTAGAGTGGCCGCTTGCAACCCTCGTAGTGTCGAAAATCACTGTTCCCTGACAACGATGCCAAAAACTTGACACAAATTTACCGTGCGTAAAATGCAAGTGCACGCTCCAAAGTAATATAGGCCTTTGTGAGGCCCGAGTCGAACTTAGGGAACAGATTTTTGGTAGACTACTACTAACTATTTGCGATCAGCTATACCGATTAAAATGGTTTGAGAGTTGATTGAAAAATAAAAGAAAAATAAAAGAAAGCAAAACAATCGATTAAATGGTTGGTTTAATCATTTAAAGATGGAATCTTTAGGATTGCAGTTTCACCGCAGGTTCTCATTGTACTCATTCCTACACAATTATCCTAATTCATCTCCTATTCTGGGTAGTGGCCTGTAGTCAGAATTGTTCGCTGTCACGATACAATTCACTACCTAAATCTAGGTCAGTTCCACGGTAGTAGTAACCTATACCCTAAATTAGGTGCATGAAGATTAAACTATGGGTTTCCACCATTAACTATACATCGCCTTGTTCAAAGGATTTATTAGTTGATGTGATTATCATCTCTTTTCAACCGTTAATTCTTCTTTCAAAGTAATTAAAGGTATTAGATTATCATTAGGGTGATCAATCATAATGATATAATTGAGAAAACGACATCATGCCACGGATTTAAGAGACAAATTATGGTAAACTGTGTAAAAAGTATCATACAATGATTACCCGGGCTACTCCTGGTCCTAAAGATAGAGGGGATTAGCCCTGCATGTTCATCTAAACGAAAAACATGATGAGAGAAAGGGAAAACATAGGGAAACATGAATAGATGTGATGTAAACCCCTGAATGGAGGAGATCCGGGCGTTCCTTGGCATGGGGTGAACGTTCTACAACCTTTCGGTGGTGGAAAATGTCTTTTGCGGCTCTCAGGACGATTGGGGCATATCTCTCGGCTCCGTTCTTCTCTCGTCTCCTTCTTAAGACTTCTCCAGTGGCTAATGACGTGATAGATTTCTTAGTGCCTCCTTAATTAGGTATGTGCACCACTTTTGGTCGCCCAAAAATCACTACCGTATGATTAGACACAATCTTTAGCAAAACCTGATCTGATGGTGTCGATTCCATCGACGTGGGTCGATGGTATCGACCTGCATGAGGCACCAGCGCTTGTGTGATTCTTGGGGTTCTCTTTGATGTTGCCTCGATACCATCGACGGTGTGTCGATGGTATCAACACCTTAGGCATCACTTTTCTCTAGAATTTGACACTGAAGTTGCCTCTGCTCAGGTGAAGTCGATAGTATCGACTCCTGGTCGATAGTATCGACCTCTAGAAATCTAGCTCGCTGACACTCTCTCGATACCATCGACAGTCCCATCAATGGTATCGAATTCTGGTTGCTCTTCTCCGGTAATGCACTATGACCAGATCGATGGTATCGACGGATGTAGATATCCGAATTGCCTAAAAAGAAAAGAAGAACACCAATCAACTCCAACAAATTTGATCTTTTATACAGAATAAGATGAAACAAGGTAAATTTGATGCAACAAGAGATTATAGACTAAAGGTAGTGAATCATGTGATATTAATCACAAATATGATCAAAATACACATAAAACATATGCAAAACCAGTCTATAAAAATGAATTAAACCCCCAGCATCAATGGCCATCTCACTCATGCAAACGGTCATTTAGTGAGTCGGGCTGATCAATTCATCCAAAGCCCAGTTCAACTCAAATCAAGCCCGACTCCCCAGGTACCCCTCTCAACACTTGAGACGGTCATGTGGCACTCCAAACAGTCATCTCAATACTTGAGATGCGCATTTGGCAATGCAGTCAACTTATATGTTGTGTGAATCAAAAACCTAAACACTTTCGTACTTAATTGAATTGTTTAAACTCCTCTTCTAGGTCGAGACCTATGTGTGTGACCCTATAGGTCCTATATTATGTTGGCAGTGAATGTCCACAACAACTTATGACATCACAAGCAACGAGTGTTGCCTAGTCACACATCAATGCTGCCCAAGTAAATGGAAAGTTGGGGAACAACTTCAACCTACAATCTGTGTATAATGTTGTAGTGCTTGTATAGTTCCTTTGTCACTAATGTCCAGATTGAACTTGAGGCATAGAGTAGTCATCCTCTAATTCATTCAATCTTGTTTCTTTACCAGAACAGACTGTGTGAGATAAATGTAAGCTCAATATCACATATTGACTCACATGTGCATGGCCATGCAGTTCTGAGTCTTGCTAACCAAGAGGCCCAGTTAATCATAATCTTATAGGAGGGAGAAATCCCATTTCTATCAATCATAGTCTATCCCCATGTGTCAAAGTCACCCAATCATCACCGTTATAAAAAAACCCATGTTTCAGGATTACGTTTGATGATGTCAAAGTGTACCCAATGACATGTTATGAGTGCAGTGATTTCAAGTCTAAGAACCACAACAACCAGCATCACTATGAGAGCTGATTATGACTTCCATGATGATGACTTCCATGTGTCGGTCTCACGGTGGGTCTATCTGATACAATATTCTCTGACATGTATCTATGTGATTGGTTTGATATTTCCATATCATGACTAATGATATTCTATCATCAACCAACTCACACTTTGGTCTTATGTTTTATTGGTGTCTATCAACCTTCCACAATAACAACTGATCAGGGATATAATGAGAATATGCATATGTACTCTTAACATTCGTATGATATCATTTCCCCAAGGCTAATATTTGAAGACATATGTCATTGAATAATATTATTCTCTAGACATTTATAATGCCACATCTTATCTCATAACTGAATTAAACAAAATAAATTGGAAGCTTGCCTTTTATTAATAATCAAATCATTTTTACAAGTAAGGCCATTACAATCATCAAATTATTGGCTCTCTAGGCATACATACCAACATTGGAGATGGTTGAGCATGCCTTATATCTCCTTCTTAGTTTTGGGGGAAGGCATTTCTCAAATTGCTTGTGCTTTCCTATGATCTACTTTGATCCCTCTCTAGGTAACGATATATCCCAATATGTTACTAGATGTAACCTGAAAGGTGCATTTGGTGGGATCCAGACATAGGGAGCACCATCATTGTCATTTAACGACTTCTCAAGGTTGGTGAGGTGATTTTCAAGACTTCTAGATTTAGTGATCATGTCATCCATGTAGACCTTCACCTCTTTGTGCATCATGTCATTTAAGAGGGCAACCATCACCCTTTGATATGTATCTCCAACGTTTTTGAGACCGAAAGGCATGACTTGATATCAGAATACTCCCCATTTTGTGATGAAGATGGTCTTTTCTTTATCTTATTTACCATATTGATCTGATTGTATCTAGCAAATCCATCCACAAAACTCAACAGTGCATGGTCGACAATGTTGTCAACAAGTACATCTATGTGTAGAAGTGGGAAGTCATCTTTTGGGGATGCCTTGTTGAGGTCAGGGTAATCCACATACATCTGTATTTTTTCATCTTTATTTGGAATTGGTACAATGTTGGCAAGCCATGTAGGATAGTTGACCGGCTCTAGGAAACTAGCATCGTATTGCTTTTGAACTTCCTTCGTGATCTTGAGGCTCCATTTGGGTCATAGTTATCTAGCCTTCTATTTGATGGGGTGGACACCAGGCATGATGGGTAGTCAATGTATAGTGATTGCTTTGTCCAAACCAGTCATGTCATTATAGATCTAGGAAAACACATCAATCTAGTGGTGTAGATCTCTATCAATTGGCTTTTGATATGTTAAGGTAGACATGCCCCAACTGTAACTTTTCATGGCTCATGGCTTGAGCTGAGGTTGATCGTATGTATCTCATCTTCAATATAAAAAGGGTGAAGCTCTTTTGTCATACATTTTGGGATAGGGACGTATTTGAATTTTGTGTCTTCATTATTATAGATCCGTTCCACCTCTATGTTGTAGCTGGAAAACTCTCGGAGAGCTTGCTCATCTTTAGATTCTATTAGATTTTATGGATTTTGTAGTTTTAAGGGAATGTATATGTTCTACAAATGTTATAGATTATGTGGTGATAATGGTAGGTGTGGTAGAGCATGGAAAAACAATCACTCTTGGATCTCAAGCACATTAAGGTGTCGTTCTTCTAATGAGATTTTTTTTTGGGTGTGAGAGAGACCTAGCCCTCAGGATGTTTTTTGGGTGTGGGGGAGACCTAGCCCTCAGGATGTTGTGGCCATCCACACACCAATTTTAGAATTCCTCACCTTTCTATATAGTATGAATGAGAGTATGTGGGTCTCCCACTGCCTTAGAATCAAAGTTGACATTGAAATCCCATCCTTCGATCATGTCGTAGGCATCTGTAGTCGTCACATGTGACTTAGTAGTCTTATTCTATGACTTCAACATTTGTGCTCTTGGCGTCATCTTGGTTGGGCCAGTCAGGGCAGACCCAAAGAGGATTGTGGTCATATGCTTTAGGTAGTTCCTCCACCTTTTTTGGTGTTGCTTCAATGATCTTCGTCAGGCCAATGTGGTCATATTGATGATGTGTGATGCTTTTATTGATGTTTGAGTGCTCAGGGCATGACTTACTGACAATGGGATCAACAACGTGTTGATCACGCCCTTGTTTACAGGAATGACTCTATTCTTAGACGGTTGATTGTTTTGGGTGGCCTGGTGCCCATGATTTGTGGTCTCGAATAAAATGATCTTAAAAGGAATGGTTAGACTATCCATATAAGCAAGGCGCACCTCATTTTTTGGGATCCCATCACTAAAGAACTATGTGGTTAAGTGTCCATACCCAAGAGTAGTACTAGGATGGGTGACTAGTCGGGAAGTTTGATCTCGACTGGCACACAAGTGAGGAAAAAGTGTGCAGTTGAGGCTGGTGGTGGTCTGTGGGGCCAGTCGTCATTCTTGGAACTCTACTAGAGCCTTGAACAGTGGGCATGGAAGTTACACATGGTATCAGAGCCTATAAATAGTCGACACTCATGCATATCTTAGAAAACTAGGGTTAGTTAGGAATATAAATGGAGTAGATATTTGACAAAAAACCTTAGTATAATTGGCTCAATTATTAGGATATACCTAGACTATGAGTAGGAAAAGCTAAGAACGTAGTATGTGGGGTATCTACCTCAATATAAAGTCATGAAATACACCTAGCTCATTTAATAGTTTTTGAACTTCTCTAGGCGTATATTTACTCGAAGACATTATTAAGTAAGAAGTGTATACATAGATTTATAATATGTCCCGTGGAACATAAAAATCACTACTACAAATGGTATCAAAGCCAATTCCCCTCCAGTAGGTGGGGCCCACTTGGGTTTGTGGCATGCCAGACTTTGAGTCATGTGGTCCCAGTCATGTTGGAAAGGGATATCATAGTTGATGGAACCACCCTTGCACTGGTAGTCATGGTCAAGTGTTGGGTGTACATGGGCCATTCGGTTCTTCACTGAAATGGGGATAGATTATGAGTCCATATAGTTGAGCCTTGATGAGAACATCAAGAGTCTAAGAGGGGGAGATTGTAATGTCCCAAGATTTGAGGCCTCCAATGAAAATATTTAAAAAGGAATGATTGGAGTACTCATATCACCAAGGTGCACCTCCTTTTCAGGGATCCCATCACTAAAGAACTTTGTGGTTAAGTGTGATTCGACTAGAGTAGTACTAGTCTGGATGACCAGTCAGGAAGTTGATCCCAACTTATGACTGAGTAAGGACAAAGCATGTAATTAATCCTAGTGGTGGCATGTGCGGCCAGACGTCATTCTTGAAACTCTACTAGAGCCTTGGGCAGTGGGGCCGAGTGTTACACATGGACACCCTACTCTTTATTGGCAACGAGGGAGATCTCCCTAATGATGGAACTGATCCTATGATAGTCCTCCTAGTTATTGTTGTCGACCTCTTACATGAAGTAAGGCAGTGACACAGGGATGATTGTGTTCGTTGTATGTAAATTATCTTCACTGATTGTCATGGTATAAGGAAAATACAGATGGTACTCTTACACTCAGGGTCAATATCCCATCGACATAATACCCTAAGTCAATGCTCTTCTTTTAGCTAAAGTCATTTGATTTCACATTTTAGATCTCAGATCATTAATAGGCTTTTAAGGTAACCTTTTTGGGTTAAGTCCCTTAGAGTGAGCCACAACATTGCAGGCTTCCAATACGACATCCACCTGGTGAACTGAGGTTGTCTGTAGGATGGGCCATATAAATTGAGGCCCACCCCTCTATGTCTAGGAGTGACCTGGATGATCTTTGCGGGTCCTTGTCATCGTGCTCTCAATCCTCTGGCTGTATGGATATTCATATTTCATAACCATTGTGTGAACTATATGGGGTTGTAGAGTAGATGAAGTCTTCTCCTATGTGGGGTCACCCAGCTAATGTTGGCAATGTGTAGAATCTTGAAGCGAAGAAGGTAATTGTCTTCTGTGATGCATGATATGGTACCAATATCATCAGCCTAAACTATAATGATGTTGTGGCCTAATCTATTCTTTAACTTCTAATGTAGTGATGAGGTAACTACCCAATTTTGATGAATCCACGACCTACCTGGGAGGAGGTTGAAGGAGGGACTTAGTTCCATGATGATGAATGGGATGGTGAATGTCTGGGGTCTAATTTTTAGCTCGTGTAATTTATCCCAGAGCATCCTTGATTACTCCATTGAAGGAGGTTGCTTTCTTTGTCGTTGATTGGATGTTGGAGGAATCCTTCCCCAAGCTAATTAGTGTCTTTAAGGGACACACATTGAGGTATGTGTCATTGATGATGAAGCATGAGGGTATCTTGATGTTGTTGTATATTGCAGTGATCAATAAGGTTCTATTGTGATTTCCACCTGTCAAAATCTCATTATTAGAGAATAAGATCATGTGTGGGTTTGTGATCAACCCATTGGTGGCCGCAATAGATTTTGGCCACACATCTTTGGAGATGTAGGCTCCTTCTAGCATCTGCATGATTGTGACCTTGTGTGGGGGGATTTTTGCATTACATTACTATGATACTTCCCCTTTTAGTTCACTAAGGAACTAGATTATGTTTGAGCCTTTAGGATCTATTTCTTTACAAAGCTCAGGCGTCGGTGGTACCTTATTGGTATGGATGGATGGAATGGAGACTTTTCGGTCCCCTCTTCTATGATTTTGGTAGGGATCCTATGTAAGTAGTCACCTTCTCTTTGCCCTTATCGAGGGGTAGCGGTGCCTCTGGAGAGGTCGAGCATTGATCTTCCTTCATTGTGGTAGGTGAAGTTGTTATGGATGATATCATAACTTTGGGGAGAGAATGTGGAGGGACTATATCTTTTGGGACCCAAACCTTCTAGACCTTTGACTTTAGACTTGCCATAGGTATGTTGATCAATTGTGCCTTCTGCCCTTAGTAGGCCCCTGATGTGATGATTGGCTATACTTTATGACCCTGGTGGGCACTTAGTATGCTTATTGATTGCATGAGGTTGATCAGAATCATCGGCTTCTATTTCCAGACTGAGGTGACAACCCGAGCACTTGGGGACCAATTTTGGACTACTTTCTCCAATGGAAGAATGAGTTTGTAGGCCAATTCCTCTAGTGACAAAATCCTAGCCAATGTGTTATAGGATGAAGGTACCTCTTTTGAATTGAGTGTCAGACTTCTACAGTATCTATGAGATGTTGCAAGTTGTGTTTGAGCACGATGCAAGAATATGTCTTGTGTCCATTTGCTCTACGGTAGGCATTGGTGTGGTAGCTTTTTGGTAAGGGATTTGGTGAATCCCTTATGGCTGGAAACTGAGTAGATGCTTTATGTCTGATAGGATTATGTTGAGGGAAGCTCCTAAGTGTGTGAACTTCCTTTTTGGCTTGGAAGGCTCCTTGGATGATGGAGTGTTAGTTGATGGTTCAGCATGACATGTCAGATTACTCACTACCAAAGGAGTGCTTGCAGTTGTCTGCTACATTTTCAGATGAAATGGAGGCGGTGCATACCCATAGTAGTTGTTTGGCAGCCATGCATACTGTAGGGGCATGTATTGGGACTGATGACTGGGTGGCATCACTTGAGCCTATTGAGGTTGAGGTACTGAGGCATGAGAAGTTTGTGTCATTGATATCTATGCTGATGAGACCTATATAGCTAGTGATTGTCACTTTCCATCCCAACGAAGATAAGTATAGCTCCCACCATAGCATCTGACGTCTTTACCTTTGCCCACTTGGACTTATGATTAGTCATCTAGGGGGTGACTTGTTGGTATGTATTCCCAGAGATCCAATCATGTGATGATTGGATTGGCATATGTTCTGATTGATTTGATAAATATCAAAGGCAAGCTTCCAATTTATTCTAGCTCAATCAATTATGAGATATATGATGGAGCAGAATGAATGTCTAAAGAATGCCAATACTTAATGATGTATGTCTTCATGTTAAGGACTTGAACAACGTGATCATATGGATGCTAAGAGTATGTGCATTCTTGTATGTCCCTAGTCAGATGTAATTGTTTAAGGTTGATAGACAACAATGATACATCAAGACTAGAGTGTGCGTTGGTTGATGATAGTGTCTCATTAGTCATGATATATGATATCAAACCAAGCACATAGATACATGTTGGATAATAGTGTATCAGATAGACCCACCATGAGAGTGACACATGGAACCATGACATGGTAATCAGAATCATCTCTCATAGTGGTGGTGGTGATTGTGTGTAACATACTGAATCTCAGGGTCTTCCCTGCAATTTACCCACTTTTGATCTTTTCTTGACCTTCGAGTCCATTTGGACCTTTTCCATAAATTTCCCATCCTTTATAATCATTTTTGGACTTCTTGTGCATTTTGAGCACAATCTGAGGTTGAAATCACTATTTACCCTCATTGATGTAAATTGAGGGGTGTTTGCACAAATAACCCACATTAGGAGATAAGTTAGGGTTAATGTTGTAATTTGGTCATTAATGGGATAATATAGTAGATTATATTAATTTGGAGCTTTTTGGATAAATATATTATTAATAATGTGTATTTGAGTTCATATATGGGTATATTAACCTTTATTATTTTCTCTCTCCACGAAATATGATTTTAATTCATATTAATATGTTATTTTGTTGAGAAATGATTATTTGTACCCTAATGTGTTTTATATGTCGAATTTACTCACATGTTTCTCATTAATAAGATTTTCATATAATTCCTTCATATTAATATATTATTATACTCTTTTATGAGCTATATATTTATTAAGGGCCTTATTATGCATTAAACGAGAAAGTGATTGCATAGCATTGTAATACTCGTCATTATAAGCCTATGGTTCAATTTTGGTGTAATTTGGAGTTGATTTGACCCTTCAAATCCTTTTTATTAGCTTTCAATATAGTATAACTATAATGCTTTAATCGATGTCATTTATTCATCTGTAACGCTATAGTTCGGTTCTTTTTCCTTGTCACGCGCCCCCTTTCACCTGCGAGTTATCCAACGGCCACGTTCACTCCCGCTCGGATCCGACCATCAGGAGGTCGTCTTCCTCCTTTGGCCGTTTCAGACTGGTCGACTCCCCTACCCGCGCGACCGTTCTCCTTCTGTGATGTACCGTTTCGGACGATTTTGAGTCCTTTGGCTTCGTCGGCTTCGTCTTGACGAGCCGGTTCCAACAAGCCATAGCTCGCTACCTAAGTCTCCCTATATGTGAAACACCCAACTGGGCTCTCCGCCTCCTTTTCGCGGAGGGGTTACAGAGTGGGATAGATCCACCCCCTTGCCTACCCGAGACCTACAAAACCATCCTAAGCCTCCGCACGTCACTCCTCCACGGTCAATTGGCCCTAGCCTACCCTCTTTCACCCTGACCTACTCCGTTATTCTTCTCCGGCGATCTCGGCTTGCTGTTCTCTCCTCCGGCCACCTCACTGCAATTACCTGAGTAGTAAGCATCACAGACCTACCCTCTACCCCTTCCGACTCTTCGTTTGTCTCGCGATGGCTCTGATCGACGGGTCCTATAGACCAGGCTTGACCTCCGCCGCCGCCAACCATTCTTGGGCTTCCCGTGCCCCTTCGCCCACGGCGCCACCTGCTTTGACCTCACCTTGGTTTCGCGAAGCTAACCCCGGTCTCCGTTTCTTTCTTGGTGCTTTTTCATGGTGGTTTTCGCCTATCTCTATCTCCCCTATTTCCGGCCATGCCGCGATCTGCTTCCTTGCTCCTGAGCACGTTTGGTTTTGCTTTGGGGGTTCTCTGTGACCACGAGACGTCGGGGAACGCGTTCCCGGTCTCAGTTTGGGTCAGCTGGCAGGGATGCAGTCGGGAGCCATAGGTCCCCGACCTCCAGGCTGTGCGCTCGAGCCATGGCTCGCAGCAGCAACAAGCATGGGGATGGAATGACCAAAGTGGTCATGTGCAGCCAGTGGAACGACTTGTTGTACCTGGGGCATTATCGTCTTTTCGCCCATCATTCTTCTTCTCTTGCGCAAACGAATGAAGATTCTAAATGATCGATTTGCCCTCGTACTTTTAATTGGTTTGATTTAGCGAGCAAGGGAATTTTGGTCCTTTCATCTATAATTTACATCGAGTTTCATTTTTATTTAAATACCTGTCACACTATGGTTTTTCTAATTTCTGATTGGTCAGGTTTACTTAATTCATAGTAAATCAACCGTTGGTCGGAAAAATATGAATAAATAGTCGATGGAAATGATTTTTAACGTAGAATCTGATTTTATGATTTTTGAGACCTGATTCTCAAGGGTTTTCCAAAGTTTGCTTTGATTGGCATTTTTAGTATGTTAAATGTTTTAAAATGCATAATTAATTCATTTTAACTCTGTTTTATATAATAAAATATGTTTTCTTAATCAGGAGATTATGAGTAATCGTTTGGAATTGGTTTTGAACTCTAAATCGTAGTTTTGTAAAATTAGGGTTTTTCTTATGATTTATGTCTTTATATATATTAATACATGTGTTATGTTTATAACTAGGATATATGGATGGTTTGCTATCTGTTTGGTGGATATGATGGTAATGTATTTAATCTAAGGTATGTGCAACCTATTTTGTATGTGAAAACCTATTTGAGTATGTGCACCCTATTCTAGTATGTGACCCCTATTTTGTATGTGAAATCTATGTGGTTGATTATTGTGCAAACAATCCTAATCTCTCAGTTGGGTCTTTTCCAACCCCACAATCATTATTGTTCTAGACTATTTATCCTTCTAATTGCATTTATTGGCTCTTTACTTATTTTATGCTTCTAATGCCATTGTGGCTCATTCATTTGAACCATGTGAATCTTGCTACTACATATGTTGCCTCATTTACTTGGAAATGCTTAATCTTGCTATTGCCAATGATTGGCTCATCCTTTTGAAATACTTGGAAACATTGTATATGTTGTTGCTTTGTTGGCTCCTTTATTTCTTGGAGTTCTTGGATATTGTTGTTGCCTATGATGGCCATTTATTTATTTATTTGGGTTTTATTCCCAATGCTATGTTGCAATCTTGTTACTTTTCACTCTACTGCCAAGTGAATGTTTATGCATGATATAGTTATTGGCCAATTGACAATGTAGTGTACATGAGTACAAACCACCCATAGGGCACTGAGGTTTTAGTCCTCCTGCCGGGCACTGGGGTTTTAGTCCTCCTGCCATTTTATATATTAGGCACTGGGGTTTTATTCCCCCTGCCACTTTTTAGGCACTGGGGTTTTAGTCCCCCTGCCATTGGTGAGGTCCGGTAGGTGCCTCACCCTACATTGAGAGGATGTTGAGTCATAATTTATATTCATGCAAATGTGATAATTGTTGATATTTAAATGTGGCAGTTTCTCTCTCTCATATTCATATATTTGCCTCATTTCTTTTGAAATCTCTTATCGTAGAGAATCTTTTATATTGCAAAGCTTTTTATTATTATTTGTCCTATTCCTTTTTATTAACACATACCTTGTTTATCTTTCTCTTGTTGGATGACCCCAACCATCCAGGATAGGATCAGAGTGCACATGGAAACTTGGTGAACCCAAAGCTAAGGATAGGATAAGAAGAAAGGAATATATAGCTGGAGTGATCATAGTTGCTTTTATGTTATATAGTTGTTTGTTTGGAGACAATGTTGCATTAGTCTAAGTCTTCCTCTACCTAGATCCTTGTAGTTTCTTGTATAAAGTTGTACTCCCATTTGGGAAATTTTATAATGTACTCTTTATACATTTTGGATTAAGTCAAGATTTAATTCTTCCGCTGCCACACCATTGGTGTTTTTGTTTATCATGTTTTTAGTAGAGACTTTGGGTCTTTACAGCATGGTATCAGAGCATCAAGGTAGTCGGATTCTTGACTAATTCAAAATTGTCTCCTAGATAGAACCCTTATCTTATATAGTTTCCTTTAGAAAGTCTTTCACCTTAGAGTTGACCTATAATGTTTGATTTAGGATCATAATAATTTCTTGTTAGAAATAAAATTTGTCAACTTTTTGGTGAAATGTCTATTGAGTAACTATTAGAGCAAGAAGTTGAAAGTGATGGTGTCTAGAAAGGGTCAGAGCTTGGGGGCTGACAATATTTTCCTCCGCCCCACTAGCTTGGTAACGAGGACTCCTGAGCTCATATGACCTGGCCTGGCCTGGTCTGAAACGGACAGCTCGAAATAGTCTACCTTTAGACATTACCTTATTGTTGAGTAACCTTTATAACCCTTATATGATGATTTGATTTCTTTCCTCAAACAAAAATCATCTTGTAATCCCTAAGTACCTTATATGAACCTTATATTTCTATGTTTAGGGTTTTGTGTACCCTATGCCCTATGCTATACCTTGAGTTGGAAGGAAGAGTTTAGGAAGACTTTCATGTTGGATCTTATACCCTTAAAGTAGTTTGACTTAGTCAACCCTTTGAGTGGAAGAGTAGTGTTAGTACCTTGTTAGATTTTGGAGTTGTTGATTTCGAGGATGAAATCCTCTTTAGGGGGGTGGAGTCCCTCAATGCCTTGAAATCAAGAAACTCTAACTCCTTAGACATGGGAATAGAGAGCTTATGTGTTTAGAGTTTAATAAACCTAATATGATGGTAATTCATCTTGTTTGCTTATGAACAAATGGATAAGTCACATAATCCTTATGCTTGGACCTTAATATATTCTTGATGCACATAATCATTAATTATTCATATGTGGATATACTTAGTTTGGATTAAGTCACCCTAATGGTAAAATGTGTATGGTAAAATACACCCTAAGGATGCTTTAACATGTAATGGTCATGTTGACCTAAACCCTAAGATGTATTCATCTAGCCTTAACAAGGTATATAAACCCTTCATGCCTTTCTTGATACTCTAGTGACATTAGGTGTCATCACATGATATACCTTAATGCATGTAAATGGATTATAATCACTTCATCATAATTGTGACCCAATTATCAACACATGTTAGGCATATCACCTTGTTCACTAAAATACATCTTATTGATCATCTTATTGGTTTATGAATAAAATCAGTAATAAGATGATGAGTAATTAGATTCATATAATGTGAGGTTAATTCATAGTAATTAGAGTTGTGAGAGAAAATGATTAGTGATGTCATGGATACGAGTATGTTAGATGTTGTGTCAATATGTTCCTTGGAGATAAGCCATACACATTTAGTCTTGTTATTAGATTAATAATTTGTTGGATAAAATTATATGGCATAATCCCACATGATGTAGTTATTGGGTAATAATATTGAGTTATTTAGGTTTTTAACCTAATGCATCTAATTATGTTGTAATGGCTTAGAAAACCCTAATTGTGCTTAAAACCCTTGATGAGGGAAATACATATGATATTATATTCAGATATAATTGTTTTGGATAAAATGTGGCACAAGTGATAGTATAATAGATATGTTGCCTTTTCATGATAGAGTTTGTGCTTATAAGGCAAAGATGCTAAATATGTTGAGTTGGATAAAATGATATAGGTTTGGTGGAAACCTTAGTAACACCTGACTTATGTAGATTTGGTGTTGCACCCTAGAGTAAGGGTTATAACCTAGTGTTTAAGGTTGGGATGTTACACACTCACCCTCTATTTCCTCTTGTTGTGATTTCGGGGACGAAATCCTCTTTAAGGGGTGGTGTGCTGTAACATACTGAATCTCAGGGTCTTCCCTGCAATTTACCCACTTTTGATCTTTTCTTGACCTTCGAGTCCATTTGGACCTTTTCCATAAATTTCCCATCCTTTATAATCATTTTGGACTTCTTGTGCATTTTGAGCACAATCTGAGGTTGAAATCACTATTTACCCTCATTGATGTAAATTGAGGGGTGTTTGCACAAATAACCCACATTAGGAGATAAGTTAGGGTTAATGTTGTAATTTGGTCATTAATGCGATAATATAGTAGATTATATTAATTTGGATCTTTTTGGATAAATATATTATTAATAATGTGTATTTGAGTTCATATATGGGTATATTAACCTTTATTATTTTCTCTCTCCTCGAAATATGATTTTAATTCATATTAATATGTTATTTTGTTGAGAAATGATTATTTGTACCCTAATGTGTTTTATATGTCGAATTTACTCACATGTTTCTCATTAATAAGATTTTCATATAATTCCTTCATATTAATATATTATTATACTCTTTTATGAGCTATATATTTATTAAGGGCCTTATTATGCATTAAACGAGAAAGTGATTGCATAGCATTGTAATACTCGTCATTATAAGCCTATGGTTCAATTTTGGTGTAATTTGGAGTTGATTTGACCCTTCAAATCCTTTTTATTAGCTTTCAATATAGTATAACTATAATGCTTTAATCGATGTCATTTATTCATCTGTAACACTATAGTTCAGTTATTTTTCCTTGTCACGCGCCCCCTTTCACCTGCGAGTTATCCAACGGCCACGTTCACTCCCGCTCGTATCTGACCGTCAGGAGGTCGTCTTCCTCCTTTGGCCGTTTCAGACTGGTCGACTCCCCTACCCGCGCGACCGTTCTCCTTCTGTGATGGACCGTTTCGGACGATTTCGAGTCCTTTGGCTTCGTCTTGACGAGCCGGTTCCAACAAGCCATAGCTCGCTACCTAAGTCTCCCTATATGTGAAATGCCCAACTGGGCTCTCCGCCTCCTTTTCGCGGAGGGGTTACAGAGTGGGATAGATCCACCCCCTTGCCTACCCGAGACCTACAAAACCATCCTAAGCCTCCGCGCGTCACTCCTCCACGGTCAATTGGCCCTAGCCTACCCTCTTTCACCCTGACCTACTCCGTTCTTCTTCTCCGGCGATCTCGGCTTGCTATTCTCTCCTCCGGCCACCTCACTGCAATTACCTGAGTAGTAAGCATCACAGACCTACCCTCTACCCCTTCCGACTCTTCGTTTGTCTCGCAATGGCTCTGATCGACGGGTCCTATAGACCAGGCTTGACCTCCGCCGCCGCCAACCATTCTTGGGCTTCCCGTGCCCCTTCTCCCATGGCGCCACCTGCTTTGACCTCACCTTGGTTTCGCGAAGCTAACCCCGGTCTCCGTTTCTTTCTTGGTGCTTTTTCGTGGTGGTTTTCGCCTATCTCTATCTCCCTTGTTTCCGGCCATGCCGCGATCTGCTTCCTTGCTCCTGAGCACGTTTGGTTTTGCTTTGGGGGTTCTCTGTGACCACGAGACGTCGGGGAACGCGTTCCCGGTCTCAGTTTGGGTCAGCTGGCAGGGATGCAGTCGGGAGCCATAGGTCCCCGACCTCCAGGCTGTGCGCTCGAGCCATGGCTCGCAGCAGCAACAAGCATGGGGATGGAATGACCAAAGTGGTCATGTGCAGCCAGTGGAATGACTTGTTGTACCTGGGGCATTATCGTCTTTTCGCCCATCATTCTTCTTCTCTTGCGCAAACGAACGAAGATTCTAAATGATCGATTTGCCCTCGTACTTTTAATTGGTTTGATTTAGCGAGCAAGGGCATTTTGGTCCTTTCATCTATAATTTACATCGAGTTTCATTTTTATTTAAATACCTGTCACACTATGGTTTTTCTAATTTCTGATTGGTCAGGTTTACTTAATTCATAGTAAATCAACCGTTGGTCAGAAAAATATGAATAAATAGTCGATGGAAAGGATTTTTAACGTAGAATCTGATTTTATGATTTTTGAGACCTGATTCTCAAGGGTTTTCCGAAGTTTGCTTTGATTGGCATTTTTAGTATGTTAAATGTTTTAAAATGCATAATTAATTCATTTTAACTCTGTTTTATATAATAAAATATGTTTTCTTAATCAGGAGATTATGAGTAATCGTTTGGACTTGGTTTTGAACTCTAAATCGTAGTTTTGTAAAATTAGGGTTTTTCTTATGATTTATGTCTTTATATATATTAATACATGTGTTATGTTTATAACTAGGATATATGGATGGTTTGCTATCTGTTTGGTGGATATGATGGTAATGTATTTAATCTAAGGTATGTGCAACCTATTTTGTATGTGAAAACCTATTTGAGTATGTGCACCCTATTCTAGTATGTGACCCCTATTTTGTATGTGAAATCTATGTGGTTGATTATTGTGCAAACAATCTTAATCTCTCAGTTGGGTCTTTTCCAACCCCACAATCATTATTGTGCTAGACTATTTATCCTTCTAATTGCATTTATTGGCTCTTTACTTATTTTATGCTTCTAATGCCATTGTGGCTCATTCATTTGAACCATGTGAATCTTGCTACTACATATGTTGCCTCATTTACTTGGAAATGCTTAATCTTGCTATTGCCAATGATTGGCTCATCCTTTTGAAATACTTGGAAACATTGTATATGTTGTTGCTTTGTTGGCTCCTTTATTTCTTGGAGTTCTTGGATATTGATGTTGCCTATGATGGCCATTTATTTATTTATTTGGGTTTTATTCCCAATGCTATGTTGCAATCTTGTTACTTTTCACTCTACTGCCAAGTGAATGTTTATGCATGATATAGTTATTGGCCAATTGACAATGTAGTGTACATGAGTACAAACCACCCACAGGGCACTGAGGTTTTAGTCCTCCTGCCGGGCACTGGGGTTTTAGTCCCCCTGCCATTTTATATATTAGGCACTGGGGTTTTATTCCCCCTGCCACTTTTTAGGCACTGGGGTTTTAGTCCCCCTGCCATTGGTGAGGTCCGGTAGGTGCCTCACCCTACATTGAGAGGATGTTGAGTCATAATTTATATTCATGCAAATGTGATAATTGTTGATATTTAAATGTGGCAGTTTCTCTCTCATATTCATATACTTTCCTCATTTCTTTTGAAATCTCTTATCGTAGAGAATCTTTTATATTGCAAAGCTTTTTATTATTATTTGTCCTATTCCTTTTTATTAACACATACCTTGTTTATCTTTCTCTTGCTGGATGACCCCAACCATCCAGGATAGGATCAGAGTGCGCATGGAAGCTTGGTGAACCCAAAGCTAAGGATAGGATAAGAAGAAAGGAATATATAGCTGGAGTGATCATAGTTGCTTTTATGTTATATAGTTGTTTGTTTGGAGACAATGTTGCATTAGTCTAAGTCTTCCTCTACCTAGATCCTTGTAGTTTCTTGTATAAAGTTGTACTCCCATTTGGGAAATTTTATAATGTACTCTTTATACATTTTGGATTAAGTCAAGATTTAATTCTTCCGCTGCCACACCATTGGTGTTTTTGTTTATCATGTTTTTAGTAGAGACTTTGGGTCTTTACATTGTGATTCTTAGACCTGAAATCACTACACTCATCGAATGTGATTGGGTACACTTTGACATCATCAAACGCAATCCTGAAACATGGGCTGTTATAACGGTGATGATTGGGTGGCTTTGATGCATGAGATAGACTATGGGTGATAGATATGGGATTTGTCCCTCCTAAGGGAGTATGGTATCCATGCCACTTGATCAGTGAGTCTGAGAAAGACATGCACATGCACATGTGAATCAATATATGATATTAATGTCACACATATCTCAGACAGTCTGCTATAGTTTAAGAAACATGAATGAACATTGAAGGGATGACAAATCCATGCCTTGAGTTCATTTAGGATATCAGAGACTGCCTTGAGTTCATTCAGGATATCAGAGACAAAGGAATTATACATTCATTGGAACACCAATCACAAACTATAGGATTGAAAGTTGTTCTCCAACTTTCCTTTTCACTTGGGTAGCACTAATGTGCGACTAGGTACTACTCTTTGCTTGTGATGTCATAAGCTAGTTATGGAAATTCACTGCCAATGTGAAATGGGACCTATAGGGTCACGCACAAAGGATTAACCTGGAAGAGGAGCTTATCCATGAATGATGTTTGGATTGATTACTAAAGTGTTTAGGTACTCAATCAAACATTCAATCAATAGAGTTGACTCAGAATCATCAAGTTCAAGTGTTGAACCAACTGATTAGAGTGTCAGATTGATTGAGAACTGAATTGACTGTGTTCTACACAATCTGGACCACCAACCGATCGATTCACTAGGTGAACTAATCGGCTCATGGTTAATGAGACGATCGGTTCAATCTAGTGAACCGATCAGTTCATTTGGACCAAACGAGCAATGTTGGGTTTTCCTGATTTGTGAGAAAAGTTTTCTGTTTCACTTGTTCAATTTGATTGGGACAAGAATTAATATTTGTGTTAATTAGAAACTAATAAGGAAAGTCAATTACAGGAAGGTCTGGGAAGTGAAATGATCAGTTTACTAGGTGAACCGATCGGCTCACACTCCCAACCGACCGGTTCACTAGTGAATCGATTGGCTCACCTTACCAAATGACTATTTCAGTTATAAAATGACCAGTTCGCCTGCCTTGGTGTAAATTGTTCATGGAAATTCCAAACCCTTCTAATCAGGTACAGACTGGGAACCCTGACCCTGCCCTCTAATATAGATAGAGGGGTACAGGGGGCTTCTCCATACTCACAACTCAGAACATCAGTTTCTCTACAAAGTTGTTGTCCTCTCTGGTTGTGGTAACTGAGAGAGCCCAAGCAAGTTCTACCCATTCAGGGAGGAACAGTGAGGGAAAGACAACTACAGAAAAACAACTGGTGGTGGGAGAATGTGTTGGTGACTAGTATGCCGACAGAAGGAGAGACAACTCCTAGTCTGTCCTTCAGGATGACTAGAGTTCCTGGTAGTCTGTGTGGACTATCTATAGAGGCGGGAGACTTCTACCACTCAGGAGGATGACAATCAACTGCAGTCTGGGTCAAAACTAGGAGCTGCACAGATGCCATCAAAGACAGGTAGTTGAAGACCACACTTGCTGTGAGGTATAGTCATTGAGCAAGCCTCAGGACTAGATATAACTCACTAAAGCAATCCTTCCCATTACATAGATATTGATGCGATCTGCTGGTTATGGGTTTATGGTCAAGTAAAATTTTTGTTTCTGGTGCATACTCTAACCACGTAAAACCCAATAGTGGTATCAGAGCCACGTCAATACTCTCTATTTTAGGATAATTGATATGATTGGATTTTGGTTTTTGCATCTTTTATCTATTGCATACGATGTGAATATTTAAATGACTAATGTGAATATCTGATTAATACCACATGATCCCAAACTAATATATACATATATGATATGGTATATATGCAATCAATACGCATCGCCCTAAATTGGTTTTGATGGTGGATGTGTAGTATGGTTATAACCTATAAACTATATGTCATATGTGTGGTTGGTTATGGTTGTTTGCATCTCGGTCTGCACACTGAGCCCTCTTCTTATATTCTGAATGTAACTCAAGATGACTCGAGATTCTCTTCTACCTTTTCTCCCCTCGAATGTAACTCGATGTTTCACAAAAATTATGTAAAATAGGATTAGCTTTATTTCTTGTTATGACGAAAACTAAAGATGACCGCTTGATGGACCGAGATGACCAACTGAGGAGTAGTTGGTGGACCAAAGAGAAGCCCTGATGACCGGACGAGCCGACCATCTGGAGGAGCTAGACGACCGGCTGGAGGAGACTAACCGACCGGCCAAGAGGTGAGTTGACCGATTCAAAGGTTGAACCAGTCAACCCGAATTGGTAAGCATATATCTTCATCAATAACAGGTTGCATGTGATGTAGACCTTAGATGACTGTAGTTCCTTGTGTCTCCAAGGAACTACAATAGGATCGCCATAATCATCGCTTTATCGTTGTTGCATGTTTTGTTTGTAGGATATAGCATGTTTATGATACATACTATATATGTGGTGATTGGATACATATATGCATATATAAGCATATTAAAACCCCTCAACAAACATATTAAGTTGAAGATGCCTTCCAAAAGCAGCACACATGAAAATCTTGATTGACTAAGTGTGGGCATGCCCTTGCATGGTGCACCATCTATCTCATGGAAGTGTGATAGTGAATATGTGGGTCTGCCCTAGCAGGGTGCATATTCATTGTGTTGGATTTTGGGTTGGACTTTACAAGGTGACCTTGATCGGATCAAGCACCTTGAGGCATAAAGATGAACATGGCAATGAGTTGCGCATGACATCTATCAAGAGTTGCATATGATGCAATTGGCAAAGGTTGCCTACCTGAAAGATTCTAGTTGTGGGTGACAGCCCTAGTTGGTCCATGACTTAGATGAAATTAGGATCTTGCTCACTAGAAGGTTGTACGATGCAATCTTCTGAATTAATGGTGAGGGCTATCAGTTTGATCAAAATAGTGGGGGTGATAATTAATTAAAGACCTAATTAATATCTTCAACTTTCAAATCAAATCAAATCAAAAGAGTTTTGGATTAAAATTCCACATTTCCTTTTTGTAGAATAAATGGCTACCAACAATAATAAATTTTCGTTTCGATCGATCCTTGAGAAGGACAAGCTAAATGGGAACAACTTCCACGACTGGTTTAGGACGTTGAGAATTGTTCTCACTAAAGAGGGAAAACTCTATGTCCTAGATACACTAGACCCAGATGAACCCGCTCCCACCGCACCAAAAGGTTGAAAGGGATGCTTATAGGAAGCATAATGAGGATGTCATTGATGTGAAGTGTTTGATGTTGTGCTCAATGAACTATGAGTTGCAGAGACAACATGAGAACATGGACGTCGTTGAGATGGTTCAACATCTCAAGAACATGTATCAAGACCAAGCATGACAAGAGAGATATGATGTCTCCAAGGCATTGTTCAAGTGTGTCATGATAGAAGGAGATTCAGTAGGCCCTCACACACTCAAGATGATTGGGTATGTGGAGAACCTAACTCGACTAAGATTCCCTCTAAGACAAGAGTTGTCTACTGATGTGATACTGCAATCGTTTCCAGAATCCTACAGTCAGTTTGTAATGAACTACAACATGAACAACTTTGACAAGTCACTGACTTGCTGGGCATGTTGAGGACAGTCAAGGCATAGATGAAGAAAGACAAACCCAAATCTGTGATGATGATCAGCCGAAAGACGGTAACATCTTAAGGCAAAGGCAAGGGCAAAGCAAAGAAAGGTTCTGATGCTAGCTAGTAGACTAAGTCATCTTCAACGCTCAAAGCCAAGGGAAGGGTGAATAAGGGAGGCAAATGTCACCAGTGTCATGAGACAGGACATTGGAAGAGAAATTTCCCTCTCTACTTAGATGAACTAAAGAAGAAGGAGGAGGGGATGGAAGTATCCACCTCAGGTATCATGAAATAAACTTAAAATGCTTTTTTATCTTAGGTATATGATACCAAGATATTGATATGACATATATGATGTGCGGGATATGAAAAGAAGTGATGACCTTTATGAAAGGACCAAGAAGGAACACTCATCAACATTGGAGCAAGTGTTATTGCCATAGATAGAAGTACCTTTTAGTTTATTTCATCCCAAAGGGCATGTAATCGAGTTATGAACTGCTATTTCATTTTTCCAATAAATAGAAACATTGTATTCCTGCATCTTGTAATGACAAGGATGTCTATCAATAGAATTCTTGTTTCAATTTAAAGATGTGATCTTTTATGGAAATGCCTTGTTTATCTTGTGGTACTTGGTATGCATGAGATAAAATAATAATACCTAAAAGTTATTGATGACTCAAACAATAAATTAGCATTATCATCTAAACAAATGAATCAAAAATTCATCTCTAGGTTCCATGTTGATGGATAAACTAGACTCTCTTGGTTAATGAGCCATTAAGAGATATGAATGTCTTATTTGTTGGGCATGATAACAAGTCAATCTTCACTAGATGTAGTGGGAGAATGATTATTCTATTAGATATAATACATATTGATGTATATGCATACATATTGGAGTAAATGCTAATACTTCAGATATGGTATTTAATGAAATACCAATATGAATATCTTGAAATGTTCAAGAATATCATAAATGAAGAACAAACTTGGTAAACGTATTAACTCTTTGATATGATCAATGAATGAGATAATTAAACCAAATGTTTGAGGACCTTGTGAGTAACTATGATAGTGTATCATAGAGAACTCATGATTAAGGCATAATGATGCCTAAATCAAAGAAGGAATCATACTCTAAATAGTAAGAGTGTGATCATCAAACAAATAACTAATCTTCTAGAATTCTTCTAAAGAACAGTCCTTACACTAAATAAAGGTACAAAAGGAGATTGAGAATCACAAGTGTTTTGGAAACTCAAATTCCTTATGTAACAGATACACCTCATATATCTAGTAGAAAACACCTTGAGCTTGATGGATAATGATATCCTACAAACTCAAAGGTGATTAACTAGTTGTATGATGATGAGCCAATAATCCATCTAGATGATGTTGAGGAACCATATTTTGAGTTATGGCTTGAAGTCATAAGATCCAAAATGAATTCCATGTGAACCAAATAAGGTATGACCTTAATGGTAGCACTTATAGGGATAAAACCCATAAAGTATAATTGGGTCTTTAAGAGTTAAGACTGACATGGATGACATTTGAAGAGCTGATTAGTTGAGATGAATTCAAGTGGGTTCAAGGTGTTGAACCTGATGAATTTATTTAACCAATTGCAGTGGTTATAGGTCATAAAGGATCATGCTTGCTATTGGAACTTAAAGACTATGAAATTTGGCATATGGATATTAAAATTGCATTCCTAGTAGGAACAACATGAGGTTGTTATGTGACACAACCTAAAGGGCTTTATAATTTTGTTAATGCAAATGCAGTCTATAAGTTATAAGAGATTAATCAATATGATTGATTAAATACAAGCACCTCAGAACTAGAGTCTTTACTTTGATTATATGGTAAAAAAGGTTTGACTAATATATCAATATAAAGAAGGGATCTGTGATTACAAAGATTTCGTGGGAGCATATTCATATTCCACATGATTATGAGGAATAAAATGAAACCGGTGTGGAAATACCTTCTTTAAGGGAATAAAGATAAATGTCCTATGTGATACGAATAGAGATCTATAGAGATAGTTCTTGAAAGTCTCTTGACATGATAAAGAGATAGCATACATTGGAAGTCTGTGCTGAAGGGTTCAGTCAGCAAATATTTAGTGGGAGAAAACTTGTCCATATTACATGGAGTTAGTCTCTCAGATGCCTAGTGTCCCAAATTCTTGAGAAGAATAGGAACACATAGATAGATGCCTTATGCATTTGCAATTGGATCTATCATGTATGTAATCATCCCATTCTCTTGTATGTATCGGACTTGATAAGAAAATGTATATACATTCATCATCTTGTATGTATTAGACATGACAATATGATATGCTCATCTAGTTATCTCATATGTAATGGACATGACGAGTGGATTCCTGTCTACTTCCAGTGAGAGTCACAGGAATACCATAAAGAACTTATCTAAGTACTTGTGAAGTATTAAAGGATTAGTTCTATGGTAATAAAAGGAAGAGTTGAATGTAAATGAGTTACACTGATGCAAGCTTCCAAAATGACAGAAAAATGAATCCAAAATACAAAATATAAAAGTTATATTCAATTGTAAAGTGAACAAGAGTTGTCAAGTGGAAATGTTCCGAGTAAAATTAAAAGGCTATTTAATTCTAAAAGGAATGTCGAGTATTCTTATGTTATGAACACCATAGGATACTATATGGATCTAGACGTTCATACAAATGAACTTATAGATGTTCCAACCATTGATGACAAAGTAGAAATACTAAATCAAACTATGGAGCTAATTGTTAGGCAAAGAATATTAGATAGCATATTACGGCAACTCCATCTCATATGGAATGTCGTATAGCGAGGAGATCTGAAACATGCAATATACCGACTAAAGAAAAATGTTGCTAACTCACTGGATTAGCACTAGTGCAACAAAAACATGTGGGACATGTTTAGATATCACTAAGAATATGATTCGAAGGTGATTGTCTCTAAGTGCAAGTGGGATTCTGTTGGTATGTATGCCCAAAGAGCCAATAATATGATGATTGGATTGGCATATGTTCTGATTGATTTGATAAATATCAAAGTCAAGCTTCCAAATTATTCTAGCTCAATCAATTATGAGATATATGATGGAGCAGAATGAATGTCTAAAGAATGACAATACTCAATGACGTATGTCTTTAGGTTAAGGACCTAAACAATGAGATCATACAGATACTAAGAGTATGTACATTCTTGTTATGTCCCTAGTCAGATGTCACTGTGGAAGGTTGATAGACAACAATGACACATCAAGACTAGAGTGTGTGTTGGTTAATGACAGTGTCTCATTAGTCATGATATATGATAACCAAGCACATAGATACATGTTAGAGAATAGTGTATCATACAAACTCACTTTGAGAGTGACACATGGAACCATGACATGGTAGTCAGAATCATCTCTCATAGTGATGGTGGTGATTGTGATTCTCAGACCTGAAATCATTGCACTCGTCGAATGTGATTGAGTACACTTTGACATCATCAAACACAGTCCTGAAACATGGGTTGTTATAATGGTGATGATTGGGTGGCTTTGACGCATGAGATAGACTGTGGGTGATAGATATGGGATTTTTCCCTATGATGTCCATGCCACTTGATAAGTGAGACTGAGAAAGGCATGCATATGCACATGTGAATCAATATATGATATTGATGCCACACATATCTCAGACAGTCTGCTCTAGTTCAAGAAACATGAATGAACGTTGAAAGGATGACAATTCCATGCCTTGAGTTCGCTCAGGATATCAGAGACAAAGGAATTATGCATTCACTGGAACACCAATCACAAACTGTAGGATTGAAAGTTGTTCTCCAACTTTCCTTTTCACTTGGGTAGTACTAATGTGTGACTAGGTACTGCTCTTTGCTTGTGATGTCATAACCTAGTTATGGACATTCACTGCGAATGTGAAATGGGACCTATAGGGTCTCACACAAAGGATTAGCCTGGAAGAAGAGTTTATCCATGAATGATGTTTGGATTGATTACTAAAGTGTTTAGGTACTCAATCAAACATTCAATCAATAGAGTTGACTCAGAATCATCAAGTTCAATCATTGAACCAACTGATTAGAGTGTCAGATTGATTGAGAATAGAATTGACTGTGTTATGCACAATCTGGACCACCAACCGACCGGTTCATTAGGTGAACCGGTCGGCTCATGGTCAGTGAGATGACCGGTTCACTCTGGTGAACCGATCAATTCATTTAGACAACACAAGTAGTGTTGGGTTTTCCTTATTTGTGAGAAAAGTTTTTCGTTTCACTTGTTCAATTCAATTGGGACAAGAATTAATATTTGTGTTAATTAGAAACGAATAAGGAAAGTCAATTATAGGAAGGTATGGAAAGTGAAATGACCAGTTCACTAGGTGAGCCAATCGAGTCACACTCTCAACCGACCAGTTCACTAGTGAACTGATCGACTCACCTTACCAGATGACCGTTTCAGTTATGAAACATCTAGTTCCCCTGCCTCAGTGTAAATTGTTCATGGAAATTCTGAACCCTTCTACTCCCACACAGACTGGGAACCCTGACCCTACCCTCTACTATAATTAGAGGGGCATAGGGGGCTTCTCCAGACACACAACTCAGAACATCAGTTGCTCTGCAAAGTTGTTGTCCTCTCTGGTTGTGGTAACCGAGAGAACCCAAGCAAGTTCTACCCGTCTAGGGAGGAATGAGGGAAAGACAACTGCAGAAAAGCAACTGGTGGTGGGAGAGTGTGTGGGTGACTAGTATGCTGATAGAAGGGGACAACTCCTTCTAGGCCATCCTTTAGGATGACTAGAGTTCTCAGTAGTCCATGAGGACTATCTATAGAGGCGGGAGACTTCTTCTGCTTAGGAGGATGACAGTCAATCACAGTCTAAGTCAAGATCAGGAGATGCACAGACGTTGTCGAATATAGATGGTTGAAGATTGCACTTGCTGTGAGCTATAATCATTGAGCAAGCCTCAGGACCAGGTATAACTCACTAAAACCATCCTTCCCATTACATAGATATTGATGCGATCTGCTGGTTATGGATTCATAGTCAAGTAAAATTTTTGTTTCTGTTACCTACTCTGACCACGTGAAACCCAATATGACTATGGTTGTAAGGAGAGGCATATGTTTTGATACACCCTTCTCTTGATTAGATTCTCAATTCGTACACCTACTTGTATGAGCTCGGGAAGGCATTGCAACTTTGTAAGGATAAGAGAGAAGTGAGTGTTGGCGTGGTGACTCGAATCACCATGTTCATAGCCTCCTTCGTCATAGGATTGAATTCTAGTTGAGAGAAAAGCTCCCTTTACTATCTAAAGAACTTGGAGAAGCTTTCATCTGTCTTTTCTTGTAGTAATTCCAAGTCCTCCTTGGTTGGGACCTGGTCTATATTCTAGACATACTAATTGATTAACTTCTCCACCATCTTATCCCATGTGGTGATGGTAGTCATGTCTTGTTTGTTGTACGAAGCCAACGTGGGACCAATCAAGGTATGTACAAAACATCATATTAGTACTTTGTAATCATTCTAGACTTCCATCATATTTGATCAATACGCCTTCGCATGGGCCATGCTTTCTAAAATACTCATGGAATTTTAACATACTAAAGTTGTCAAGAAGCTTCACGTCTGGAAAATGGCATAAGTCACTAAACATCTTCCCACTATCCTTTTTCCATCTAGAAAATTGATCTTTAGCATTATCTCAAGCAATACGGGTTTTGCGGCAGTGAATTCCTATGTGAAAG
Organism: Alisma plantago-aquatica; assembly: GCA_963693085.1. Lineage (NCBI taxonomy): Eukaryota > Viridiplantae > Streptophyta > Magnoliopsida > Alismatales > Alismataceae > Alisma > Alisma plantago-aquatica. The sequence continues at coordinate 1,107,073,611 of OY856410.1, forward strand.
CTTCTTGACGTGTGACTACCATGCATATAACTGGCGAATTGATTGTTGTTGGTGGTTCCATATATATGGGTGGTGGGAATCCATATCCTCCTCCTACGTTCGGGTTGTTCCAAGAGTGGGGTGGTGGATACACAGAGTGTAGGTTGGGAATTGGTCATCTGCCATTCAAATATTGCATTTGTATCTTTCACCAGTGTTGGTTTGCTCAGTCACTTGTTCTTCTTGTGTTTGGTTGCACCTTCATTTTATTTATTCTTTCCTTTGGCTTCTCCCTCAAGATTTCAGAAGTTTGTTGCTACCTCATGAGGGACTAAGACTAACTCAATGTTCATAAATGGTAAGCTTTGATAGAGCCCTAGCTGAAATGCTTTTGGCTAAGGTGGGTGGGAACCCCACATACCATGTGGGAAGAACAATGTGGGTGACTCGATGGGCATAGATCCTTGTCTAGTGAACCTTGGTTATCGCTACCCTCTTGAATGGCATGGATGACTCAGCATGCATAGCTCCTTGTCTATTGAACCTTGGGTAGTGACACCCTCATGTATATGCTAAGCTTGGTAGTGGCAGAATAGACATGGTGGAGGGCCACTCGAAAAGGATGCCCTTCTTGAGTGATTGTGGATCCAAGTACGACTGTGGTTTCCTTGTCTTTCTCCACCTCTTTTGGCATATATTTCTTGTTGTGGACGACCTCCCCTTGGAAGAAACATCAGATATTTTCAGTCTGTACTGCTATTGCCAACCATCTAGATTGATTTCTAGTGAGACCCTATGAGGTATGGGCTACTAGTTACTCTTGTGTTGCCCTGAAATGAGCACTAGAAGGATTGAAAGTAGGGTGTAACATCGTGAGTAAGTATTGTATGCTTTGAGATGGGTCCCTGATGAATCCTCCAAATTCATCCTCACAATCGCCAATTCTAGGGATTTTGTGCCTCATATCGACTGATCCACCCTTGTTTTAGTTTACTGATAAATGCATATTCATCATGATTTTAGTCGCCATCTTGGGCTCAATTCGGCTCAATAATTTCAATTTCATCTCCTAAATCTTACAAAATGCAAGATTGCTTAATTGATTCAATTATCAAGATTATTAATTAGGTTTATATGAATTTCATGCATATCATGCAGGTCACAATGAGGTTGAATCCTCAATTGGGGCCCCACCTTCACTCAATTCAGCACCCACCAACCCTAAATCTTCCATCATTAACCACCTCCATCAACCATGTCAAACCCTAATAGTGGGACCCACCCACTAGTTGCGAGCCCACCTTTCACATTCCACCTTCATCTTCATCAACATCCTCCTTCTACCTCCATCAACACCCTTCATTAGCACCTCCACTCTCGATCACCTTCTCCTACTCCTCAACTTCCTCCATGGTTGGAAGCCAACAACTCCCATCACAGCTTGACCCTAGAGGTCTTGACCCTAGCAGTCTTGGCCCTAGTGGTCTTGGCCCTAGCGGTATTACCCTAGCGCTTTCATCCAAACGGTCTTTGAGAGCACATAGAGTTGCACATGCAAGACCGCGAGGGATCCTCCCCAAGACTGTGCTTCACCATCGTCCCTCCATCGCCTAGCTCCAGACCTGCACCTCCGTGAGATCCTAACATCACCGACAGCGTCCTGCAGCCACGACGACCAACAACAACCACCGCCGCCGCTCCCCTCACCTTCTCTGACCTGCCTTATCGGTCTCAAGACTGTTACACGACGATCGGTCTTCAAGACCAATTGGTTGCGACTGAATGTTCAAGACCGCGAGAAGGATATCACCCTCCTAAACTGCGAGAGCACCACCATTGATCCTTGAGACCGTGAAGAATGTGCGATCAGTCTGTAAGGCTGCAAGGTCGTGATTGGTTCCAAACCATGAAGACGGCTTTTGATTTCAAACTATGAAGACCTTCACGGTCTCAAGACCGTGAGGAAGGTTGTTCGGTCTCCAAACCGATAGGAGCATTCATTCTCAAAACCGTGGAGGTAGACCAAAGAAGCCAAGACCGCGAGGGATTCTACCGTTCCCAAACTGTGAGGAGGACGTTGTGTGTTTAAGAATGCATGGAGGCAATCTCACAACTGAAAGCAGCAATCAATTTCTAAACCGATTGGAAGGCCCTAGTGGTCTTGAAGGCTAATACTTAAATGGTTTCTAAAACTGAGAGGCTAGTTCCCAGATCGTTTAAGACACGACCAATGCCTATAAATAGGACCTAAAGGATCCTCATTCAGGCATCGGATCCGGGAGGCCGCAAGGCTGTTCCATTGTTCCACCAAGCTCTGCCTCGACCCGCTGTAAGAGAGTCAGATTGATTCAGATTCTCAGTAATTTCCCTACTCATACGTCTCCAGAGGTGTACACGAGGATCGAGGTAGAGAGACGAACTTCATTGACTAAGTCGGAGTAGTCCCAAAGACTTAGGCAATCTACATTGGGTTGTCACAAATCTACTCTTCTGCTCCGACGATGCTTGTTCTATCTTTCTTCTCTGTCCTTATTGCTCCCTCTATGAGGAGCGAGTAGTGTAATTCACTGGGGTGTGGAGACTATCCCCGCTACCCATTCTTTGTAATTTGTACCTAAAGAATATATCTTTCTGATTCAATGCAAATTGTTCCATTGCATGCTCGGACATTGGCCGCCTTCTTGCATGATCTATTGTCTTTTGTTGTGGATTGTCTACGTCTATTCTTGAGACTCGATTATCGATTTAGCATTGGTTCTTGATGTGTGTATCCACCACACATATGTTTCAGTATCTAGGAATGCCTAGCAAGGAGTGGAGTAAACTCACCCTCATCATTGTACTTGCATACTATGAAATGGAATCAGTTTACGTATGAAAGTACAATCTTGATAGGTCGAGGAACACACTCTGTGAAGGGAGTGATGCAAAGTAAGTGACCATTCATTCGGGGATGGCTCACATTGCAACACTCCCACGTTTCTCGTAGCTATGTCCTCGAAAGAGGGATAGTATATAAGGATACTAATCAAATAGATAATATCGTCCGCTTATTAGTCTTTCAATGAATGTTTCACGGGGTTGAGTAAGATCTCCCTTCGAAGGGCACATATCTCCATTGACATGCAGATATGTACCGGATAGGAGCTGCCTAACCTGTAAAGGATGTGTGCAATGCTCCTTGTCTGAGAGGTCATCGACATTACACAACATCCATGTATCTTGCTTGCAGGTCTTGTTATGTTGGTACAAGTATAATGCATGTGTAGTGGTGGTGAATATCCACATCACCCCAGTGATCCATCATCATCTGATAATACTAGATTTCAAACTTTAACTAGATTTCATACTTGCCTTTACTTTTGCATGTTCTAGATTAGTTTAGATTAATCCTATCAATCTCTTGGTTGTAAACGATTAACTTAGATAGAGACGAGATGAGACGAGACAAAGACATCCGGATTCTTCACATTGTCCTTTGGGTTCGATCCTAAATATGTACTACGATAAGGCTTCCACACTCTCGTGGGGTTGGAGCATTTATCTAGCACCAATTGTAGGTAAACCTAGAGAGAACATCAACTCCCTAGGGTTTTTGGTGCTCATTAGGACTTCCATTGGAAGAGCAATCTTTCCGTGTAAATCCTAGCTTCATCAAAAAATGGCGTCGTTGCCAGGGACAACGTCGTAAGAATCGTCTTCGTCGAATTCTGTATTGACCTAGGTTTCCCTAGGGTTTTTCATTTTCCCTTCAAAAATCTAAAAAGTGAAAACCTTAGTCTCAAAAGTTAAAGTTTTTATTGCATACTCTCTTGAATTTGAAGTGATTGGTCAAGCCTGATAAACACCTTCTTTGATTTCAGGTACCAATTCTCTTCAAAATGAAACAGTCAATGTCACCAACCTTTAGATGTCAATTATGTGGCGATTATTCCCATTCATCAATCAACTGCTTCAATGCTCCTACTCACTATGTAAGTGCACTATGTCAGGTGATCACAAATCATATAGTTGGGAATCTCAATGTAGCCTCTTCATACGACTATGGATATAATGCAAGTTATAATCCATATCCTCCCGGAAGCTACTACGAAGAGCCCAACTATGACAGATATCAAGGCGTAGATTGCAATATAGAAGGAAATCTGGATTACAATGCAAATCAATACTGTGATGAGGAGAGCTACTATCAGCATCAACCCAATGGGTACAGTGAAGATCCCTACTATGAAGATCAATACACATTAATAGAAGAAGTACATGCTCTACAGAAGTTGGTGGCTCAACAACTAGCTGATCAGAAAACCACGAATGAGAAGTTGATAGCTGAGATGGATCAATTTACGCAACTTGTCCATGCTTCTGCGCAACATGAAGAATAGTCACCAATTTCTCTTGGGCACATTCCTCATCCGCATATTACAATCGACTATAATGACGATTATGATATCATTCGGGAGGTTCCTTCTAATGATCTTCTAGCATCAGTGCAGGTAGAGGAATCATCATCAGAGCTAATGATTGAACCCGAGGATGATTTCTCCACAGAATCACAAGAAAAAGAATCATTTTCTGAGCCAAGGTCTGACTCGGAAAATGACTCCTGCACTATTCTCTTAGATGAAAAATTGATTAGTCAATATTATGGAGATTTTCTACATTCGGGAGATCAATTGGGGATAAATTTTGGTATTCACCCATTTTCTCTCCCCGTGGACCCATATCCAACCATACAGATTGAGGAGCAATCAGCAATGATTGACTCCCTATACGACAAATATTCTTCGACTTCAGCTATCTTATTGATGAATTCCAAAGAAGAAGGGTCTACATTACAAGAACTCTACACTCCTTCACAGTCAGACTCAGATGAATATGTGACTGATTTAGATAAGGAGATGTCTTTTATGCAAGAAACTCAAAAATCTCCATTATTGGAACAGGATCTTATTTATCCTTATGAAGAAATTCCTGGCCATTCGGCTGATCTAGGAACAGACTACAAGGATGAGACTGATCAAGATCTTGATTCTGGAGTGGACCATACCACTCTCACTTACCCTAATAATGATGAAAAAGAATCATGGGAGGATGATGGGTCTCAAGATGATGATTCTATGACCAATCCTTTCCAAAAAAAATGACTTCACCAGAGCTACCACCTCCACAAGAGGTCCAAATAGAGCCATCTCCCGAGCAAGAATTCTTTCTTCCTGTTGAATCTTTCTCTAGTCACTCACATAAATTGAGAGTGAACTATGAGGAAGAGTCAGAAAAACATATTGACTCTGGGATGGGATATGTAGCTCCATCTAACATCAATGACAATTCCCTAGGGGATAACAGGCCTCAAGATGATGACTTCATGACCGATCCTTTCCATGAAATGACATTACCAGAGCTACCACCCCTACAAGAAATCTAGAGGGAGACAGTTCTCAAACAAGAGTATGTTCTTTCCGTTGAATCTCCTTCTAGTCACTTGAATGAGTTCATGGTGTACTATGAAGAGAAACATGAACAATCTCTTAATTTTGGAATGGAATACAATATTCTCGTAGACCCTTGTAATGACAAGGAGGACCCTTGGGAAGACATCAAGCCACATAAAAATCTTCTTATGGCCACTCTTCCCAATGGAGAAGCTCCTCCCGAGCTACCAAATATACAAGAGACTGACATATCTTCGTTACCTGAACAAGGTTTCATTCTTCCCATAGAAACTCTTCCTGAACACTTAATAGAACTGGAGGAGTGCTATGAGGAAGAATCATAACAATAGCCTGACTCAGGAATGGAGTATATTGGTCTCAATATTGAAGAAATAGATTTGTGGGAGGATATTAGTTTGCAAAATGATATGCCATGGGATAACCCTTCCCATGAAGAGACGTCACTAGAGCCTCTACTTCAGGTTCTCATGATTCCCTTATCCGAGTAAGAGTTCATTCTACCTATTGAATCTCCCTCTAGTTACTCAGATGAATTAAGAGTGTACAATGAAGAAGAATTTGAATAAAACCTTAACTTCAGAATGAAATATGCTGCTCCAATCGACCCCAATATTGATAATGATAGCCCTTTGGAGGATACATGGCATCAAAATGATTATCCTCAGAATAATCCCCTTGATGAAGAAATGTCACCCTGGCTGCCACACCCTACACAAGAAAAGTTGGGTGATGAAATGAAGCCTGAACCGGATCCCCCACCTGATCTGGTACAAGAAGAATTTCAAGTGGCCGACCCTCTATCAACTACTTTGGATCATGAAGAAGACAACTTGACTCCGAATTTCGAGGGCAAGCCACAACTAGAGGACATGAATAGGCATGACTTTGACTATTTGTCTAGTCCTCCAGTTTCAACTACATATATTCCACCTCCCCCGCTGATGGGGGAAGGTCTCTGGATTCTTCTAGATGGACAAAGAGGTGAAAGAAATGTGCATCCAAGTCGTATAGAAAATCCGTTCGAGTTGCCACGACCACCCTGTCAACAGGTGGTCTGTGCCACTTCCTCGCTCTCAGTTCCGACCATCATGAAACATATTCATCGGGCCTTCTTTCAATTACAAGAACCTCCTGGTTAATACTACACATCTCTTCCCCTCCATCTCGAACATAACATTTACCCAGAGACGATCAAACTCATAAGTTTGAGGTGGAGGGTGGGTGGTATGTTTCTCACTCTACCCCCTATATTTATTTCTTTCCATTTTTCCACTCTAGTTTCTCTTTCATAATTTTTCTGTATTTTTCGTAATTTCATAGTCTTCTTAAAATAAAGCCTTTATATAGTCATCTTTTGCTTTTCAAATCTGTGTCCATCACCTCTTTTCGTTGCAAATCCACGAAAAAACAATGCTTAAAACTAGCCGATGCATGATTTCATCTTGTATAGTCCATAATGTCATATCTTTAAAATATGATAAGCCTCAAAAAGACTGAGATAGATCAAATGCATCATGCCTCTCACTAATTAATGGATTAGCTGTATGGATTTCTCATTTGAAGTTCTATCATGTCACTATTTGAGCAGAGTGTGATGGAGAAGAGGAACCAGTCATATGGAATCGCTAAGCAAACTGCATCATGATCCGAACACTCACCAACCATGCCAAAGCTTTAAGTTCAGATTTACACACCACACACTTTTCTAGTGAAAGCTAGAACATCGCCGAACTCTAAGTTCGGTGTGGTAAACCACACCTCTTCCAGTGAAAGCTAGAACATTGTCGAACTCTAAGTTCGGTGTGATACACCACACCTCTTTTTCTATAACTGCTTCCTCCATACCCCTCAATACATAACAGGGGTGTATCACCTTCTCATTTTGTTCAAAAAGTATACGATGATGATTGTGCACATACCAAGGTTGAGGAAAAATCTACCCCGATTCCAAAAAAAGAGGCTTGGTAGCCCAAATATACAAAAATCCAAAAATACCCTTTCTCCTAAGCCAAGTGAGAATGAATAAAAGCCAGAGTGTGAATAAAAGCATGAGAGTGGTACCCTGAATAAGGATAACTGATAAAGGTCTTACCCAGCCAGTACATTATCTGCCCTCACAAAGGCAGATGTGTCGTGCCCAGTAGTGAGATCCTAAGGCTCAAAAAATAAGCCCTTACCTCCTCTCGAAGAGGTAAGTTAACCAGAAGCCTTAAGCCAACCTATACCCACTTCTGAGTTACCTTTAAAAAAATTAGGTGTAAGGCTAAGTCAACCAGAGTTGGCACAAATCATTCAAAGTATCTTGATGATCCACCAACAATAAGAGTCTTGAGTCGATTAGAGGAAAGACTCTTATCTCTTGATCACACCTCCATTCTTTCCTACTGGCACACCAATTGCCTCCATTTCAACCATTCTCTTGAAAACACCGGCGACGGATCATATACATATTTGATTGATTCTACGGCCCTTTTCAAAGTTTCATAAAACTTTTAGACATGACTGATACAGTAGAAAATGAGAAGGAAATACTTCAATAAAGTGAACTCAGAAATGAGGATAGCATAAGATGTATTCCGTGATCTAAGGAAGCCTTGATGATGTATCGATCTAAGCCATGAACATAATTATGACACGACATAAAGATGAGGCAATCACGAGATGAACGATTCCATTGGTGACTATTTTAGGTTTTTCATTCCTCGGGATGAGCAACTCTTAAGTTCGGTGTGGTGATGAATTCCTCCAGATTCATCCTCAGTCACCAATTCAAGGGATTTCCGACATTTTTTCCCTAATTCTATTTTGCTTCATATTTTTCTCAGTTTCATGAAAATTCTGACATTTACTGAGGATGAGGTAATTACAAGATGAACAAGCTGTTTGGCGACTGTCTTAGGCTTTTCCGTTCCTCATGACGAGCAACGCTTAAGTTTGGTGTGGTTATGAATCCCCTAAATTCATCCTCACAATCACCAATTCTAGGGATTTTGTGCCTCATATCGACTGATCCACCCTCGTTTTAGTTTACCGATAAATGCATATTCAACATGATTTTAGTCACCGTCTTGGGCTCAATTCGGCTCAATACTTTCACTTTCATCGCTTAGATCTTACAAAATGCAAGATTGCTTAATTGATTCAATTATCAAGATTATTAACTAGGTTTATATGAATTTCATGCATATCATACAGGTCATAATGAGGTTGAATCCTCAATTGGGGGCCCACCTTCACTCAAGTCAGCACCCACCAACCCTAAATCTTCCATCATTAACCACCTCCATCAACCATGTCAAACCCTAATAGTGGGACCCACCCACTAGTTGTGGGCCCACCTTTCACATTCCACCTTCATCTTCATCAACATCCTCATTCTACCTCCATCAACACCCTTCATCAGCACCTCCACTCTCAATCACCTTCTCCTACTCCTCGACTTCCTCCATGGTTGGAAGCCAACAACTCCCATCACAACTTGACCCTAGCGGTCTTGGCCTTAGCAATCTTGACCCTAGAGGTCTTGCCCTAGCAGTTTCATCCAAACGGTCTTCGAGACTGCATAGAGTTGCACATGCAAGACCGTGAGGGATCCTCCCCAAGACCGTGCTTCACCATCATCCCTCCATCGCCTGGATCCAGACCTGCACCTCCGTGAGATCCCATCATCACCGATAGTGTCGTGCAGCCACGACGGCCAACAACAACCACCACCGCTGCTCCCCTCACCTTCTCCGACCTACCTTATTGGTCTCACGACTATTACATGATGATCGGTCTTCAAGACCAATTGGTTGCGACCGAATGTTCAAGACCGCGAGAAGGAGATCACCCTCCTAAACCGCGAGAGAACCACCACCGGTCCTTGAGACTATGAAGAACGTGTGATCAGTCTGCAAGGCTGCAAGGTTGTAATTGGTTCCAAACTGTGAAGATGGCTTTCGGTTTCAAACTATGAAGACCTTCACGGTCTCAAGACCGCGAGGAAGGTTGTTCGGTCTCCAAACTAATAGGAGAATTTGATCTCAAAACCATGGAGGCATACCAAAGAATCCAAGACCGTAATGGATTCTACTGTTCCTAAACCGTGAGGAGGACGTCGTGTGTTCAAGACCGCATGGAGGCAATCTCACAACTGAAAGAAGCAATCGGTTTCTAAACTGATTGGAAGGCCCTAGCGGTCTTGAAGGCTAATACTTAAATGGTTTCTCAAATTGAGAGGCTGGTTCCCATATTGTTTAAGACACAACCAATGCCTATAAATAGGACCTAAAGGGTCCTCATTTGGGCATCAGATCTGGGAGGCCGCAAGGCTGCTCCACTGTTCCATCATCTCCATTGTTCCACCAAGCTCTGCCTCGACCCACTGTGAGAGAGTTGGATTGATTTAGACACTCAGTAATAGCCCTACTCGTACATATCTGGAGGTGTACACGAGGATCCAGGCAGAGATACGGACTTCATCGACCAAGTCGGAGCAGTCCCGAAGACTGAGGCGATCTACATCAGGCTGTCACAGATCTACTATTTTTCTCTGACGATGCTTGTTCTATCTTTCTTCTCTATCCTTATTGCTCCCTCTATGAGGAGCGAGTAGTGTAATTCACTGGGGTGCAGGGACTAGCCCCACTACCCATGCTTTGTAATATGTACCTAAAGATTCTATCTTTCTGATTCAATGTTAATCATTACATTGTGTGCTCGAACGTTGGCCTCCTTCTTGCATGATCTATTGTCTTTTGTTGTGGATTGTCTGCGTCTACTCTTGAGACTCGATTATCGATTTAGCATTGGTTCTTGATGTGTGTATCCACCACACATCTGTTTCGGTATCTAGAAATTCCTTTCAAGGAGTGGAGTAAACTCACCCCCATCATTGTACTTGCATACTATGAAATGGAATCATTTGACGTATGAAAGTACAATCTGATAGGTCGAGGAACACACTCTGCGAAGGGAGTGCTGCAAAGTAAGTGACCATTCATGCAGGGATGGCTGGTGTGGGACACGTCTCGGAGAAAATGTTATTAACTATGCGGAAGCGATTAATTAGCAGCGGAATTACTGAAAATCACAAAAAAAAAAACTTTTTACGCAAAGGTCCATAAACTGTAGGACTCTTTTATAAAGAAACAAGGTAAGTTATTTACAAACTGATTCATCATTACATCCTGGTAATTTCTCATCTCGAGGGTCACATCATCAACTGCCCTGTTAACTGTGCAAGGCAAGATAAAAAAAAATCTTGAGGCATTACACCAAAAATCTCATATCCATATTAAACATCTATTGACTCCTAGGACTTGAGAGTACAGAGACGACACATAGGACTCTCTATATACAAGACTCGACAAACAGTGTCTCCACCTGTGGATCACTGTTGTCCTTGGTGTTGCTGTTACTGCTGCTGCTCACCCTCTGATGGGTTCCTTCGTCCTCGACGTCTACCTAAAAAATTGAATCCCACGGGGGTGAGACAATTGAATAATTGTCCCAGTGAGAGTTATAACTCTCCGCCAGAAGCATTGTTATTGCATTTAATGGAATAACATTGAGCAGTAGAACCATAAATATTCAACAACAGGTAAAACATTGAATAAGCTAAGTAGAGCAGTATTCTCTAAACAATCATTTCAATTATAACTTGATTGAAGGACAAGACATATATCCATAAGGAATATGAAGAACATGTATACTAGTTATTCAACTAGAGCACTATAAACAATGTATCTTCAACCATTGTTTCTCATAGTTCAACCTAAGCAATTATGCTATACGGCTTGATTACATTTTTAAATATATTTATGCCCTGAGGAGATGAGGTATACCGCTCATACTCCAACCGACCATTACGAAATCACAATCGGTACCATACATAGGTCATTAGAAGAGTCGGATTTCTATGACCTCGTCTTCCTCAGTCAGTGTGAGGATCATCATGCAGGACATCTTGTGTCTCTGCCATAATAGCTATCCATGGTATTCTGGCACTTCGCTATTAGAATTACAGTGGCATGTTGTACTCTCTTCGCAATCGAGGGATTTCTTGTTTATCTCACATCGATTCGGCATTAACATCATCATCGGGAGATTAGTGATACATCATCCCAGCATATACATATAATGAAGGATTGAGAGATTTGATGTTTATCTCACATCAATTCCTCCATTAGGATGTAAGGATATTCGCATCCATAACCCCCACATACTCAAAAGTATGCTGTCCAGGAGTTCCCTTAGGAAAACCTGTTTCACCATCATCTAACTTCTGATAATGATGGATCTATGGTCAGGGCTCTACATGATGTCATTATACTTGATTATTTAAGTACATTATGGCATTCTTTAAGCATCAGACATGTTTTCAAACATAAACCAATAAGGCAATTGCTATAAAGAAGGAGTACTAATTGTATCAAATTCATATCACATATTGTTAACATTGGGATGTCAATCCCTAATCATTTCATTATTATGATTCAGGAATATGGGTGTTCAAACACTTAGAACATCAAAACACTTGTTACCAAGAAAAATATTGCCATCAAGTCATTTAACAACACGAACATGATTGTAGCAATGCAGATATTTCTCATGGCTCATACAGCCTATCAATCTCATATGTTACCTCTTACTAGGCAACATGGCAAATCATTACTTTCAAAGCTTATAAAGTTCTTTTAATGAATATGGCATCATAACCCTTACCTGGCTATGCTCACTTCTTTATAAAGACATGCATAACTAACACAATTGATAATATGCTCATTATATTTATATCAGCACAATACAAGTTATTTCCAAGTCAAGTATAGAACACCACGTCCGTGCAGCCAAGAACGGTCGTGCAAGGGGAAGTCACCACGGCCGTGCTACCTTGCACGGGCATGCTACAGAAGATCAACACGACTGATTTATAGTTTCATTGCATATCACCCTCGGTTAGGGTTTACTATTCATATCACATCACTCAAAGTTAGGGTTCTTATTTAACATACTCTGAATTAGGGTTTATCATATTCATCACATTACCCTGGTTTAGGGTTAACTATTCACATTGAATCATCCTTGGTTAGGATCATCATTACTATCTCACCATTAGGGTTTACTATTCACCCTAAGTAGGAGTGATCAACAAAGTACCTTTAATTAAGGTGTACCATGTCATCATAAAGAATTAGGATCACATCATCATCATGCATTAGCGATACTTCCATTATCATTCTCAAATTAGGGTTAAGATTCATATATCATTATAATTAGGGTTTTCATGATCTCATTATGAAGGATCATACCTTAATTAGGTATTCATTCATATTGGAAGTCCACTACTTGATTTATCATTCATATAAGAAGACATCTATTTCATCTTTCTATAAGTTGATGTTTGCATCACCCTTGATTAGGCTAAGTCAATTCAACATTGACATCATGGTTTAAACCATTACTATTATGATCATTAGGTCTTACTCATCTAAAGGGTGCTAATCACTTTATCCCATCAAGGGTACCTTTGTTATAGTCACCATTGATTACATCATATCTTAATCAACTAATTACTTGGTTCTTTGATCACATTAGGTATCCATGAGGTCTAGATTAATCAACCACCAAACCATCTTGACCTCTAAGGCATCAAATGATTTTGACCTTCATAGACCTCAAACGGTCTTGTACACTAAACCCCCAAATGGTCTTGGACTGACCTTGAAATTGTTTGGTGTTGAAGGCCGTTTGGTCTTGTTGACTTTTGAAACCGTTTGGTAAAGTGCACGTTCAAGACCGTTTGCCCAAGATGGGGTGAAGATTGTTTGGTCATCTTTGACTTTGAAACCGCATGAACACAACCGACTTTGAAACTGCATGGTTTGGGATCATTTGGTCCCAAACAGTCTTGAGACCATTTGATCCCAAATGATCTTGAGACCATTTGGTCCAAACTACCTTAAAACCGCAAGGACCAAAAAGAGTCTCAACCACTTCAATTGAGCTAGGATTTCCAATGTTGAACCCCTCAATCGATCATATACTTGTTAGCCACTCATCAATTGAGTTTATTAGGTCAACCCTCAACTGACTTGACACTCAATTGACCCTCAATTGATCATCAATTAGGGCTTAGATCAATTGGATTAGGGATTGGAATCGATCACCTCTCAACATATTTCAACACAAGTCTAATTGAGTTGAAAGCATTGAACCATTATTCAATTGATCATGACCTGACCCCAAACGGTCTTGGGATCGTTTGGAGGACCTCCAAACGGTCTTGAGACCGTTTTCTCAAGTCAACATCAAAAACCAACTCAACCAATTAAGGTTTGGCTCATTGGATTGATCACTAGGTCAACATTCAATTGCACTTCAGCTAATTGCCTTTAAATCTTCAACCACTTAACCATAGTCAACCCTAGACCTCCAAACGGTCTTGGGTGACCCCCAAACGGTCTTGGGATCATTTGGATATCCTCAAAACGGTCTTGAGACCGTTTTCCCATTATTTCATCAAAAACCAAGTCATTCAATTAAGGTTTGAACCCTAGGTTTGGCCACCAAATCAACAATCAATTATTCCTCAACTTGATATCATTGGATCCTCAATTGGTCAACCCTACTTAACCCTAGACCTCCAAATGGTCTTGGGTGATCACCAAACGGTCTTGAGACCATTTGGGTTATCCCCAAATGGTTTTGAAACCGTTTGGGCCACTCAACCCAAACTTCAACATGATTAAATTATTGAAATCAGCAATTGACCCAATTAGGGTTTAGGTGGTTGATGGGCCTTCAATTGGTGAACCTCTTGGAATTAATTGATGATTTTTGGTAGGTGATTAATCTACATTGTTCACAATAGATCACCAAATGGTCAACAGCTGGTCAACTCTTCCAAATGGTTTTAGATTGTTTGCTTCCATGCATTCTTGTGAAACTATTTGCATTCAAACGGTTTGAAACGGGTTGCTCCAAACGGTTTGGCAAACCGTTTGCTAAAGTTGGGAGACTGTTTGTTAAAGTTAATTCTTGGATAAACATAGGAATTAACGTCATCTTCTTCTACCTCTGTTCAACCAAGAACAGGGGTTGTTCTTCACAGAAATAATAGCAAGAACACACAAAGGTGTCTAAAGAAGAAGTATAGGCAATGATTTTAGGAAAGAAGGTTGCATTAAAAAAACTTAAGGGTTAGAGTTATAAAACCCACCTCTAGGACTGATCCAAAGCTCCAAGCTTCGTAGATTTAATGGTGGCTTGAGCTTCAAGTGTTTTCCAAACTTCGTTCTTCAAGTTTTGGATGGAGAAGATGGCTAGAAAGGAAAATCATGTGACGAACACCATAAATCTAACCTTATGTAGTGGTTTCCACCATGAATTTGAGGTAGATGGTGATCAAAGCTTACCAAACTAGCTTGGTCTTCCTTCCTTTGGTCCAGAGCTCTTCCTTGGTCGGCTAAAGCAAGAAGATAAGGAAAAGAACTAAGGGAAACGATCCCTTGCTTTGTTGGAAAGATTGCTTATATATTTATGGGTATTTTCAAGGAAAATGGAAAGAGATAGATATTTGTTTTTATCTCCCAAACATATCCACCAAGGCTTCCCCCATCCTTGGCCACATTTCTTTCTCCTAATCACATGAAAAACTCCTCCCTTATCCAGGGTTTCAAAAGAACTAAACACCTTTTAAGAGAGGTATAGTAATATCCACCCTTATTGAATATTGCTCAATATATTATTATTGTGAGTAGTTTCCACTACTACCATGATCATTCACATGAGGTGCCCCTCTCATTTTATTTGCTCTAATTGATGCCAAGAAACATGATAGATCCTATATATGGTATATTTTACATGTTGAACCCTATGTTTTGGGTAAATTGCACTTTACACCAAAACTAGGTTTTAAAGCACAAGGATTGCTCTACAAGCTATATCTTGGTGCTCAAGCTTGTGGAATCCATATAACCACATCATATTCATTCTTATGATGTCTCAACACCTGAGGAACATCGTATCATGTACAATTTGCAAGTTAACCCCTCTACTTGGTTAATTTGCACTATAGTCCAAAATTAACAAAACAATGTTGCAACATTATTCAAAAAGGACTGAAATAGAAATATAGGTTCCTCAAAAGCCTTAATTACATTTCACAGGATAAACACAAGCATCTAATCACTTAATTGAGCAAAACACCTAGGGTTAGTACATAATCCAAGTCAGGGATGTTACAAATTATCCACCCCTTACCAGGATTTCGTCCCCAAAATCAACAAAAACATATTAAGAGGAAAGAGCAGGGTATTTCCTTCTAATCTCTTCCTCTAGTTCCCACTTGGCTTCTTCAACACCATGGTGATTCCAAAGGACTTTTACAAGACTTATGTCTTTCTTCTTCAGCTTCTTGATCCTTCTATCAAGAATCAACATAGGTTCTTCAACATAGGATATATCATCATTCAATTCTACTTCCATAGGTTGCAGGACTGATTCTATGTCAGGATGACATTTCCTAAGCATGGAAATGTGGAACACAGGGTGTAACTTCTGTAGTTCTGGTGGTAACTCTAGCTTATAAGCTACTTTTCCAATCCATTCAATGATTGGATAAGGCCCCATAAACCTAGGAGCTAACTTTCCTTTCCTTCCAAATCTAAGAACTCCTTTCCAAGGTGAGAGCGTGAGGTACACTCTGTCTCCAACTAGGAATTCTAAAGGTCTACGACGTTTATCAGCGTAAGATTTCTGCCTATCCTATGTAGTCTTTATCTATTGTTGTATTACTTTAATCTTCTCAGTTGTCTGCTGCATAAGATCAGGACCCAAAAGTTGATATTCACCAGTTTCATACCAACATAGGGGTGATCTACAACGTCCACCATACAAAGCTTCATAAGGTGCCATGTCAATTCTATGTTGATAGTTGTTGTTGTAGGCAAACTTTATCAAGCTTAGGTGTAGATCCCAACTTCCTGTGAACTGAAGAACACATGCTCTAAGCAAGTCCTCCAAAGTCTGTATAGTCCTTTCCGACTGTCCATCAGTCTGAGGATGAAAGGATGTACTAAACCTTAATTGTGTGCCTAAAGCTTTATGAAATCGCACCCAAAAATGACTCGTAAACTGGGGACCTCTATCAGAAACAACGATAACTGGGACTCCATGCAGTCGTACTATCTCATCTACATACAATTGTGCCAGCTTCTCAGCAGAATAGGTTGTTTTGACAGGTAAGAAATGTGTTGTCTTTGTCAACCTATCAACTATTATCCAGATGGAATCATGACCTTTGGCTGTTCTAGGTAAATCAACCACAAAATCCATGGTCACATGATCCCACTTCCATTGTGGTATGGGTAAAGGTTGCATTGTTCCTGCAGGCTTCTGGTGTTCAGCTTTAACTTGCTGACACACAGGACACCGCGTAACAAACCCAACAACGTATTTCTTCAAACCAGGCCACCAATACATATCTTTCAAGTTTCGATACATCTTGGTGCTTCTTGGATGCATAGCATACATTGAAGAATGAGCTTCTTCTAGGACTAACTTCCTTAAGTTATCCACATCTGGTACTATCATTCTACCATGATAACAAGCCACTTGATCATCCGAGTCATGGAAACCATCTCATTTCTCACTACCATACTCCGATCTAATCAGTTGAACTACAGCATCAACTTGTTGTGCCTCCTTAATCTACTGTCTCAGAGTAGGTTTTATGTGCATCTCCTCTAACAACCCTGATAAAATCGATACTTTTAACTGTACATTGTCTTTCCTTAAGGAGATAAGCATATCCCTCTTAGAGCATACTAGAGAATTTAGTTGTGCTTTATCTAGGGCTAGTGTTGTTGATTTCCTACTCAAAGCATCAGCAACTACATTGGCCTTTCCTGGATGGTAATCAATTGTACAATCGTAGTCCTTGATTAACTCCATCCAGAGGCGTTGCCTCATGTTAAGATCATGTTGAGAAAAGATATACTTTAGGTTCTTATGGTCTGTGAAAATCTGGAATGTTTCTCCATAAAGATAATGTCTCCATATTTTCAAAGCATGAACTACAGCAGCTAGTTCTAGATCATGTGTCGGATAATTCTCCTCATGTTTCTTAAGTTGTCGAGAAGCAAAAGAAATCACATGTTTATCCTGCATCAACACACATCCTAATCCATTCTTGGAGGCATCACAGAAAACTATATATCCTTTCCCTTGCTCAGGTAACACAAGCATCGGTGCACTTGTCAACCTTTCTTTCAACATCTGAAAAGATTGTTGACACCTGTCACTCCAGGTAAAAGGAACATCCTTCCTGGTCAACTTAGTCAAGGGTAAAGCTATGGAACTAAAGTTCTTAATGAACCTCCTGTAATAGCCTGCCAATCCTAAGAAACTTCGAATCTCCATTGGCATCTTCGGATGTTCCCATTGCAGGATGGATTCTGCCTTTTTAGGGTCAACACGAATACCTATAGCAGATATTATGTGTCCAAGAAAAGAAACTTCTGGTAACCAGAACTCACACTTACTAAACTTAGCATATAGCTTATGCTCTCTTAGCAAAGTTAGAGTTTGATGAAGATGATGTTCATGCTGATGGGCATCTCTACTATAGATCAGAATGTCATCTATAAAGACAACAACACACTGATTGAGAAAATGTCAGAAGATTATATTCATGAGTTCCATAAATGCAGTTGGTGCATTAGTTAGTCCAAACGACATAAATGTGAACTCATAGTGACCATACCTTGTCCTAAAGGCAGACTTAGGTATGTCACCCTCCTTAATACACAGCTGATGATATCTCGACCTCAAATCTATTTTTGAGAAGACAGTTGCACCACGCAACTGGTCAAAGAGATCATCAATTCTCGGCAAAGGATACTTATTCTTTATCGTTACTTTATTTAAATGTCTATAATCAATGCATAACCGCATTGATACATCCTTCTTTTTAACAAAGAGGACCAGAGCACGCCAAGGTGAAGTACTCGGTCGGATGAAACCCTTCGCAAGCAACTCTTGTAGTTGTTTCTTGAGTTCTGCCATCTCAGTAGGCGCCATCCTATATGGTGTTTGTGCTATAGGTTGCGTATCCGGGATTAGATTAATCTCAAAATCTATTTCTTGGGGCGGAGGTATGCCTGGAAGTTCTTCAGGAAATACATCTTCAAATTCCTTGACTATAGGAACTTCAGCAGGATTAGGACTCTCTATGGTGGTATCTACCACATGGGCCAAGAATGCATAACATCCTTGCCTCATCAGCTTCTCAGCTACCATAGATGACACAAGACAGGTTGGAAGAATCCTTCTATCTCCTTGAAAAATCCATGTGTCACTATCATTAGTGAACACAACTTGCTTGGACTCACAATCCAAGACAACCTTATACCTTTCTAAGATATCTATCCCAAGGATTACATCGAATCCATGCATCTCAAGTAGTATAAGATCCACTTGAATGTGATGTTCAGAAAAGAAGAGGATGCAGGGAGAACATACCTCCTGCAACACAGCAGATCCCATCAAAGGAGTTTCTAACAACAAACTATTTGCTCTATGACTTATAGTTATGTTGCAGTCAAGAATCACTCTTCAAGTGATAAAGGAATGTATAGCACCCGGATCAATTAAAATAGATACGATGCAAGATGCAGACATATCAGAATTAAACAACTCCATTTGACCTGCCACAACCCGAGGGTTGATCATTGCATCAGGTGGATTCATCGCGTAAATTCTTATCGTTGCCTGTGGTTGATTCAGTGCTCGATGACTAGGTGTCAATGATCTAGCTTGGGATGCTTGTCCACGTCCTCTAGAACTACCTGGAAACTGTCGCCTTTGAGATCCTTGCTGACTCTGCCATTGAGGTTGAGTTACACTCACTTCTCTGGCTCTGCAATCTTTCATCAGATGTCCCATCTTTCCTCATATATAACAGCTTATGTTCAGTTGTTGTGGTCTGGGTGGTCCTGTAACTGACATAGATGCTGAGCTACGAGCTCCTTCTAAAGGTAAGCTTCATCCTCTACCCCTATTTGACGTCCACTGTGTCTGAGTACTGAATCTAGGTGGTGGTGTAGGTACAGAAAATCTCAGTTTCTTGAAACTTTTGGATGAAGATCCTTGGAACTGGGGGTACATCTTCTTGTTCTTGGTCTATATCTTCTCTGATACAGACCTCTCTATCCTCCTGACTGATTCCACAAAGGTAGCAAACCTTTCCATGTTCTCCAGAGCAGACACAGGGGTGGTAAACTCAACGTTTAATCCCTTCTCAAAACGCCTAATCCTTTCCTCGTCTGTGGTTGCCATGTGCGGACAGAACCGTAAAAGCTCCATGAACTTAACCTCGTATTCACTAATGTTCATTGGTCCCTGCCTTAACCTCTCAAACTGAGAGGTTTTCTCGTCCAAAAACGTCTTAGGGAAGTATTTGTTGATAAATTCCCGTCGCAAAACTCCCCATTCGATCTCCACACCTGGCCTTTTTCCTTCCTCCATGGTCCACCAGTGACCATCACTCCCCTTGAGAAGATACACAACATGTCTAACCTTCTCAGCCTCTGGGATGTTTAGGATTCTAAAGGCTTTCTCTAGTTCAGTTAGCCACAAGTCAGCATCTGCTGGGTCAGCTGTTCCAGCATACTCTGTGGCTCCAACTCGGCATAATCATTCAAACGTCTTGCTGGATCCTTATCCTTCTGGATGGGTAGGTGCCCTAGGTATAGGTATAGGCATCATATCAGTCATATGTGTCATGGCAGTCATAAACTGCCCAAACATGGCTTGGACGGTTGGGTTCCCCATGTCAGTTGGATTGAACTGGGGTGGTTCAGGCACAGGTTCCTCCCTTTCTTGGTTTCTTGCACCTTCTCTAGGTGCAGCAACACTACTTTCTATAATGTGTTCCTCGTGTGATCCAGACATCTTTAGTTTTATCCTCTCCTCCTATACGAGCAGAAGACACTATCAGATATACTGGAAGTCACTAGAACAGACTCAACAACCTAAGTCCTATGTCTTTGTAGACTCAGCGAACCTAGAGCTCTGATACCACTTAATTGTGGGAGACGTCTCGAAGAAAACGTTATTAACTATGCGGAAGCGATTAATTAGCAACGGAATTACTGAAAATCACAAAAAAAAACTTTTTACACAAAGGTCCATAAACTGTAGGACTCTTTTATAAAGAAACAAGGTAAGTTATTTACAAATTGATTCATCATTACATCCCTGTAATTTCTCATCTCGAGGGTCACATCATCAACTGCCATGTTAACTGTGCAAGGCAAGATACAAAAAATCTTGAGGCATTACGCCAAAAATCTCATATCCATTTTAAACATCTACTGACTCCTAGGACCTGAGAGTACAGAGATGACACATAGGACTCTCTATATATAAGACTCGACAAAGAGTGTCTCCACCTGTGGATCACTGTTGTCCTTGGTGATGTTGTTGCTGTTGCTCACCCTCTGATGGGTTCCTTCATCCTCGGCGTCTACCTAAAAAGTTTAATCCCATGGGGGTGAGACAATTGAATAATTGTCCCAGCGAGAGTTATAACTCTCTTCCAAAAGCATTGTTATTGCATTTAATGGAATAACATTGAGCAGTAGAACCATAAATATTCAACAACAGGTAAAACATTGAATAAGCTAAGTAGAGCAGTATTCTCTAAACAATCATTTCAATTATAACTTGATTGAAGGACAAGACATATATCCATAAGGAATATGAAGAACATGTATACTAGTTATTCAACTAGAGCACTATAAACAATGTATCTTCAACCATTGTTTCTCGTAGTTCAACCTAAGCAATTATGCTATACAGATTGATTACATTTTCAAAGATATTTATGCCCTGAGGAGATGAGGTATACCGCTCATACTCCAACCGACCATTACGAAATCGCAATCGATACCATACATAGGTCATTAGAAGAGTCGGATTTCTATGACCTCGTCTTCCTCAGTCAGTGTGAGGATCATCATGCATGACATCTTGTGTCGCTGCCATAATAGCTATCCAGGGTATTCTGGCACTTCGCTATTAGAATTACAGTGGCATGTTGTACTCTCTTTGTAATCGAGGGATTTCTTATTTATCTCACATCAATTCGGCATTAACATCATCATCAGGAGATTAGTGATACATCATCCCAGCATATACATATAATGAAGGATTGAGAGATTTGATGTTTATCTCACATCAATTCCTCCATTAGGACGTAAGGATATTCACATCCATAACCCCCACATACTCAAAAGTATGTTGTCCAGGAGTTCCCTTAGGAAGACATGTTTCACCATCATCTAACTTCTGACAATGATGGATCTATGGTCAGGGCTCTAGATTATGTCATTATACTTGATTATTTAAGTACATTATGGCATTCTTTAAGCATCAGACATGTTTTCAAACATAAACCAATAAGACAATTGCTATAAATAAGGAGTACTAATTGTATCAAATTCATATCACATATTGTTAACATTGGGATGTCAATCCCTAATCATTTCATTATTATGATTCAGGAATATGGGTGTTCAAACCCTTAGAACATCAAAACACTTGTTACCAAGTAACATATTTCCATCAAGTCATTTAACAACATGAACATGATTGTAGCAATGCAGATATTTCTCATGGCTCATACAGCCTATCAATCTCATATGTTACCTCTTACTAGGCATCATGGAAAATCATTACTTTCAAAGCTTATAGAGTGCTTTTAATGAATATGGCATCATAACCCTTACCTGTCTATGCTCACTTCTTTATAAAGACATGCATAACTAACACAATTGATAATATGCTCATTATATTTATATCGGCACAATACAAATTATTTCTAAGTCAAGTATAGAACACCACGGCCGAGCAGCCAAGAACGTCTGTGCAAGAGGAAGTCACCACGGCCATGCTACCTTGCACGGTCCTGCTACAGAAGATCAACACGACTTATTTATAGTTTCATTGCATATCACCCTCGGTTAGGGTTTACTATTCATATCACATCACTCAAAGTTAGGGTTCTTATTTAACATACTCTGAATTAGGGTTTATCATATTCATCAAATTACCCTGGTTTAGGGTTAACTATTCACATCGAATCATCCTTGGTTAGGATCATCATTACTATCTCACCATTAGGGTTTACTATTCACCATAAGTAGGAGTGATCAACAAAGTACATTTAATTAAGGTGTACCATGTCATCATAAAGAATTAGGATCACATCATCATCATGCATTAGGGATACTTCCATTATCATTCTCAAATTAGGGTTAAGATTCATATATCATTACAATTAGGGTTTTCATGATCTCATTATGAAGGATCATACCTTAATTAGGTATTCATTCATATTGGAAGTCCACTACTTGATTTATCATTCATATAAGAAGACATCTATTTCATCTTTCTATAAGTTGATGTTTGCATCACCCTTGATTAGGCTAAGTCAATTCAACATTGACATCATGGTTTAAACCATTACTATTATGATCATTAGGTCTTACTCATCTAAAGGGTACTAATCACTTTATCCCATCAAGGGTACCTTTGTTATAGTCACCATTGATTACATCATATCTTAATCAACTAATTACTTGGTTCTTTGATCACATTAGGTATCCATGAGGTCTAGATTAATCAACCACCAAACCATCTTGACCTCTAAGGCATCAAATGATTTTGACCTTCATAGACCTCAAACGGTCTTGTACACTAAACCCCCAAACGGTCTTGGACTGACCTTGAAACCGTTTGGTGTTGAAGACTGTTTGGTCTTGTTGACTTTTGAAACCATTTGGTAAAGTGCACGTTCAAGACTGTTTGCCCAAGATGGGGTGAAGACTGTTTGGTCATCTTTGACTTTGAAACCGCATGAACACAATCGACTTTGAAACTGCATGGTTTGGGATTGTTTGGTCCCAAACATTCTTGAGACCATTTGATCCCAAACGATCTTGAGACTGTTTGGTCCAAACCACCTCAAAACCACAAGGACCAAAAAGAGTCTCAACCACTTCAATTGAGTTAGGATTTCCAATGTTGAACCCCTCAATTGATCATATACTTGTTAGCCACTCATCAATTGAGTTTATTAGGCCAACCCTCAACTTATTTGACACTCAATTGACCCTCAATTAATCATCAATTAGGGCTTGGATCAATTGGATTAGGGATTGGAATCGATTACCTCTCAACATATTTCAACACGAGTCTAATTGAGTTGAAAGCATCGAACCATCATTCAATTTGATCATGACCTGACCCCAAACGGTCTTGGGATCATTTGGAGGACCGCCAAATGGTCTGGAGACCGTTTTCTCAAGTCAACATCAAAAACCAACTCAACCAATTAAGGTTTGTCTCATTGGATTGATCACTAGGTCAACATTCAATTGCACTTCAGCTAATTGCCTTTAAATATTCAACCACTTAACCATAGTCAACCCTAGACCTCCAAACGGTCTTGGGTGACCCCCAAACGGTCTTGAGACCGTTTTCCCATTATTTCATCAAAAACCAAGTCATTCAATTAAGGTTTGAACCCTAGGTTTGGTCACCAAATCAGCAATCGATTATTCCTCAACTTGATATCATTGGATCCTCAATTGGTCAACCCTACTTAACCCTAGACCTCCAAATGGTCTTGGGTGATAACCAAATGGTCTTGAGACCATTTGGGTGATCCCCAAATAGTTTTGAAACTGTTTGGGCCACTCAACCCAAACTTCAACATGATTAAATTATTGAAATCAGCAATTGACCCAATTAGGGTTTAGGTCGTTGATGGGCCTTCAATTGGTGAACCTCTTGGAATTAATTGATGATTTTTGGTAGGTGATTAATCTAAATTGTTCAAAACAGATCTCCAAATGGTCAATACCTGGTCAACTCTTCCAAATGGTTTTAGATTGTTTGCTTCCATGCGTTCTTGTGAAACTGTTTGCATTCAGACGGTTTGAAACTGGTTGCTCCAAACGGTTTGGCAAACCGTTTTCTAAAGTTGGGAGACCGTTTGTTAAAGTTAATTCTTGGATAAACATGGGAATTAACGTCATCTTCTTCTACCTCTGTTCAACCAAGAACAAGGGTTGTTCTTCATGGAAATAATAGCAAGAACACACAAAGGTGTCTAAAGAAGAAGTATAGGCAATGATTTTAGGAAAGAAGGTTGCATTAACAAAACTTAAGGGTTAGAGTTATATAACCCACCTCTTTAATGGTTTCTTGAGCTTCAGGTGTTGTCCAAGCTTCGTTCTTCAAGTTTTGGATGGAGAAGATGGCTAGAAAGGAAAATCGTGTGAAGAACACCATAAATCTAACCTTATGTAGTGGTTTCCACCATGAATTCGAGGTAGATGGTGATCAAAGCTTACCAAATTAGCTTGGTCGTCCTTCCTCTGGTCCATAGCTCTTCCTTGGTCGGCCAATGCAATAAGATAAGTAAAAGAACTAAGGAAAACGATCCCTTGCTTTGTTGGAAAAATTGCTTATATATTTATGGGTATTTTCAAGGAAAATGGAAAGAGATAGATATTTGTTTTTATCTCCCAAACATATCCACCAAGGATTCCTCCATCCTTGGACATGTTTCTTTCTCCTAATCACATGCAAAAATCATCCCTTATCTAGGGTTTAAAAAGAACTAAACACCTTTTAAGAGAGGTATAGTAATATCCACCCTTATTGAATATTGCTCAATATATTATTATTGTGAGTAGTTTCCACTACTACCATGATCATTCAAATGAGGCGCCCCTCTCATTTTATTTGCTCTACTTGATGCCAAGAAACATGAGAGATCCTCTAGAGGGTATATTTTACATGTTGAACCCTATGTTTTGGGTAAATTGCACTTTACACCAAAACTAGGTTTTAAAGCACAAGGATTGCTCTACAAGCTATATCTTGGTGCTCAAGCTTGTGGAATCCATATCACCACATCATATTCATTCTTATGATGTCTCAACATCTGAGTAACATCTTATCATGTGCAATTTGCAAGTTAACCCCTCTACTTGGTTAATTTTCACTTTAGTCCAAAATTAACAAAATAATGTTGCAACATTATTCAAAAAGGACTGAAATAGAAATATAGGTTCCTCAAAAGCCTTAATTACATTTCACAGGATAAACACAAGCATCTAATCACTTAATTGATAAAAACACCTAGGTTAGTACATAACCCAGGTCAGGGATGTTACAGCTGGCATTGCAACACTCCCATGTTTCTCATAGCTATGTCCTTGAAAGAGGGATAGTCTATAAGGATACTAATCGAATAGATAATATCACTCGCTTGTTAGTCTTTCAATTTACGTTTAATGAGTTTGACTAAGATCTCCCTTCATAGGGCACATATATCCATTGACACACAGATATGTACCGGATGGGAGTTGCCCAACCTGTGAAGGATGTGTGCAATGCTCCTTATCTGAGAGGGCATCGGCAATGCACAACATCCATGTATCTTGCTTGCAGGTCTTACTATGTTGGTACATGTATAATGCATGTGTAGTGGTGGTGAATATCTGCATCACCCCAGTGATCCATCATCATTTGATAATCTTATATTTCAAACTTTAACTAGATTTCATACTTGCCTTTACTTTTGCATGTTTTAGATTAGTTTATATTAATCCTATCAATCTCTTGGTTGTAAATGATTAACTTAGATTGAGACGAGATGAGACAAAGACATCCAGATTCTTCATGTTGTCCTTTGGGTTCGATCCTAAATCTGTACTATGATAAGGCTTCCACACTCATGTGGGGTTGGAGCATTTATCTAGCACCAGTTGTAGGTAAACCTAGAGAGAACATCAACTCCCTAGGGTTTTTTGTGCACAACAGGACTTCCATTAGAAGAGCAATATTTCAGTATAAATCCTAGCTTCATCAGTCCCTCTACACATATTTGGTTAGACAAAATTAAAAAGGCTTCCTCCCTGGCAAGGGAGGTGTATACAAGGGATTCTTTGGGATTTCTTACGTTCTTCTCACAATTTAAGGCACTTGTAGAGTTTTGTTGTTATATTTTTTGGTGGTTGTTCTTTCTCCTAGCTTGGGATATATGAGGGAACCTATCCACTTTTTGTATGAGACACATTTTGAAATGCCATGGTGGTACGCCCACCATAGGTGCACACACTAACTTATTAGATTCGACTAGATGTGCCCCACGAGATCGGAACACATAGTGGATTCACTTTCGAATTTATAATGACCTAGACCAACACACCTACATCTACTAAAACACTATCCCGCAAGCACACGAGTTTGTGTTGTAGTATAGGAGGGTGGTAAGTATAGGGTTGATCCATAGGGAGAAAACGGGGTACTAGAGCTAGGTTTGTTTCGCTAGGTTCCTACTGCGGAGGCTAGGGTTAAGGGTTTGAAGGTTGTTTTGATTGTTAAACTAAGGATGGGCTAGAAAGAAATTAAAGGCACAAATGAAATCTAAGTGAACCCTAGACTAGATTAAGACTAATTAAGTAAGAAAAGACTAAGCTAGGTATGAAAAGGCAATTTACGCTAAGGCATGCAAGAAGGGAAAGAGAGAAATTAAAGAGATATACTAGCAAGAACAAGGGGAAAACATGGAAAGAAGCTAACTAAGCAAGAAAAGAGCTAATGAATCTAACACTAGCTAAGCAAGATGAAAACTAAGGTTTTAAAGCAATTAGGGTAAATGTGGGTTGTTTGGGGGATGCACTTATCAATTAAGTTGGGGGTGACATATGAACATTATGATTCCATTTATATTATCCAAACCAAACAACAAGTTAGAGTCTAATGAATTAATCTAAGCTACTAACTGGCCATGGGTATGCTAGGTTGTGTATAGGGGAACTAGTCCCTAACACTCCCCACTACCCTTGTGAGGCTCAATTGGTTTAGGGATTAGGTTCAATTCAATTAGAGTCTAGTCAAGTCTAGGTTTCTAGATTAGACATTCCTAGGGAAATTAAGGGCTGAGGGTAGTAATGGGGAGGTGAAATTAGGGTTTTGGACCCCAATTCCCCCACATTTTAGCCTTGAGAAGGCTTCATGCTAATTGCACTAGAGTCACCTAATCTAGCTACTTAGATCTCTCACTTAGGCTTATAGAGATGATTACGATGTAGGAAGATGGGAGGCAACCTAGGGATCCAAGAAATGGACCTAGGGGCAAATCCCAAAATTGCCACAAATAGTCAATTTCCCTAGATTCCTAGGTGATTTCACACACAAACCAACAAGAAATTCACAGATAATGAGATATAAATAGAAGATAATCATTTGCAAATGGAATCACAAAGTTTACATATCATTTTCCCCCAACATGGTATCAAAGTAACATTTTACACCCCAAACAGCCCACCCAAAGGGCCTAGCTACTCATAACAATGCAAAATACAAAAAGAGAATAGGAGGTAGAAGAAGCCATGGAGCTCGGTGTAGATGAGTGGATTTTCCTCTCCAGCTACTGTAAGTTCGTCCTCTTCTCTCCTCCAAGGTGTAGGGGCATGGAATGATGGTGGAAATGGGTGGAAATGGGTAGAAATTGAAGGAAACTAGGGTTTTGATGGTGGAAATGGTGAAATGTAGTGAAATGTGGGTGGAAATGGAGTGGAATGGCTAAGGGGGGAAATGGGGAGCTAAGAGGTGGTAGGAGGTAGCTAACCTCAATCTATAGTCGCCTCCCCCCATATATAGGTGTGGGGGAAGCAATAGGTCAAGTAGTGGTAGATTGGGTAGTGTAGTGGCAAAAGTAGCTAGGTTTTGTGAGTAGCACAGTCATGGTGGATCACCACAGCCATGGTGGATCACCACAGCCATGGTGGGTAGGTGTGAGCATGATCGTGGTGGGGTAGAATGATTATGTGAATTAAAATGTGAAGATCACAGGTTGATGGTAACTTTTGTACTGAAACTGGCACGGACGTGATGGGGTAAGTGTAGCATGGCTGTGGTGTCTTGAAATGCTCAGGTTGTTCTCTTCTCCATGACCATTCTGCCTCTACTATAGCACGGCCATGCTAGGTGGCACGACTATTCTGGGTCGGTTCACCACGGCCGTTCTGTGTGGCACGGCTGTGGTGATTCTAGCTTTACTTGAGGATGACTCTGTCGATTTGCAAGTGACCTAGCAAGGACGTTCTGTGGTACCACAGTCGTGTTGGTCTCTGGATCAGCACTTTGACTTGATTCTTTGGATTTTCTTGGACATATTTGCTTCAATGAGTCTTTGGCCACTAGGTGTAGGTTGAGGGAGCATCAGATTACACTTTGGGTCTCTCCAAGGGTAGAGAAACCCTAAGATCACTCCTTCTCTATCTCTTCCATCAAGCATGGTCCAAATGCTTGAAAATATGCAAATGATGTCCATAAGTGCATTTTACACAAATATGCATATTGAGGGAAATAACATGTAATATAATAGGTATAGATGTGATTGAAATGCAAAATGACACAAGATGAAGCCCTAAAATAGGACTAATCACCCCCACTTTCCATCCTAATTCAAATGATTCTTTTGGAATAGCTCTCAAAGGAACAACATACTTACCATCTTTTCCTTTCTGCCATGGCATTGCAAAATGTGTCTCATACAAAAGTGGATAGGTTCCCCACTGAGCTAGTGATTCTGCTTAATCAATCACTTTTCTTCCCCAGGGCATCCTCGTCTAGCGGGGTTACCAAATTGCAACCCTCAACAACATCCATGACACCCTAGTTTCCTCCTAGCTCAAGGGGTTTCTCTAAAGAATTCTTTTGGGGAACGATTGGTATAGATGAAACCTTATCTTGGCATCTCCTTTTTTGTGTACATTGAAAGGTTGTATCCTAGTTTTAGGTCATAGTCAGGATCCTATTTAGGAAGATGAAGAGTATGATTGGGCTAGATTTCGGTCATGGTTCAGGACCCAAAAGGTTTTGAAATTTGAAGTAGGATTAGTTTAAGGTCATAATCCAGGACCATCGTGGGGCGGACCCAGCATTAGCAAACAATGTCTTACACGACATGAAGGAACTTGTGACACCTTGTCACACTAAATGAGATTACTCAAAACATAAAACACAGTCAGCTTCTAATTGATCATATAGTCAAAATACGGAATAATTAAAACCAAAATTCACTTCATGAACAAGTTGTGAAACATTCACATAAAGGTCTATCCATTCCATTCTCATATATTATAATAGGAATTTACATGTATGCTCAATGGCCATCTTGTGTACAAAAGAAGAATTTACATGTTCATGTCATGTATACATACATTGGTATACTACCAAAATCTTGGGTCGATACAAGTATCTCATATAGAAAACACCTCCCATACTCGGACCTGAGAGTACAAGGATGACACTAAGACTCTACTATTAACATCTACAACTGACCGACCTTCTAAATCTATTGATCACCAAACTAGTTCTCTTCCATGGAATGACCTTGACCTCGTTGGCCATGACCACCTAAAAAGATGTGGTGACCCACGGGTGAGACCCAGTACCAGCGAGATGTATAACTCTCTCCAACAAATATTGATTACAATAGATTAATTAATAATAAATAAATTTGGCAATTAAAGTATTGAATAAGCAATTGAGTAAATTGTATAGTTTAAGCATACTAAGCAAGTTATGCAAGTAAACTTAGCAATAAGCATAACTACTCAAACTTTACATAATAACATCTTGTAAGCACTGAGTATATAAGGAAAAGGCAAGGGATCATCATTCAATGTGAAATGTATTTAACCCTAACAAATATACGACATGGCTTATATTACATCTTCTATTACATTGCCCTGAGGGTTTTGAGGAATATCACTCAAGTCCCAACTGACCACTACTAAGTCGAAATTAGTACCATATAAGATCTAGGATAACTGAATTCCTAAGATCTTCTCAGCACTCGGTGAGTACGAGTCGGTCACAATGACACATCAAGTGAAGCTGCTAACAGCCTAGTCCGTCCTTGGTACAAGTCATGACACTAGTGATAGGAGGTGGGAATACAAACCCTACCATCTGAGGTAAAAATGTAGTTGTCCTCAAATCTCATCATATACACATATCTCAGACATGACCGTAGTCGTTCTCCTACCGAGGTACGACCGCAATCATCCTCCCAAACATTTGGAGTCAGGATGAAAAGCACCTTGCATACTCAATAGTATACACTCTGATTTTCCCTTAGGAATACTCATTTCACCATCTAGAAAGTCCTGACACTCAGATGGGTATATGGCATAGGGCACTTCATGATTAGGGTTACGCTTGATTAGTTATTGCCAATTTCATGCATTAAGGCTTTATCATCCAAATGGACATTCAAACCCTAATTCATTTCTATCAAGTGTATAATCCTTGCAACTTTAGAAGATATAAAACTTTTGAGGTATGAATGTTAATCACATTACCACATGCTATCACTTATTGCATCATAATGAACCACATGTGTCATCATACCATTTCAAGATATTCATTTCTTATCACAAGTGCCCGGGTTTCAACCCTTATCAGGGCTCCAAAATGTTCAAAGGTCATTAAGAGCATTACATTAGTCCCTACAAGATCATCTTTGTCATTCTAGGCCTTAAACAAGGCTTAAAAGATCATCAACACATATGTATCCCTTAGGTTTTAACATGGCAAGGCACTATGATATTCAATTAGTACTACATCGAGGTTTCAACACAAGGAGAGTGTAATAGATTGTCATATTAATCATTCAAGAGGTATAATTATGACCAATAACCACCATTTAGTCATAATAGAGTTGTTGTAACAAGCCATGTTTCATTAAGGGTATGCATCCTCTTGTTATGGTGATTTATCATCTATATTCATACGAGGGCAAAGGTAAGACTTTCAAGTTTAATGGTATTGTACCATTGAATTTTCATTATTAGAAACCACTTATAAGACTATGGGACTCATTCTAATCCATGGAATGTTTAAGCATCCAATATCACTCATTGGATCGGGCTTATTATTTAAGATTATCAATTAGGGTATAGGTTTGACCATTAGATCCATTGAACTAAGAGATCCTTGCTTTAGAGATGAATTGAAGCTACATTTAAGGTCTTGACTTACCATCGATTATGGTGGCCTGATCCACCATCAGTTTTGACATCTTGGGTTACCATTGGTAGGTAGGATCAGCACTACTATCATTTTTCACCATTGGGTGATTACCTAATGTTACCATTAATTGATATCATCATTAGGGTACTTAGTGGTTGATCATTAAGAATCTCATTAAGTCAAAACCTAAACTAAGGGGTGACCATCGGTTGTCACCATTGGTTGACATCCTTGGTCACCACCATCGGTTTTCAAGGTAGCAACGCCATCGGTTGTTACAAGGGTACTACCATTAGTTGATGTATAATACGAAAATCAGCCTTAGAACCTAGGTATAAGTCATCGGTTGTTAGGTGCTTAGCACCATCGGTTGTTAGAACAACCTATACCAAGTCATATTATACCTTAGTAATAACGTGTATATGATTACAGGTTCATCTAGAACTGAAAATAGAACAGGGAACACCATAAAAATTGAAATTTCAAGCAAGCTTAGCTTCATAAGGCTTAAATCACCATTTTTAGGCAAGTACATGAGCTAACAAGCTTATAGTAAGCAGTATAAGTAAATAAGGTTATAAAACTCAACTATGCTAAGAAGAACAAACTTCTAGCAGCAAGAAACTCGAGTAAAGAAGGAAAGAAAACTCAGGTTTTAGATCTGAACTCAGCCAACTAGGCACCCTTCTCAACAAGGAAGTAAAACCCTAGAAGAAGAAGAAAGAAAGGTAGATTCTTGAGTTCTAGAGCAACTTCTACCATGGAAAAGTAGAGTTTCAACCTAGAGGAAGGTAGGAGAAAGAAGAACAGAGAAATAAACGAAAGAAAAGAGGGGATACTTACTTATTTAGGTCAAGATCACCAAGAAGGAGCTTTAGAAACCCTAAAGGAAGCAAAACAAAACCCTAGGAGCTTCCACCAAGAAGATCGCCTTCTTCTACCTTGGAC
Source organism: Alisma plantago-aquatica (assembly GCA_963693085.1). Classification (NCBI taxonomy): domain Eukaryota; kingdom Viridiplantae; phylum Streptophyta; class Magnoliopsida; order Alismatales; family Alismataceae; genus Alisma; species Alisma plantago-aquatica. The sequence goes on from OY856410.1 coordinate 1,107,106,103, forward strand.
ACGTCCTCCATAGAAGAACAGAGACAGGATGAGGTTCTTAATAAGAGGAAGTAGTAGAGATCAAGAGTTTCATTTGGGAGCTTAAGGAGTAGTATATAAAGCTTGGAGAATAAGGTTGAGAAGAAGCATGAGGTGTACAAGAAGCTCTCCATGTGTCCATGGCATGTGGTTGAACCATCAGTTTATCACCATATAAGTGAATTAAACTAGCACGAACCATTGACCTCCTAACCATCTAGGGGTCACCAATGGTTTTTACCACCATCTTATGACTTATGGTTTCTCACCTAACAAAAGGATCATCGTTTGTTGGACTTGAAGGTGGCTCATCCATTTGGGGGGGAGGGGGTAAACCCTAATTCAACATAGAAAAGAACCACCATCCAACCAAGGTACAATTGAGCACCCCATGGATCAAAAAGCTCAAGAATGATAAGATAATTTCTAAGGAATATAATTGATGTGACAATTTGCAAAGAAAACCTCTCAATTGGGTAAAATGTAGAAAAGCCCAACATGTACATAAAATTGCATAACTTGCTCAAACAGTGTCCAAATTGGACCAAATTTGAAACTTAAGCTTATCTTATGATTCCAAAGCATATCACAAGGTTAGATTAAGGTTATAATCATCCAATTATGATAATTAATATTGTTAAACACTTTAAACAAGGTTAGGGGCCTTATAGAACTGTTATATTCCCCTGAGTTTTAGGGATGAACCCTCTTTTTGAGATTGTTTGAATTATTAATCTTTGAAAAAGATTGTTTTGAAATCTGAATTTGATATTGTTAATCTCTAAAAGATATTGTTTTAAAATCTAAAATTGAGATCATTAATTTTTGAAAAAAGATTGTTTTAAAATCTGAACTCGAGATTGTTAATCTTTATAAAAATTATCTTCTAATATGAGTATGAGATTGCTAATCTTTGAAAAAAAATGTTTTGAAATCTGTACAAGAAAAGGGTTAGGAACAATCTCAATAACATTTTAGTAGCAAAGACAAGACATATGCATAGGCAAAAAACATCCCCCCTTTTTATCCATGAGTTTAGATCTGGGCTACATTATCACTCAAGCATGACCTATATAGGAGGGGTTGGTACTTATCTTCTTGATGGATAGCTGGCACTCATCTAGGGGTATCCATGTTCAGTAGATAAAGGTATTGCTCCCAACACCCATGATGACTATGGCAGCCATAATTAATGTAAGTGCTAAGAGAGTGGGATGTTTTCAAGGACTTTGGACATCCACCTTAACAACGCACTCATACATGTACTATCATCCCACATCTTTTTCACAAATCCAACATGAGGTTGGCACCCATTCCATGATATGTGGGTTTTTAGGAGGGTGAAGTGTGTGTGATGGGTTTTAACAATTTTAGAAGCAAGCCCACGATAGTCACAAATTTGCAGATAAAGAAATAAGAACAACATGCTTCTAGAAAATATTAGATTTTGTTTCTAACTTACACCTACTATTCATCCTTTTTTTTATTGATGGTTTTGTTTTGTTTTTTAAAATAAAAAAGAATGGAAGCAAAAATGAAACCCTATATGGGAAGCACAAACAAAACCCTAATCAGTAGGGAACAAAGGTGTCCAAAATGACAAAGTAGGATCAGGAAACAAGAGCAAAAAAAGAAAAATAGAGAGGCCATGGACGGTAGATCGCCTCGATCTGTACACCCAAAGTGGGCGGATTGGGGTAATCTTCCACTCTGCTCCCAGTCAAATAGGAAAGGTAAGAGGCCAGGAAATACTGATTGCCTCAATCTGTTCATACAGGTGGGCGGAGCAAAGTGATTTTCCGCCCTATTCCTAGCCAAAAAGGGAAAAAGCTACAGGAAAAAAACAATCATGAAGATGCTCAATCCTCAAAACTGGACATTGGGAGTTTAATTTAGATTGACTTAACTTTACTCCCAATAGAGTCACCATTCTATTGCATCCTGTCTAAAAAGGGTTAAAAAATAAAGATATTCGGGGAATAAATCTCTACCCTTTTTGGTAGTAAAACATACAAAAGTGTCAGAGCCACCACCACATTTTGTACAAAAAATGAGGAAAAAGATAGATCATGAGAGTCATGATGTAAATTGAGTGATTATCCAAGTTGGATAAGAAAATAAATGATAAATGTAAAAGTAGAGATCAGATATGGTGATCTAGTTACAAATGGGGAAGGATCAGCACTCCCCCTCGCCTGACAAATTGGTATTAAGACATTGTCGGGTTACAAGGAAATTGAGTGATTCAGGGTGGCTAAATCAAATAAAACATGAAGACAAGATAAAAAGTGATTTTATTATGGGTTGTCTTTCAAGGATGAATATGTTTGTGGTTTTCCTATATTTGCCCCAAAATTCTTGTTTTTTAGGTTTGTTGTGGTCTTGATCACATTAGGAACTCCCACAGTGGAGATCTATCATTGGTGACTAGGATAGATGTGTAGGATGTTAGAGGATGACTAGAAAAGGTTCTTAGAGAATTAAATTTGGTGTTTCATAAATAGTAAAAAATGATAATATAAGAGTGAAAAAGTAGTTATAATGGATGATAGATTAGATGCAATAGTAGATTAGGTCAGGTGTAGGAGTTAGGGATCACATAGAAATAGATAGCAAATCATCAGCTAGAGCAGTTTACCATTCTACAAATCTAGCAAAGTAGGTGGTATCAAAAGAAGGATCTTCTTATCACAAGCAACATGAAAAAGCAAGAGAGAGGCAGTCTTCACTCTGGCTTCAGGACAGATAAGAGGGGCCTGGAAAATGTGGGGGTGTGGGGGTCTATTTATAGGTGGGTTTTAGGATTTGGGATTTTGGACATAATCTTCAGGAAGAGATGGCAGATCATGTTGACGTACCATACATGACACATGGATTGAGGTGACCCTCCACATGGCATGTGGCGTATGGCTCTAATCATCCTGATCTCTAGAGTGAATAAAACAACACCTCATTTTCCCAGTAATTTCAAGAATATTCTAGTAAAAATCAAAGAAAACTTACATATAAAGATAAGTCAGAGTTATCTCTCAGATTTTTCTAGAAAGGTAGTTGAAAAGAGCAAATATTCTATTTTAGATAATTAAACTGTGCAATTTTTGAAAAATAACCTATTTAGGGCAATGGAAGAACAATTGCACTTCTAGTCTAATAGAAGGTCTCTTTGCAGAAGAGTCTTAACTGGGTGAAAGTGGTCAAAAAGGGGTGATTTAAATAGGTGAAAAATATGAAAAATTGTGGAAAAGGGTATGAGTGGAAATTGGGTAGGATGTAGAATGGGTTCCATCATTAGTAAGAGGATCAATGGTGTGCTCCTGCCAATGGTGTTGCACACTACTTAATTGAGATTTGAATAGATGCAACTTCACAGATGCAAGCACATGGGTGGATTCACTTTCAAAATTTATAATGACCTAAACTCAAATGACCTACTTCTACTAAAACACTATCCTGCAAGCACACAGGGTCATGTCGTAGTATAGGTAAGGCGGCATGTATAGGGTCAATCCATAGGGAGAAAAGGGGGCACTAGATCTAGGTTAGTTTTTGGTGCTAGGTTCCTACTACAGAGTCTAGGGTTGAAGGGTTTAAAGGTTGTTTTGATTGTGAAACTAAGTTGAGCAAGAAAGAAAGACAAGCAAGAACAAAACCTAAATTAACCCTAGATAATTAATTCTACTAAGTAGGAAAAGACAAGGCAGCAGAAAAGACAAGAGAACAATCTACATCAAGGCAAGCAAGACAAGGCAAAAGAGAAATTAAAGAGATAAGCTAGCAAGAACAAAGCAATAACAGGGCAAGAAGCAAACTAAGAAAGAAACGAGCTAATTAAGCTAACACTGGCTAAGCAAGATGGAAACTAGGGTTTTAAAGCAATTAAGGGAGATGTGGGCTATTTAGGGGATGCACTTATCAATTAGGTTAGGGTGACATGTGAGCATTATGATTCCATTTAGATTATCAAACCAAACAATAAGCTAGAGTCTAAAGAATTATCCTAAGCTACTAACTGGCCATGGATATGCTAGGTTGTGTCTAGGGGAACTAGTCCCTATCACTCCCTAGTACCCTTTCGAGGCTCAATTGGGTTAGGGCTTGGGTGTAATTCAATTATAGTCTAAAAAAGCCTAGATTTCTAGGTTAAATGATCTTAGGATGATTAGGGGTTGAGATTGGTAATGGGGGTGGAAGTGAGGTTTTAGGCCTCCCATCACCCACATTCTAACCTTGAGAAAGCTCCATGCTAAACACACCAATTTCATCTAAACTAGCTACTTAGATCTCTCAACTAGGGTTAGGAAGATTGATTAGGATGTAGGAGGATGGGTAGCTAGCTAGGGATCCATCAATTTATGGAGAGTGAGATAGAAATAGAACATAATCATGAGCAAATGGAATTATAAAGTTTACATATCGTTTTCCCCAAACATGGTATCAATGTAACATTTTACACCCCAAACAACCCACCCAAGGGGCCTAGCTACTCATAACAATGCAAAATACAAAAAAAAGGGAGAAAGAGGAAGAAGTAGCCATGGAACTCAGTGTAGATGAGTGAATCCTCCTCTCTAGATACTGCAAGGTCGACCTCCTCCTTCTTCTTGGATGGAATGGTGTGGAATGATGGTGGGAAGTGGATGGAAGGCTTGGAAATGAGGGTTTTGGTGGTGGAAATGGAGAAATGAAGGTGGAACTGGAGTGGAATGGCTAAGGGGTGAAATGGGGAGCTAAGAGGTGGTAGAAGGTAGCTAACCTTATGGTGGAGCCTCCACCTAGGTATATATAGGTGTGGGGGAAGCACTAGGTCAAGTAGGGGTAGTATGGGAAAATAGTGCAAAAGTAGCTAGGTTTTTGTAGGTAGCACAATCGTGGTGGGGAGGGGTGAGAATGATCGTGGTGGATGAGAACGATCGTGGTGAGAAATGGTGAAAAATCATAGGGAAATGGTGAATTTTGTACTGAAGGTGGCACGGCCGTGGTGGGGCTAGGGTAGCATGGTCGTGGTGGCTCAAAATGTATAGCCCGTTCTCTGCTCCATGACTGTTCTGCCTCTGCTGCTACATGACCGTGGTGGGGAGGGGTGAGAACGATCATGGTGGATGGGAACGATCGTGGTGAGAAATGGTGAAAAATCATAGGGAAATGGTGAATTTTGTACTAAAGGTGGCACGGTTGTGGTGGGGCTAGGGTAGCATGGTCATGGTGACTCAAAATGTATAGCATGTTCTCTGCTCCACGACCGTTCTGCCTCTGATGCTACATGGTCGTGCAAGGGGGCACGACCATTCTAGGTCAGTGAGCATGACTTTGTTGGTTTGTAAGTGTCCTAGCACATCGTTCTGTGGTACCACAGCTGTGTTGGTCTCTGGATCAACACTTGGACTTGATTCTTTGGGTTTTCTTGGACATCTTTGCTTAAATGGATCTTTTGCCACTAGGGGTAGGTTGAGGGAGCATCAGACTTCACTTAAAGTCTCTCCAAGGGTAGAGAAACCCTAGGATCACTCCTTTTCTCTCTCTTCTATCAAGCGTGGTCCAAATGCCTGAAAAACATGCAAATAATGTCCATAAGTGAATTTTATACAAATATGAATATTGAGGGAAAGAACATGTAATCTAACAGGTGTAGATGTGATTGAAATGCAGTATGACATAAGATAAAGCCCTAAAATAGGGCAGAATCACCACCCAAACTTAAAACATACTTACCCTCAAGTATGCTCCAACTCAATCTCTCTGCAATTTTTCCACAATCAAGAAATGACAAATGCAATGCACATGATGATTATTGCTAAATGGGATAGGTAATGACTAAGTGCATGCATTCTACCTCTCTCCTCTCTTGCTTTCACAAACCAATCATGAGAAGAGCACAAAGCATATGAACTTCAAATATAGTGCATAAAACACACAAGCTATACATATTTCTTTCACGTAGTTCCAGGTAGACCGTTTCATGATGGCATTAATCAAGGATGACTAGGAGTGTTGTTTCACTGTCATGCATTCAATCTTATGGTTCAAATCACACCAAATGACCCGCGTGGCTATGGAAAGGACAAAATGAGCTAGGTTTGATGTCTCCTCGCTCAATAGGTATGAAAATGGAAGAAAGGATTGCGGTAAGCTTTTAGAGTTCTTTTACACACTCATCTATGTTACACCCTGATCTCACATTACCCACTAATCATGAGATTAGGGCGTAAGAAGGATTAACACGTTTCACAAAAACCACACTTAACATTTTCTTTTCTTAGTCACATTAAACATACCAATAGGAAAATCTTACAAATTACTTAAATACTGAAACTTACACAACTTGCGGAGGCATTTCAAATTTTACTTGCTAGAAACATAAACAGAGTAATTGTCATATTACATTTACATGCGGAATATAAATTTGACAGTTAATTACAAAACTAATTTACATATTAAACACACTCTCTCTCCACACCATGTCCCAAGGACCGAGGGGAAAGGACTAAGAGACCACTATCTAACTAACTACATATACCTTCTACTGACTAGGGTGGTAAGATCCTTTAGATTCCTGGAACTGTCGCTGACCTGAAAATGTTTGAGTAGAGGAGTGAGCCTACTCGCTCAGTGAATAGTTTTTCATTTAACTATCACTAAACAACTCGTCAAGTTTATTAAATTGAAATAAAGCATAAGAACAATACTATACAGAGCAGTCCTAGTGACATAGTGAAACTAGCAGATAGTACATAACTATGAAGCATTTAATATCTGGATTTGCATATCTTAAACATAAAAACAACTATCGAGATTTTTGCACAGTGATTCTAGACTCTTAACATTTTAAATTTCTGTGGTCCTACATGATTACATATTTTATTATGCCCCAATCATATGCAGTGCACTCTGCATATAAAGATATGTAGCGAACTACGATCCCACCGTACAAGACTTAGCGACACACCCGGGAAATGCTAAGTCTGAGTGCTCTCGTCCTGGTCTGCTATAGGACCACAGGCTCTCTGGCCTCACTACACTCTCGAAGAGTGTAAACTGGACTCCTCCTACCTGAGCACACAGGCGGAGTGTCGAGCCGTGCCCATCTGGACTGTCCTCCAGTAGGTAACATGACTACCCGGCCATCTGGACTGTCCTCCAGTAGGCCTCACAAAACTACTAGACCATCTGGACTGTCCTCCAGTAGGTCTCTCTCTCCAACCATATGGACTGTCCTCCAACAGGTCTCTCTCTCCAACCATCTGGACTATCCTCCAGCAGGTTGCCGACCATCTAGACTATCCTCCAGTTAGGTCGTTTCATCCCCTTAAGATCGCAGACCGCATAAAGGGGATTCTACGGTGTTAGGGCACCTAAATCTAACATTTTTATTATATTCTTTGAATGTGAACCGTACAACATTCAACAAACTACTCAAAAGGTACAAAAGCATTCTCAGAGCTAGTCAAATATCTAAATTATCCAAAACATACACAGCACTATTTCTATTCCAGTAATTGTATCAAACACTTTTGTTTTCCATTGCACCAAATAAAATCATTGAACTGTTCTACACTGATCAGAAGCTATTCTAGATCATCTATAATCATACAGAAGCAATTTATAAAATAAAATTCAAGTTTCATCAAATACTGATAAAACGCCTGATAACCACTGATATCAGTGCAAAAATGCACAGTTTACCGAAAAATTCCAACGAAGGAGTTAAATGATGATAACTAAATGAACTCCTACTCACCGCATTTCAAACTGTCCGGGTTCGTCCGGAATTGCTTCTAGAGGCCGGATTATGGGGGATTTCGGATCGTCTTCAACCTTGGTATTATTTCTTCACTGTTCCTGTTCACGGAATAGGAACTTCACGCTCCAACGGAAATCTGCTAGTATGTGCTGATTTGGGCTGAATTGATTGAAATTTCTGAACTAGACCTCCTAGTCGAGGTCCAAGGTGATGATTGGAAGCCTTGGCCGCCCCAAATCCACCTTCTCCAGGCCACGCATGGCAACTGCTTCCAGCTGCAGCTTGCCGCAGCCAAGCTGCTATGCAGCAGCTAGCTAAGGATGGTAGTATAAAGGGAAGGAAGAGGTAGGAAGAAGAAAGAAGAAGAGAAGAGAGGAAACGGAATCGAATTGCTGGAAGTAGGCAAATGATCGCCCCTGCGATCGCCTTTGCAGGCATGCACCTCCTGTGCGCCGCCTCCAACAGGATGAAAATGAAACGGATAACCAACAGAGAAAATAAAGGAAAGTTTATAAGGAAAAGTTTTGGAAATTTTGCAATTTCAACCCTGGAATCGGAAAAGATCATAACTTTTGACTCAAAAGTCCAAATCAGATGATTTCTTTTGCATATTTTCAAGAAAAATTCCCACTACAAACCCAAGGCATGAAAACAAGATAATGACATTGTTTTACTGATTCAACATTCCAATTACATCCAATAATTACTTTATTCAAATTAATCATCTTAATTATGCACTAATTGATCTTATGTGCTTAATTCAACTAAATCAAGTTAATGATTCACTAAATACCTCATGAGCACTTAAATTAACTCAAATAACTTTAATTAGGCTCAAATTATAAAGCTTACCAATAAACTTTGGAACAGGTCATAACAATCTCCCTCCCTTATAAGAATTTCGTCCCGAAATTCCTAAAAGAGAAAAGGAAAGTTGTTACGCATCTCAGATTCAAGCTCCCACGTAGCTTACTCTAGGTTATGATTCCTCCACAGAACTTTCACTAATGGTATCTCACGATTCTTGAGTTTCTTGATCCTTCGATCAACTATCTGAATTGGTCCCTCAATGTAAGACACATCTGATCTGAGTTGTGCAGGTTCTGGGTCAACTATCTTTTCTATACCAGGATAGCATTTCTTCAACATGGATACATGAAACACATCATGCAGATTAGACAATTCAGATGGAAATTCTAACCTATAGGCTACAGGTCCAATCCTCTCAATGATAGGATACAAGCCCATAAACCTAGGAGTCAGTTTGCCTCTCTTACCAAATCTAAGCACTCCTTTCCATGGTGAAACTTTCAAGTATACTTCATCACCAACCTCAAACTCAAGAGGTCTACGTCTTTTCTCAGCATAACTCTTCTGCCTGTCCTGTGCAACTTTTAACTGTTCTTTGATCACAGTAATCTTTTCAGTGGTCAAATCTACTATCTCGGGTCCAAGAATCTGCTTTTCACCAACCTCATACCAACATATGGGTGATCTACACTTTCTACCATACAGAGCTTCATATGGGGCCATACCAAGACTGGAATGGTGACTATTGTTATATGCAAACTCTATAAGGCTTAAGTGTTCTTCCCAACTTCCACTGAAATGCAAAACACATGCTCTCAGCATGTCCTCAAGAGTCTGGATGGTCCTTTCTGACTGACCATCCGTCTGTGGGTGAAAGGTTGTACTGAATCTCAACTTTGTGCCTAAAGCACGATGCAACTGATTCCAAAATCTGGATGTGAACTTAGGATCTCTATCAGATATAATTGAAACTGGAATACCATGCAACCTGACTATTTCATCCACGTATATCTTAGCCAACTTTGGAACATCAAAGGTTGACTTAACAGGAAGAAAGTGAGCAGATTTAGTCAATCTATCCACAATCACCCATATCGAGTCACAACCTCTAGGTGTCTTGGGTAACCCTATCACAAAATCCATTGTGATATGTTCCCATTTCCATTCTGGTATAGGAAGAGATTGCAAGGTACCTGCAGGTTTTTGATGTTCAGCCTTAACTTGCTGACACACACTACATCTAGCCACATATTCAGCTACATCCTTTTTCATACCTGGCCACCAGTACAATTCCTTGAGATTCCTGTACATTTTAGTGTTACCCGGATGCATGGCATACATCGATGCATGTGCCTCCTCAAGAATCTGTTCTTTCAAATCACCATCTCCAGGTACACACAACCTGTCATGCAGATATAGCAATCCGTCATCTGAAAACCTGAACTCTGGTTTTGTTCCCTTTGTCATATCCTGCATAATCTGCCGTAACTCACTATCATTCTACTGAAGTTCCTTGATTTGATCATAAAAGGTAGGTTTGACTTGCATCTGCGCAATGAAACCACTTTGTTCTGACACTCCCAAGTCTAAGTTCAACCTTCGCATATCTACAAGCAAGTCTCTCTTGAAACATGCCATAGATTATACATCAGCTATTGAACTTGACTTCCTACTCAAAGAATCAGCTACTACATTCGCCTTTCCAGTATGATAATCAATTGTCACCTCATAATCCTTGATTAGCTCGAGCCATCTTCGCTGTCTCAGATTCAGATCCTTCTGGGTGAAGATATACTTCAAACTCTTATGATCTGTAAACACCTGACATGTCTCACCATAAAGATAGTGATGCCATGTCTTAAGAGCATGAACTATAGAAGCTAGTTCCAGATCATGAGTCGGGTAATTCTCTTCTTTCTTCTTAAGCTGTCTAGATGCATAAGCCACTACCTTGCCTTCTTGCATCAACACACAGCCTAAACCTCTTCTAGAAGCATCACAAAACACTGTATAACCTTTATCTGCCTCAGGTAAAATCAACACTGGTGCTGTGGTCAACTTTTTATTCAGAATCTAAAAGCTCTTCTCACAGTTATCAGACCATACGAACGATGCATTCTTCCTCGTCAAACGTGTCAGAGGCGATGTTATCACACTGAAGTTCTGAATGAACCTTCTGTAGTAACCTGCCAATCCTAAGAAACTTCTGATCTCAGTAGGAGTCTTAGGATGTTCCCACTGAAGTACAGAATCGACTTTCTTAGGGTCAACACTTACTCCATCTCTTGAGATGACATGTCCAAGGAATGCCACCTCAGCTAACCAGAACTCACACTTACTGAACTTAGCATACAACTGGTGTTGCCTCAACAACTGCAACGTCATCCTCAGGTGTTGCTCATGTTGCTCATCATCTCTGGAGTAAATCAGAATATCATCAATGAAAACCACAATAAACTGATCCAAGAACGGTTTGAAAATCCAATTCATCATGTCCATAAAAGTTGCTGGGGCATTAGTTAGTCCAAACGACATGACCAGAAGCTCATAATGCCCATATCTGGTTTTGAAGGCTGTCTTAGGAATATCAGAAGCCTTTATTCTCAACTGATGATACCCCGACCTCAAATCTATCTTAGAGAAGATTGTCGCTCCACGCAACTGATCAAACAGATCATCAATCCTTGGCAACGGGTACTTGTTCTTGATAGTGATCTTATTCAGCTTCCTGTAATCTATGCATAGACGCATGGTACCATCCTTCTTCTTCACAAACAAAACTGGTGCACCCCATGGTGAAGAACTGGGCTGAATGAAACCCTTGTCCAACAATTCTTGCAACTGGATCTTGAGTTCCTTCAACTCTGCAGGTGCCATTCTATAAGCTGACAATGCTACAGGGTGACTACCTGGATACACCTGGATCTCAAAATCTATATCCCTTACAGGAGGTAAACCTGGTAGTTCCTCTGGAAAAACATCTGGAAACTCGCAAACCACATGCACATCATATAAACTGACTGTGCTCTTCTCTACTCTTGTGTCCACCACATGGGCTAAGAAAGCTTCACATCCTTTCTTCAGCATCCTATCAGCTACAGCAGCTGACACGATACACGTAGGTAGAAATTTCCTGTCTCCAGAAAAGACATAAGAAAATTCACCCTGTTGAAAGATAGCTTCCTTCTTCCAACAGTTGAGTTGAACTCGATACGTTTCAAGGCAATCCATACCCATTATAACTTGAAAGGTATTAACATCCAAGGGTATAAGATTAACAGCAAAGGTATAACCACTAAAAGACAGCAAACATCCGGGACAAAACTCAGATAAAACTGTTGCTTCACCTAGTGGAACCCTTAGTACCAATTCATGCATTAATTTCTGAGTTAACAGATTAAGGTCACTGACTAAAGAACGTCGTATGAACGAATGAGTAGCACCCGGATCTATCAAAACTATAACTGGTATACTATTAAATAAAAGCATTTCTCCAGTAACAACCTGGGAAGAAATTATACCTTCTTGTGGTGTTAGCGAGAAGAAACGTGTTGAAGCTCTACCAGTTCCACGGCGTCCTCGCTGACCACTTCTGCCACTGGGTATTCCACCACCCTGAGAGCCAGAAGCTACAGAAGAACTCGGTCTATCAACAGGAGGTTGTCTCGGAACATCTTGATACTGAGATTGAGAAACTTGTGATGCTGCATGCAGTAACTGGGGGCAGTTGCTCCTTATGTGTCATGTCTGACCACAATGATAGCAACCTCGAGAACTCAAACCCCAACACTAACCATAGTGTGATCTCCCACAATTGTCACATATTGGTGCCTCCTGCCTCGGTGAACCTGTCACTGACACTGATGACCCAGAAGACCGTCCACTTGGTGCATGGCTCCATCTCCCTGGACTAAAACTTCCTCTACTATGAGAAGATGTCACGTCACTAGATCTTGGCCTGCTGAAATAACCAAAACCACGTCCAAGCTTGGAAAAGAAACCACTGCTACCTCCTCAGTAACTACTGCTAGGTTGTCCTCTAGCAAATTCCCCAGATCTCTTCTTGGTCTCAGTCGGCTTATCTGCATTCACAGATTCTTCTACCTGTCTGGCTGCCTCAACAAACTCACCAAAGTTCTCTCTGTTCCTCCTACTAGTAGCAGAAACAGTATGTCGAATTTCTGACCTCAGCCCTTCTTGGAACCTTTTGCACCTTTCTAAGTTATTAGGTATAAGGTGAGGACAAAAATTCGCCAACCTGGTGAAAAGCACCTCATACTCAGTGACTGTCATGTTTCCCTGCTTAATACTTTCCAACTGCCTTGTTTTCTCATTCAGGAAAGTAGGAGGATAATACTTGAGATGGAATTCCTCAGTGAAATCCTTCCAAGTAAGCTCTGTGCCTCTTCTTTTATCATCCACGCTGCGCCACCATAACTCTGCATCGCTTTTCAGAAGGTAAACAACATGATTAATCTTTTTCTCCTCTGGCAGCTCCATCAGACGGAAGACCTTCTCTATCTGCCTCAACCATTCATCAGCTTCTGCAGGATCTGTAGTGCCACTGAACTCAGTGCCTCTGAGCTTCTTAACAAGCTCATATGATCGCATCAAGTCCTTGCTGCTGGACGTAGAAGCTCGCTTATCAGTCTTATACTTCTCTTTAGTCTCCAGAAACATCCTATACATCTGGGATGCTTCTTCCACATGATCACCTCCACCTGGACCCATATCCTGCAGATCTGGCCCAACATGGCTCTCAGCCTGGTCATCATGACCAAGTCCCTTTCCTCCCATCTACAATATTATAACAGAACATTTCCTGTTAGAAAACTGCAGATAGAAAAAAAACACCTAAATCCTAGTCCTATTGGTCTCTTATCGTCCCCTGACCTGGACTCTGAGTATCTATGTACTCAACCTATGCTCTGATACCAAAACTGTTACACCCTGATCTCACATTACCCACTAATCATGAGATTATGGCATAAGAAGGATTAACACGTTTCACAAAAACCACACTTAACATTTTCTTTTCTTAGTCACATTAAACATACCAACAGGAAAATCTTACAAATTACTTAAATACTGAAACTTACACAACTTGCGGAGGCATTTCAAATTTTACTTGCTAGAAACATAAACAGAGTAATTGTCATATTACATTTACATGCGGAATATAAAGTTGACAGTTAATTACAAAACTGATTTACATATTAAACACACTCTCTCTCCACACCATGTCCCAAGGACCGAGGGGAAAGGACTAAGAGACCACTATCTAACTAACTACATATACCTTCTACTGACTAGGGTGGTAAGATCCTTTAGATTCCTGGAACTGTCGCTGACCTGAAAATGTTTGAGTAGAGGAGTGAGCCTACTCGCTCAGTGAATAGTTTTTCATTTAACTATCACTAAACAACTCGTCAAGTTTATTAAATTGAAATAAAGCATAAGAACAATACTATACAGAGCAGTCCTAGTGACATAGTGAAACTAGCAGATAGTACATAACTATGAAGCATTTAATATCTGGATTTGCATATCTTAAACATAAAAACAACTATCGAGATTTTTGCACAGTGATTCTAGACTCTTAACATTTTAAATTTCTGTGGTCCTACATGATTACATATTTTATTATGCCCCAATCATATGCAGTGCACTCTGCATATAAAGATCTATAGCGAACTACGATCCCATCGTACAAGACTTAGCGACACACCCGGGAAATGCTAAGTCCGACTGCTCTCGTCCTGGTCTGCTACAGGACCACAGGCTCTCTGGCCTCACTGCACTCTTGAAGAGTGTAAACTGAACTCCTCCTACCTGAGCACACAGGCGGAGTGTCGAGCCGTGCCCATCTGGACTGTCCTCCAGTAGGTAACACGACTACCCGGCCATCTGGACTGTCCTCCAGTAGGCCTCACAAAACTACTAGACCATCTGGACTGTCCTCCAGTAGGTCTCTCTCTCCAACCATCTGGACTGTCCTCCAGCAGGTCTCTCTCTCCAACCATCTAGACTGTCCTCCAGCAGGTTGCCGACCGTCTGGACTATCCTCCAGTTAGGTCGTTTCATCCCCTTAAGATCGCAGACCGCACAAAGGGGATTCTACGGTGTTAGGGCACCTAAATCTAACATTTTTATTATATTCTTTGAATATGAACTGTACAACATTCAACAAACTACTCAAAAGGTACAAAAGCATTCTCAGAGCTAGTCAAATATCTAAATTATCCAAAACATACACAGCAGTATTTCTATTCCAGTAATTGTATCAAACACTTTTGTTTTCCATTGCACCAAATAAAATCATTGAACTGTTCTACACTGATCAGAAGCTATTCTAGATCATGTATAATCATACATAAGCAATTTATAAAATAAAATTCAAGTTTCATCAAATACTGATAAAACGCCTGATAATCACTGATATCAGTGCAAAAATGCACAATTTACTGAAAAATTCCACCGAAGGAGTTAAATGATGATAACTAAATGAACTCCTACTCACCGTGTTTCAAACTGTCCGGGTTCGTCCGGAATTGCTTCTAGAGGTCGGATTCTGGGGGATTTCAGATCGTCTTCAACCTTGGTATTATTTCTTCACTGTTCCTGTTCACGGAACAGGAACTTCACACTGCAACGGAAATCTGCTATTATGCGCTGATTTGGGCTGAATTGATTGAAATTTCTAAACTAGACCTCCTAGCCGAGGTCCAAGGTGATGATTGGAAGCCTTGGCCGCCCCAAATCCACCTTCTCCAGGCCACGCACGGCAACTGCTTCCAGCTGCAGCTTGTCGCAGCCAAGCTGCTATGCGGCAGCTAGCTAAGGATGGTAGTATAAAGGGAAGGAAGAGGTAGGAAGAAGAAAGAAGAAAAGAAGAAGAGAAGAGAGGAAGCGGAATCAAATTGCTGGAAGTAGGCAAATGATCGCCCCTGCGATCGCCTTTGCGGGCCTGCACCTCCTGTGTGCCTCCTCCAACAGGATGAAAATGAAACGGATAACCAATAGAGAAAATAAAGGAAAGTTTATAAGGAAAAGTTTTGGAAATTTTGCAATTTCAACCCTGGAATCGGAAAAGATCATAACTTTTGACTCGAAAGTCCAAATCAGGTGATTTCTTTTGCATATTTTCAAGAAAAATGCCCACTACAAACCCAAGGCATGAAAACAAGCTAATTACACTGTTTTACTGATTCAACATTCCAATTACATCCAATTATTACTTTACTCAAATTAATCATCTTAATTATGCACTAATTGATCTTATGTGCTTAATTCAACTAAATCAAGTTAATGATTCACTAAATACCTCATGAGCACTTAAATTAACTCAAATAACTTTAATTAGGCTCAAATTATAAAGCTTACCATTAAACTTTGGAACAGGTCATAACACATCTTTTCTTTATTTAGATGCTCTTAAACATGAGCATCTTTTTATTTTCTTTTTAATTTTAATTTTTTTTTCTTTTTCTTTTCCCTTGGAGTAGATAGGGCTCATGGTGATGAGAGTGAAGCGGTGAGATGTAGATGTAGCCACCCCAAACTTTTAGAGGTGGCCACAATTGATGTGTGCACTTTGGCATCCTTTCATGAGGCAGAGGGGTAATAAGATGATGAGTGAAGAGTTGAATCAAAGAGGGGTCACTGGCATGATTCTCAACATAAGGTATCCTTCATGAAAATTAATCCAACACTTCATCCAACAATTTCACACCACATGAATTAACAACCTGAGATTGATACTTCTATCAAGTGATTTCATAGGCACTAAGCGCTCATAGCTTGCTCAAGTCACAATTCAACCAAAACATTTACAAACATAAGAGAGGGGGTGCACATGTAAAAAGTCAACAATTGATACCATTTAGCAATAAACAATAATAATTTACTTGCATTTGTCAAAGGTCATCATTTTAATCCAAAAGGTAGAGATTGGGTCGAAACACACTTTCAGGCAAAAAATCTCAAATTTGGGGAAAATTGGCCAAAAATGGTGCCAAGTTGTCTTCAATCACATATAAGCATATATTATTGAACTTAAAGAAGTAAACAAGCAAATACTATCTAAAACATGCAAAAATTACCAAAAATATACATGATATGCAATGCATGGCAAAAATAGTATTTTTTTTTGAAAATTATGTAAAAATGACAAGAAAGTGAACTACATGACATGCAGGTTTACAAAGCAAGTAAATTCTATACTAAAACAAACAAAAGTACGTGGCAGGTGAAATGAAAAAAGAGAGTGAAAGTGAGAAAAGGACATACCTCCCTACCACTCCAAACTTTTGAATCATGGTGTCCTCAACATGACACTAAAGTTTAGGAATGATAGGGTAGATGATCACTGTGGTGGCGGTGGTCATCCCTGTGGTGGAAGGTGTTGGTAGTAGGATCCCCAGTAGTCTGACTGTGGAGGTAGGTTGTAATGACCCCGCCTCCTGGTAACCCCCAATTAAGGGAGACCAAAAGGTCAGAGTCGTTATCCAATAACCCGGATCAAAGGTTTGACAAATAATCAATAACAATTAATAAATTTTACAAACTAAACTAAAAACTGGTATAAAATAAAACTCTACATACCTTTTAAAAACTGCGATTTCTAAACTTCTATCCCTGAAGATACTAATCTAACTAATCCTCATGTGCATGTTAATTCTCATTTAATTCCACATATGTCACTTTACTATTTGTTCTTTTCATTTGTACCTAAAACGCCGACAAACAAAACGTCGGTCAACAAGAAGCTGGTATGTGGGGGAAACAATAATCATGTAAATATGTTAACAATGTAATCATGCAATTAATCATTTAACAACCAAGATTACATTTTAAGCCATACTACTCAATCCTTACCTATCCCCTAACTCTGTGCTATCCCTACAGTGGACTTGTATGCTACTTCTCTTTTAGGTAGATTCTTACCCCCATGGTCCTACCTTACAAGTAGCCAATACATAGGGTAAGAGAGTCGCATGGCACTACCCGAAGGTAGCCCAATATCTAACTCAATGTGACTTGATGGACCTACCCCATTGGTAGCCATGTACTAAGTCATCCAATGACCTGATGGACCTACCCCATAGGTAGCCATGTACTAGGTCAACTATTAAGCCACAGAGGGGACCAGGATCTGAGCTGGTAGGCATGTATATTATGTGATAGTCATAGCCACATTATAGTTTGCATGAACTAAATTCATCCAACAGTTTATTTCAAGTCATCGATGAAAACTTCAAAAAACCTCGGAAAACTAACTCAAGATATTCATAAGAGTAACCACATACCTGATCCAGAGCAACTTGATGTCCAATCATTAATATTCAATACAACCAAACAAGCAATCAACAATATCCTGAAAATAATGCATAACATCCAACTGTCATTCTTTTATTCAAAACACTCTCAATATCAACTTGGATTCCACCTTATGATTTCTAGGCCGACTTTAGGGTTTTATTAGGGTTTTAGCCTTCATTATGCATTTATCACTTTTAATGCTCAATTTTTCAACAACCCTAATTTCAACATCATAGGCAGAATTAACCATTAATTAAGTCCATTAAGCCTCTTTTACATCAAAGTTCCCATTTTTATCCTTTTGATCTACGACAAGATCATTAAGGCCAATTATCATGTTTAGGTTCCTTTGAATTGACAACTCAATAAAGAATTATAGTTAGATTCTCAAAGGAACCCTAATTACTACATTTCTCATCTTTTATGTTAGCAAACCCTAATTACCAAATTATCCACATTCATGATCTTTTATACTCAAATTGGATTTGTAACAACATAACTCTATCTTATTCATGGTTTTGCACAATTAAACCTATTAGAAGACATATTCTCCTAAATTAGGGTTTCTAAGCCCATTAATGTAAACTTAGGTATATGAAACCCTAAATTAAGCCAATTATGTACAAATATCATTCTTTTAGATCTAAATCATCATTTTTATTATTAATAGGTTAATATTTGCTCAAAACATTCAGAGAACATCATTATATTCAACTATTATCAAATCTAAAGGTTTTTCATTAGTAAAACCATTAAAGATAGCATCTTTACATATTTTTTTGAATTTCAAAGAGAATTAGGCTTCCATCATATTTTATTGGATTCCTCATGTTCTTCTGAGCAAAATTCATTTTTTTATGTAAACGGCATGCAAAATTCATATATTATATGTATTAATCTGAGCTACCATTTATTTTCTAAGAATTTTGTAAAAATAGCTTACTTTGGCCAATGGCAGCGTCATCCTTTTTATTTTATTTTCCTTTTTCAGCTACTTCCTCCCTTGGCTCACGGATCTGGGCACTGGATCCGGCTTCCCCTTGACTATCAGAGTCCACATATGGAAAGAGAGATCGAGGGAAAATCCTTCTTATGGAGTCGGATTGCTGATTGAACTTGGAAAGCAGCTACCGTTGGATCATCATCCAACAGCTAGCAGGTCCCGCTTCAGAACAATAGCATGTGACATTTAAGATAAATCGAGCCACTTTAGGATATCTAGAAAAATTCATATCTCTCAATCTGTTTATCCAATTGATCCCAAATTTTGAGGGAAAGTCCATAATGACTTAATCTACCTCTCTACCAAATTTAGGCTCATTATCTAAAAGAAAATGTGCTTTTTCTTTAGGCTCAAGATATTACCCAATTAGGCTTATTTCTCATATCATTTCTCTTTCTTATTTTCTTATTTCCATTATTTATATTCCTTGTAATCTAAAAAAGCAAGTGGGGTTCGAAATATTTCTCATTATGACCAAACCCGCACGTCTCTCTTTATTTCTTGCATTATCTTCTTATCTCTTTATTAAAATATTCTTTTTCAAGGATTTCTCATTATCTTTCATATCCCTTTTCCTCTTTTCATATTTCTTTTATTATGAATCATATGTAAACGAATTTTACTCAATTTTGGCCATTAATGCCACTTTCTAGATATTTCCAAGTATTTCCCATAAATACTTTTGCTTAAAATCCATTATCATGTATCTTTTTCCATTACTTGGACTTTTCTTTTTTTTTCTCTTTTATAGATTAATATAATAATAGGAATCACGAAATTCCTATCAAAAGGGATATTTGCAAAGTAATCCATTGTTTGAAGAAAAGCATACAACCTTTTTAATTAAGCCCAAATTCACAAAATCAGTATATTTCAATTATGAAAAAACATGTAAAATTGAGGTTGTAACATCCTTCCCCTCTTATAGGAATTTTGCCCTCAAAATTCCATCAAGCAAACAAACAATTTAGGATAAGACTTTTACATGTCCATCATTGGCCCCTATATGGCTTTTCCCTATCCATGGTGCTTCCAAAGAACCTTTATCATCACATATTCCTTTCTCTGAGTTCTTTCACCTTGGCATCTATAAACCTTAAGGTGACTCAGGTCATTTCAGCCTCCCTTGGGGCTCACCAGGTTCATTGCTCTGCACATGGTCTGGGTTCCTCACATAGTGCTCTAAATTGGACACATGGAACTCATCACACTTCACATTATTCTGACGGGTAAGAGCAAACTTAACCTTCTCCACCAAGCTATCTCAAAAGAATCGATGCATCGGGGACTCAGCTCTCTTAGGTATAACTTAGAGGGGTCGGACTTTCATGTCACATATTCCCCCTACAGTGAACTGCATGTAAGTCTACTTTGCATCAACTCACGACTCACATCGTCTCTAGGCTCTTTCAGCCATTGCACGATCAAAGCAACATCATCCACACACATTGTGGTCCGTTCTTGACCTTCGCGAGGTCCCTTCACCAACATCATCTTAATGAAGTGGTGACCGACACAACCTCCCTTCTAGAGCTCTTTTACATCCTGACATTGGCTATGGTGGTTATCATCACATCTTTCCTAGGACAAGGACTATTTCTAGATATCACCCTGAACGAGCACACATGCTGTCATTAGACCCTCTAGTCTGGATCATACTAACCATTAGTTAGGGGTGAGAAACCGTACTAACATCGAGTTCTTCATGTACCTATTTCCACTTTATGGAAGTGTATCTTTAGGTTATACTTAAGAACTTTTGAACTCGTATCATGGTGTAGTTGAACCACATCTCTCATATGTAGTTCAATTGAATCTGTCCCTTGATAGTACTCTTTCTTTCTCATGTCATCTAGGTAAGGAGATATATCCTAACCCATATTGCATCTTTGACCTTCCTTGGTCTAAGGGGACTTACAACATCCATAGTGATGAACTCCCTTTCCCTCTCGGGGACTCCTTATCCCTTATATCAATGCACTGGGTTACTGGTGTTCGTCCTTCACCTCCAGCTTGCATGGCCACATGCTACATCATCTTAAACACCCAAAGTGCTACTGTCACTTACTATCTTTGTAGTGCCACGATGTATGGTGATCTTCAATCATGATCTCTTGTATTGTAATGATTCCTCAAGCTTGATACCTCAGACACCCAAAATCATCCTAGTCGGGGTTTCATCACCTTATTTTCTGAAGAAGTGCTTACGAGGTTCTACAACCATTCTTTTACCGCATCAAAGCCTAGGCCGGCTAACCAAACAACTACTAACTCGATTAACAGATCTCGTTACATCTGAGTGTTACCCAAACTTATTTGAGGGTTAGTCTTCTAGCCTCTAGCTAAACTAAGCAGCTATATCTCAACCAGAGCATCCATTAGCACTTCACATCCTTAGCTATTAGGTAATGTTGAAAACATATAGCTCCATGTATTCCACTTATCATCTCATCTCAAACTCTAAGTCTATCTTCATTAAGAAACTCTGAGCTCATCCTCATGGTGATCAAACTCAACCTTGTATAACTCATAGTTCCTGATAAAAACATCCTCATAGGGTGAATACCTCATTTCTATTTTTCAAACCATCCATGTCTCAATCACTCCACCAGGGTACGATATCATCTTTGTCCTCATACCTCGTAGCAACGCCCCAACTCACATCATCTTTATCCTTGGTGTATAGCATGCGTACTGTCCTATCTCTCACTCCCATAACAAGAGGAAATAAGCATTTGGCTGCAGTCCAAATACAAAGTTCTTCTTGTTCCAAAAGTAGAGATGGTACATCCCACCTTGCCAGTACACCATTAAGTCTAAGTTGAAATGTGCCACATATGTCTCTACATCACAATCATCTCGATATCGAAGTTTCTTCCATGAAAAATTAGTCTCGAACCTACTTGGGCCACCACCCAATCCTTAGTCATCTCCTCTAGGTCTATAGAGTGCTGACACCTTTGGGGTCATCCCTCTTCCCTTATGTATCCAGAGAGTTCCCTATTCATCTGCCCTTTGGGTCCCATGAGTTCATGAAGGTGATCAATCTCCTAACCCATGGCCCTCAGACAATGATAGTTGTTACCTCCCGACCCTATGGTCATGTGCAACTAGGGAATTAGGAAACTTCCACTTCCATCGGTCTTATACCCACCTGACCCTAGGATAGACTTAGGATTCTGTTATAGTACATGTTCAACTTAGAACCTTACCCAAGTCTCCATCATCCCTCTCTCTGCATGCATGGGCTGACTTTCATCCTTTCATAGGGATCATGGAGACCTGCCTACCTTGGTCAGGCCCTATACTGGTTACCTCCATGGTAACACATCCACGTGCAATTAGAGATAGTTATCTATGGGTCTTCAGGTTCATTCTCATGCCATGTACTCTTCACTCAACTTCTTAAGATCCTATGAGACCACTTTACGGTTCCTCAAAACCCCCAAAACTGGTATACACCCTACCAAAGGGTCCCTCTCCTAGGGTGGGAGGAAACTACATCTTGATAACAAAGGTCACAAACGTTCTTAGGTCTAGCATGCTTAACCCTAGCGAGCTACTAAGGCACAAGCGGACCACCTACTAAACCAGGTTAGGTCATACTTGTTCTCCTTCTTAATCATTGGATCAAAATCATACCTTCCCATGTCACCAACTTAGCTATGAGGGGTTCATCAAACATACCTTTAAACTTAAGGGTTTTCCTTTTCCTTTACACATGAGGAGTACCATGCTCGAAACTATAGAGACTCCAATCTCATCATGAGAATCAGGTACACTACTTCCCCTCTTATACCTAGGAACCCTAGGTTCACTTTTGGGTGTCCAACTGCATGCTCAATCATGAATCAAGCATGTTCAAGGTATGTCATGTACTCCCATGATCCTCTTATTCGAGCAGCACCATAGTGTTGAATCCTCTTCAAGGGCAACAAATAAGGTACATGGCCTCACAACTTGCTACTTAAACCTCCTCAGGGTCTAAGGTACTCTTTGTCTCATCACCGTAGGTAAACTCCTATACCAAAGGCACATAGGTTCCAGGAGCATCATCCTCTCTTTAGGGTTTGGTTCCTCTAAAGGCCACCAAGATATCATCAGCCTCCAGGGATCAAGCACGAGGCAACCACTATCATCCACTTAGGTCGCACCATCCTCAACTCTCTAATGTTTCTCATATCTTAGAATCTAAGCTTCCAACTTTCTTATTTGGGTCATGCTTTCTCTCTCTAGAGTTAACTCCACATCCGGCCTTACTACTAGAGGTCCTCTCTCCATGAAGGATCAAGCTCACGAGCATACCTCTACATAGGTGAAGCCTATTTTCAAGCTTATGTTTGCTCAAGGTTATACATAACCCTTTATGCTTATCTCATCAGTTATCCAACATACTCCCTTGTCCAGGGTTTCTACTAATCGCACCACTGACGTACTTTGGGTGCATGCTATGCCCTACTTGCATGAGCCCAAAGGGTTCCTATAGGTTCTTCACTAACCTCATCAATGAAGGACCTATCCTTCCCTTTCCAGGATTGGGCCGCCAAAGACACTAGGTCATCCAACCTCTCATGGCTCATATGGGCATCCAAAAGCATCTCCACACACTGGGTCTATCAGGACCTCTAACTCCTCATGTCATCTTTCTCTATAACCACCACTTAGGGTTATGGTTAGCATCATCCTCAAAGGATGTGCCAGGTCTCTACTTTTAATGGAGGTCTCTGCCTCCATGACCAACTCTCTCTACTCATCCTCCCGACAAGAAGGTATAACCTTAGGTCTCTCCTGAGGCATGACAACTTATGCCATACGACCTAAGCATGTATCTATTCTTTAGTTTATGCTTACTCTATTAAGCTTATTTCCATGACATCTTATTTACATGCTTTTCATTAATTTGATGGAGGATTCCTTAAACCTTACCAACCTTACCCATACCTCAAAAGGGTGAGGAGAAGAGATAAAACCCTAATCCTTAAGGTCCTTAACAGAATTTGATTTGAGAAGGGATGAACAAGATGAGAGAGTCCTAAAGGTATCTTATTTCGAATCATACCCTAAGACTTTGGCTAGGCAGTCACACGGATCCAGGAATCCTCGTATTCCGATTAGCGGTGCGGAGGAAAATATTGCCAGCCCCCGGCCGTGATCCTTTTCTAGACACCTTTGTCTTTAGGATAATCCTCTAATAACTCCCTTGGATTCTACAAAATTTGTAAAATTTAATAATTATTAAAGATTAAATGAAGAACCTACGCTCTGATACCAAATGTAACGACCCCTCCTCCTGGTAACCCCCAATTAAGGGAGACCGAAAGGTAAGAGCCGTTATCCAATAACCCAGATCAAAGGTTTGACAAATAATCAATAACAATTAATAAATTTTACCAACTAAATTGAAAATTGGTATAAAATAAAACTTTACATACCTTTTAAAAACTATGATTTCTAAACTTCTATCCCTGAAGATACTAATCTAACTAATCCTCATGTGCATGTTAATTCTCATTTAATTCCACATATGTCACTTTACTGTTTGTTCTTTTCATTTGTACCTAAAATGCCGACAAACAAAATGTCGGTCAACAAGAAGCTGGTATGTGGGGGAAACAATAATCATGTAAATATGTTAACAATGTAATCATGCAATTAGTCATTTAACAACCAAGATTACATTTTAAGCCATACTACTCAATCCTTACCTATCCCCTAACTATGTGCTATCCCTGCAGTGGACTTGTATGCTACCCCTTTTTTAGGTAGATTCTTACCCCCATGGTCCTACCTTACAAGTAGCCAATACATAGGGTAAGAGAGTCGCATGGCACTACCTGAAGGTAGCCCAATATCTAACTCAATGTGACTTGATGGACCTACCCCATTGGTAGCCATGTACTAAGTCATTCAATGACCTGATGGACCTACCCCATAGGTAGCCATGTACTAGGTCAACTATTAAGCCACAGAGGGGACTAGGATCTGAGCTGGTAGGCACATATATTATGTGATAGTCATAGCCACATTATAGTTTGCATGAACTAAATTCATCCAACAGTTTATTTCAAGTCATCGATGAAAACTTCAGAAAACCTCGGAAAACTAACTCGAGATATTCATAAGAGTAACCACATACCTGATCCAGAGCAACTTGATGTCCAATCATTAATATTCAATACAACCAAACAAGCAATCAACAATATCCTGAAAATAATGCATAACATCCAAGTGTCATTCTTTTATTCAAAACACTCTCAAGATCAACTTGGATTCCACCTTATGATATCTAGGCCGACTTTAGGGTTTTATTAGTGTTTTAGCCTTCATTATGCATTTATCACTTTTAATGCTCAATTTGTCAACAACCCTAATTTCAACATCATAGGCACAATTAACCATTAATTAAGTCCATTAAGCCTCTTTTACATCAAAGTTCCCATTTTTATCCTTTTAATCTACGAAAAGATCATTAAGGCCAATTATCATGTTTAGGTTACTTTGAATTGACAACTCAATAAAAAAATTATAGTTCGATTCTCAAAGGAACCCTAATTACTACATTTCTCATCTTTTATGTTAGCAAACCCTAATTACCAAATTATCCACATTCATGATCTTTTATACTCAAATTGGATTTTTAACAACATAACTCTGTCTTATTCATGGTTTTGCACAATTAAACCTATTAGAAGACATATTCTCCTAAATTAGGGTTTCTAAGCCCATTAATGTAAACTTAGGTATATGAAACCCTAAATTAAGCCAATTATGTACAAATATCATCCTTTTAGATCTAAATCATCATTATTATTATTAACAGGTTAATATTTGCTCAAAACATTCATAGAACATCATTATATTCAACTATTATCAAATCTAAAGGTTTTTCATTAGTAAAACCATTAAAGATAGGATCTTTACATATTTTTTTGAATTTCAAAGAGAATTAGACTTCCATCATATTTTATTGGATTCCTCATGTTCTTCTGAGCAAAATTCATTTTTTTTATGTAAAGGGCATGCAAAATTCATATATTACATGTATTAATCTGATCTACCATTTATTTTCTAAGAATTTTGCAAAAATAGCTTACTTTGGCGAATGGCAGCGTCATCCTTTTTATTTTATTTTCCTTTTTCGGCTACTTCCTCCCTTGGCTCACGGATCTGGGCACTGGATCCAGCTTCCCCTTGACCCAGCAACTTGCTCTTCTGCCCCTCTCCGCACAGAGCCCACGCAGATGCTCAGTTCAACAGAGTAAACAGAGCACCGACGTGACCCAGCTCCGGCCGCTCCCAGAAGCCATCCTTCACGACGGCGCTCGAAAATCTACCTCATTTCGGTGGTCCGAACCTAAGGATCTTCAATCCTGCTGGCTTCGGGGTGAGGGTAGTCCACGAGACCCCTTCGTCCTGCTCTAAATGTGAGCCACTGGGCTTTGTGTCCAGAAGGTGGGTCGGAGGCAGATGGGCCGGTCTTGAGTAGACGAACTCATAGAAGGATTCGGGGTGGTCTTCCCCTCTGTTGCACCTGTTCCATGGTGTCCATAGAGCCCCTTATATATAGGAATTAAGGGAGGCGTCGTAGAGCTTTAATGGAGTCCTAGTCCTCGTCGGTTTGGGGAAAGCCCAATTCTCACAATCATAGTGAGAATAACAGATCGTTCAGTTCGTTTCCTTCTCATGATTCCAAAGGAAGTCTTTCCATAAACTATCGGAGTCCACATATGGAAAGAGAGATCCAGGGAAAATCCTTCTTATGGAACCAGATTACTGATTGAACTTGGAAAGCAGCTACCGTTGGATCATCATCCAACAGCTAGCAGGTCATGCTTCAGAACAATAGCATGTGACATTTAAGATAAATCGAGCCACTTTAGGATTTCTAGAAAAATCCATATCTCTCAATATGTTTATCCAATTCATCCCAAATTTTGAGGGAAAGTCCATAATGACTTAATCTACCTCTCTACCACAATTAGGCTCATTATCGAAAAGAAAACGTGCCTTTTCTTTAGGTGAAAGATATTACCCAATTAGGCTTATTTCTCATATGATTTCTCTTTCTTATTTTCTTATTTCCATTATTTCTATTCCTTGCAATCTAAGAAAGCAAGTGGGGTTCGAAATATTTCTCATTATGACCAAACTCGCACGTCTCTCTTTATTTCTTGCATTATCTTCTTATCTCTTTATTAAAATATTCTTTTTCAAGGATTTCTCATTATCTTTCATATCCCTTTTCCTCTTTTCATATTTCTTTTATTATGAATCATATGTAAACGAATTTTACTCAATTTTGGCCATTAATGCCACTTTCTAGATATTTCCAAGTATTTCCCATACATACTTTTGCTTAAAATCCATTATCATGTATCTTTTTCCATTACTTGGACTTTTTTTTCTCTTTTATAGATTAATATAATAATAGGAATCACGAAATTCCTATCAAAAGGGATATTTGCAAAAATAATCCATTATTTGAAGCAAAGCATAAAACCTTTTTAATTAAGCCCAAATTCACAAAATCAGTATATTTCAATTATGAAAAAACATGTAAAATTGAGGTTGTAACATCCTTCCCCTCTTATAGGAATTTTTCCCTCAAAATTTCATCAAGAAAACAAACAATTCAGGATAAGACTTTTACATGTCCATCATTGGCCCCTATGTGGCTTTTCTGTATCCATGGTTCTTCCAAAGAACCTTTATCATCACATATTCCTTTCTCTAAGTTCTTTCACCTTGGCATCTATAAACCTTAAGGTGACTCAGGTCATTTCAGCCTCCCTTAGGGCTCAGCAGGTTCATTGCTCCGCACATGGTCTGGGTTCCTCACATAGTGCTCTAAATTGGACACATGGAACTCATCACACTTCACATTATCCTGAGGGGTAAGGGCAAATTTAACCTTCTCCACCAAGCTATCTCAAAAGAATCGATGCATCGGGGACTCGGCTCTCTTAGCTATAACTTAGAGGGGTCGGATTTTCATGTCACATATTCCCCTACAGTGAACTGCATGTAAGTCTACTTTGCATCAGCTCACGACTCACGTCATCTCTAGGCTCTTTCAGCCATTGCACGATCAAAGCAACTTCATCTACACACATTGTGGTCCTTTCTTGACCTTCGCGAGGTCCCTTCACCAACATCATCTTAATGAAGTGGTGACCGACACAACCTCCCTTCTAGAGCTCTTTTACATCCTAACATTGGCTATGGTGGTTATCATCACATCTTTCCTAGGACAAGGATTGTTTCTAGATATCAACCTGAACGAGCACACATGCTCTCATCAGACCCTCTAGTCTGGATCATACTAACCATTAGTTAGGGGTGAGAAACCGTACTAACATCGAGTTCTTCATGTACCTATTTCCACTTTATGGAAGTGTATCTTTAGGTTATACTTAAGAACTTTTAAACTCGTATCATGGTGTAGTTGAACCACATCTCTCATATGTAGTTAAACTGAATCTGTCCCTTGACAGTACTCTATCTTTCTCATGTCATCTAGGTAAGGAGATATATCCTAACCCATATTGCATCTTTGACCTTCCTTGGTCTAAGGGGACTTACAACATCCATAGTGATGAACTCCATTTCCCTCTCGGGGACTCTTTATCCCTTATATCAATGCACTGGGTTACTGGTGTTCATCCTTCACCTCCAGCTTGCATGGCCACATGCTACATGCAACATCATCTTAAACACCCAAAGCGCTACTGTCACTTACTATCTTTGTAGTGCCACGGTGTATGGTGATCTTCAATCATGATCTCTTGTATTGTCATGATTCCTCAAGCTTGATACCTCAGACACCCAAAATCATCCTAGTCGGGGTTTCATCACCTTCTTTTCTGAAGAAGTGCTTATGAGGTTCTACAACCATTCTTTTACCGCATCAAAGCCTAGGCCGGCTAACCAAACAACTACTAACTCGATTAACAGATCTCGTTACATCTGAGTGTTACCGAAACTTATTTGAGGGTTAGTGTTCTAGACTCTAGCTAAACTAAGCAGCTATATCTCAACCAGAGCATCCATTAGCACTTCACATCCTTAGGTATTAGGTAATGTTGAAAACATACAGCTCCATGTATTCCACTTATCATCTCATCTCAAACTCTAAGTCTATCTTCATCAAGAAACTCTGAGCTCATCCTCATGGTGATCAAACTCAACTTTGTATAACTCATAGTTCCTGATAAAAACATCCTCATAGGGTGAATACCTCATTTCTATTTTTCAAACCATCCATGTCTCAATCACTCCACCAGGGTACGATATCATCTTTGTCCTCATACCTCGTAGCAACGCCCCAACTCACATCATCTTTATCCTTGGTGTATAGCATGTGTATTGTCCTATCTCTCACTCCCATAATAAGAGGAAATAAACATTTGGCTGCAGTCCAAATACAAAGTTCTTCTTGTTCCAAAAGTAGAGATGGTACATCCCACCTTGCCAGTACACCATTAAGTCTAAGTTGAAACGTGCCACATATGTCTCTACATCACAATCATCTCGATATCGAAGTTTCTTCCATGAAAAATTGGTCTCGAACCTACTTGGGCCACCACCCAATCCTAAGTCATCTCCTCTAGGTCTATAGGGTGCCGACGCCTTTGGGGTCATCCCTCTTCCCTTATGTATCTAGAGAGTGCCCTACTCATCTGCCCTTTGGGTCCCATGAGTTCATGAAGGTGATCAATCTCCTAACCCATGGCCCTCAGACAATGATAGTTGTTACCTCCCGACCCTATGGTCATGTGCAACTAGGGAATTAGGCAACTTCCACTTCCATCGGTCTTATACCCACCTGACCCTAGGATAGACTTAGGATTATGTTATAGTACATGTTCAACTTAGAACCTTACCTAAGTCTCCATCATCCCTCTCTTTGCATGCATGGGCTGACTTTCATCCTTTCATAGGGATCATGGAGACCTGCCTACCTTGGTCAGGCCCTATACTGGTTACCTCCATGGTAACACATCCACGTGCAATTAGAGATAGTTATCTATGGGTCTTCAGGTTCATTCTCATGCCATGTACTCTTCACTCAACTTCTCAAGATCCTACGAGACCTCTTTAGGGTTCCTCAAAACCCCCAAAACTGGTATACACCCTACTAAAGGGTCCCTCTCCCAGGGTGGGAGGAAACTATATCTTGATAACAAAGGTCACAAACGTCCTTAAGTCTAGCATGCTTAACCCTAGCGAGCTACTAAGGCACAAGCGGACCACCTACTAAACCAGGTTAGGTCATACTTGTTCTCCTTCTTAATCATTGGATCAAAATCATACCTTCCCATGTCACCAACTTAGCTATAAGGTGTTCATCAAACATACCTTTAAACTTAAGGGTTTTCCTTTTCCTTTACACATGAGGAGTACCATGCTCGAAACTATAGAGACTCCAATCTCATCATGAGCATCAGGTACACTACTTCCCCTCTTATACCTAGGAACCCTAGGTTCACTTTTGGGTGTCCAACTGCATGCTCAATCATGAATCAAGCATGTTCAAGGTATGTCATGTACTCCCATGATCCTCTTATTCGAGCAGCACCATAGTGTTGAATCCTCTTCAAGGGTAAAAAACAAGGTACAAGGCCTCACAACTTGCTACTTAAACCTCCTCAGGGTCTAAGGTACTCTTTGTCTCATATCCACAGGTAAATTCCTATACCAAAGCACATAGGTTCTAGGAGCATCATCCTCTCTTTAGGGTTTGGTTCCTCTAAAGGCCACCAAGATATCATCAGCCTCCAGGGATCAAGCACGAGGCAACCACTATCATCCACTTAGGTCGCACCATCCTCAACTCTCTAATGTTTCTCATGTCTTAGAATCTAAGCTTCCAACTTTCTTATTTGGGTCATGCTTTCTCTCTCTAGAGTTAACTCCACATCCGGCCTTACTACTAGAGGTCCTCTCTCCATGAAGGATCAAGCTCACGAGCATACCTCTACATAGGTGAAGCCTATTTTCAAGCTTATGTTTGCTCAAGGTTATACATAACCCTTTATGCTTATCTCATCAGTTATCCAACATACTCCCTTGTCCAGGGTTTCTACTAATCGCACCACTGACGTACTTTGGGTGCATGCTATGCCCTACTTGCATGAGCCCAAAGGGTTCCTATAGGTTCTTCACTAACCTCATCAATGAAGGACCTATCCTTCCCTTTCCAGGATTGGGCCGCCAAAGGCACTAGGTCATCCAACCTCTCATGGCTCATATGGGCATCCAAAAGCATCTCCACACACTGGGTCTATCAGGACCTCTAACTCCTCATGTCATCTTTCTCTATAACCACCACTTAGGGTTATGGTTAGCATCATCCTCAAAGGATGTGCCAGGTCTCTACTTTTAATGGAGGTCTCTGCCTCCATGACCAACTCTCTCTACTCATCCTCCGAACAAGAAGGTATAACCTCAGGTCTCTCCTGAGGCATGACAACTTATGCCATACGACCTAAGAATGTATCTATTCTTTAGTTTATGCTTACTCTATTAAGCTTATGTCCATGACATCTTATTTACATGCTTTTCATTAATTTGATGGAGGATTCCTTAAACCTTACCAACCTTACCCATACCTCAAGAGGGTGAGGAGAAGAGATAAAACCCTAATCCTTAAGGTCCTTAACAGAATTTGAGTTGAGAAGGGATGAACAAGATGAGAGAGTCCTAAAGGTATCTTATTTCGAATCATACCCTAAGACTTTGGCCAGGCAGTCACACGGATCTGGGAATCCTCATATTCTGACTAGCGGTGCGGAGGAAAATATTGCCAGCCCCCGGTCGTGATCCTTTTCTAGACACCTCTGTCTTTAGGATAATCCTCTAATAACTCCCTTGGATTCTACA
This sequence comes from Alisma plantago-aquatica, assembly GCA_963693085.1. Classification (NCBI taxonomy): domain Eukaryota; kingdom Viridiplantae; phylum Streptophyta; class Magnoliopsida; order Alismatales; family Alismataceae; genus Alisma; species Alisma plantago-aquatica. The sequence goes on from OY856410.1 coordinate 1,107,137,875, forward strand.
AAATTTGTAAAATTTAATAATTATTAAAGATTAAATGAAGAACCTACGCTCTGATACCAAATGTAACGACCCCGCCTCCTGGTAACCCCCAATTAAGGGAGACCGAAAGGTCAGAGCCGTTATCCAATAACCCAGATCAAAGGTTCGACAAATAATCAATAACAATTAATAAATTTTACCAACTAAACTGAAAACTGGTATAAAATAAAACTTTACATACCTTTTACAAACTACGATTTCTAAACTTCTATCCCTGAAGATACTAATCTAACTAATCCTCTTGTGCATGTTAATTCTCATTTAATTCCACATATGTCACTTTACTGTTTGTTCTTTTCATTTGTACCTAAAACGATGATAAACAAAATGTCGGTCAACGAGAAGCTGGTATGTGGGGGAAATAATAATCATGTAAATATGTTAACAATGTAATCATGCAATTAGTCATTTAACAACCAAGATTACATTTTAAGCCATACTACTCAATCCTTACCTATCCCCTAACTCTGTGTTATCCCTGCAGTGGACTTGTATGCTACCTATCTTTTAGGTAGATTCTTACCCCCATGGTCCTACCTTACAAGTAGCCAATACATAGGGTAAGAGAGTCGCATGGCACTACCCGAAGGTAGCCCAATATCTAACTCAATGTGACTTGATCGATCTACCCCATTGGTAGCCATGTACTAAGTCATCCAATGACCTGATGGACCTACCCCATAGGTAGCCATGTACTAGGTCAACTATTAAGCCACAGAGGGGACCAGGATCTGAGCTGGTAGGCACATATATTATGTGATAGTCATAGCCACATTATAGTTTGCATGAACTAAATTCATCCAACCGTTTATTTCAAGTCATCGATGAAAACTTCAGAAAACCTCGGAAAACTAACTCGAGATATTCATAAGAGTAACCACATACCTGATCCAGAGCAACTTGATGTCCAATCATTAATATTCAATACAACCAAACAAACAATCAAAAATATCCTGAAAATAATGCATAACATCCAAGTGTCATTCTTTTATTCAAAACACTCTCAAGATCAACTTGGATTCCACCTTATGATTTCTAGGCCGACTTTAGGGTTTTATTAGGGTTTTAGCCTTCATTATGCATTTATCACTTTTAATGCTCAATTTGTCAACAACCCTAATTTCAACATCATAGGCACAATTAACCATTAATTAAGTCCATTAAGCCTCTTTTACATCAAAGTTCCCATTTTTATCCTTTTAATCTACGACAAGATCATTAAGGCCAATTATCATGTTTAGGTTCCTTTGAATTGACAACTCAATAAAGAATTATAGTTCGATTCTCAAAGGAACCCTAATTACTACATTTCTCATCTTTTATGTTAGGAAACCCTAATTACCAAATTATCCACATTCATGATCTTTTATACTCAAATTGGATTTGTAACAACATAACTCTGTCTTATTCATGGTTTTGCACAATTAAACCTATTAGAAGACATATTCTCCTAAATTAGGGTTTCTAAGCCCATTAATGCAAACTTAGGTATATGAAACCCTAAATTAAGCCAATTATGTACAAATATCATCCTTTTAGATCTAAATCATCATTTTTATTATTAACAGGTTAATATTTGCTCAAAACATTCAGAGAACATCATTATATTCAACTATTATCAAATCTAAAGGTTTTTCATTAGTAAAACCATTAAAGATAGCATTTTTACATATTTTTTTGAATTTCAAAGAGAATTAGGCTTCCATCATATTTTATTGAATTCCTCATGTTCTTCTGAGCAAAATTCATTTTTTTTATGTAAACGGCATGCAAAATTCATATATTACATGTATTAATCTGAGCTACCATTTATTTTCTAAGAATTTTGCAAAAATAGCTTACTTTGGCCAATGGCAGCGTCATCCTTTTAATTTTTTTTCCTTTTTCAGCTACTTCCTCCCTTGGCTCGCGGATCTGGGCACTGGATCCGGCTTCCCCTTGACCCAGCAACCCGCTCTTCTGCCCCTCTCCGCATAGAGCCCGCGCGGATGCTTTGTTCAACAGAGTAAACAGAGCACCGACGTGACCCAGCTTTGGCCGCTCCCAGAAGCCATCCTTCACGGCGGCGCTCGAAAATCTGCCTCGTTCCGATGGTCCGAACCCGAGGATCTTCAATCCTACTAGATTCGGGGTGAGGGTAGTCCACGGGACCCCTTCGTCCTACTCTGAATGTGAGCCACTGGGCGTTGTGTCCATAAGATGGGTCGGAGGCAGATGGGCCAGTCTTGAGTAGACGAACTCACAGAAGGATTTGGGGTGGTCTTCCCCTCCGTTGCACTTGTTCCATGGTGTCCATAGAGCCCCTTATATATAGGAATTAAGGGAGGCACCATAGAGATTTAATGGAGTCCTAGTCCTCGTCAGTTTGGGGAAAGCCCAATTCTCACAATCATAGTGAGAATAACAGATCATTCAGTTCGTTTCCTTCTCATGATTCCAAAGGAACACTTTCCATAAACTATCAGAGTCCACATATGGAAAGATAGATCGAGGGAAAATCCTTCTTCTGGAGCCGGATTGCTGATTGAACTTGGAAAGCAGCTACCGTTGGATCATCATCCAATAGCTAGCAGGTCCCGCTTTAAAACAATAGCATGTGACATTTAAGATAAATCGAGCCACTTTAGGATTTCTAGAAAAAACCATATCTCTCAATCTGTTTATCCAATTGATCCCAAATTTTGAGGGAAATTCCATAATGACTTAATCTACCTCTCTACCAAAATTGGGGTCATTATATAAAAGAAAACGTGCCTTTTCTTTAGGCGCAAGATATTACCCAATTAGACTTATTTCTCATATCATTTCTCTTTCTTATTTTCTTATTTCCATTATTTCTATTCCTTGCAATCTAAGAAAGCAAGTGGGGTTTGAAATATTTCTCATTATCACCAAACCCGCACGTCTCTCTTTATTTCTTGCATTATCTTCTTATCTCTTTATTAAAATATTCCTTTTCAAGGATTTCTCATTATCTTTCATATCCCTTTTCCTCTTTTCATATTTCTTTTATTATGAATCATATGTAAACGAATTTTACTCAATTTTGGCCATTAATGCCACTTTCTAGATATTTCCAAGTATTTCCCATAAATACTTTTGCTTAAAATCCATTATCATGTATCTTTTTCCATTACTTGGACTTTTCTTTTTTTTTCTCTTTTATAGATTAATATAATAATAGGAATCACGAAATTCCTATCAAAAGGGATATTTGCAAAGTAATCCATTGTTTGAAGCAAAGCATACAACCTTTTTAATTAAGCCCAAATTCACAAAATCAGTATATTTCAATTATGAAAAAACATGTAAAATTGAGGTTGTAACATAGGTAGTTGTCCTAATAACTGATAGTGAACTCCACTAATCTTCCCCCATTGGGGTTCCTCTATGACTGGGCATGCTGGAACTGATATAATTAGTTGACTTGATAATGTATCTGTTGATGGTCTAACCACATGGCATCCTGATTGCACTGGAAACCCTCGTGTGCTCGCAAAATACCCTCATGGGTGCTCAAAATGCGATCCTGAGTACTTTGAATGCCCTCCAATTGTGAATTAATGGTGGACATGTCATATGTGTTTGATGTGGGCTGCTACTGATGCTATGATGTCTCTACCTCCCGATGCCTCACCTTGCAGTTCTCTCACTACTCATTTGTCCTCCTCCTTTTGGTAGCTGCCTGTGACTCTCTAAGAACCTCAGGTAGATCTTTGGGTTGTTGCGGCCATGTATCTCTAGGATGCTCCTCTTCCCACCTCCTTAAGTTGTCCAGAAAATCTAGAGATGGGCCACATCCCTGTAGGAGAGGTGTGGCATGGTAGGGGAGCTTAAGTGAAATCCCAACATAAGGAGGGTTTACCTGGTAGAAAATGTTCTAATCGACCACTGATATCATCGATGAGAGAGTCAAGTAATACAAGTCAACTAGTTTTCCTCCTTTTGCCTTTATGTATCCAGATACATCATGTCCTAGGTCCAAAGCAATGAAAGTAATAATCCCTCCCATGATAAACAGATTCTTGCTCTCAGATGAAATTGTCTTCATATGATCAATAATAAGTGACCCCAGATTTACAATCTTCCCCTGCACCATCCATTCTAACACAAAAAGGTCTTTCCTGGTGCAACTGCCTTGATTTTCATATTGGGCAAAGATGGTGTTCGCCAAGACCTTCTAAATGTACCTTAGGACGAGGTTGTGAATCAGGCTAGTCTTTGATTTACCCACCACAAAATTGCTTTTCCCTGTGAGTTTCTTCCCAATTGCAGTGTAATTTGCATTAGTTTCCATGTCAGTATTCCTTGATCAAGTGATTCTGCTACCTCGGGAGTTGAAGTAAAGATATCATTCAGGAAAGATGCAGTAATAAGGTACGTGCTACTCCCTAAGGTGACATTGATGGTGTCATGTGAGACCTTCTCTAATGTTGCAAAGAATTGTTGTATAAGCTCCACATAGGTCTCCTGTACTTTAGTCAACACCTCAACTAGCCCAACGGGCTCCACGACATCTTAAAAAATCACTCAGCATGTCAAGCACTCTAGATGCTTGGGCTTCTTCCCTTTCTTACTCTGACTGTCAGATGTTGCCTCATGATGCACTTCAGGTGCATCCTCTAGATGTGCATCTGACATTGCCTCATCTGTATCATCTACCAGTAATCGTCGTCATGCTCTCAGCTACTGTTGTGGCTGCAATGTCGTGGACGTTTATGGGAGTGCAACTATAAATGACGGTCGAGCTGTCGAAACTGAAGGGCATGGTTCTGAGACAGATGGTCGAGTTTCTATCCTACCTCCTCTAGGTAGTCTGGATGACTCCTCCATCATAGGATCCACTACCGCAGCTGCATGGGGCGATTCCCCTTGTGAACCGGAGGCTGTCGATGGTGTCGGGAGGGAAAGAGGAGCCATCGAAGTTGAAGTGGATGTGTTCTTGGGCCGGCGTCCACAAGAATTGACCTCCTTGGTCATAGACACAACTTTCTTGGTCATTTGCTTCATTTTGGATTGAAATTGGTGGAGAAACTAGGATTTTAGGTTTTCTCTGAAGAACAGGGTTGTTGGGGCAGATTGGAGAGAAATGAGGTGTTTTGCGGATGAAAATGGGTGGAATCTGGATATTAAGGTAGTAGAAATGGTGGGGGTTCATTGGAGATGGATTGGGGGTAATTTGGTGGATATTCGAGGGTGGTAGGGTGGTTGGGGAGTGCTACACGGTCCCTATTTGTGCAGAACAGTCATGGTGTTCGCAGAGAAATGTTTAGAAGTGATTTGGGTTTTTGCAAATTGGCTGACTTAAGTGTTGATTCAGGTTGTAGCATGGATGTGCTGTGTGGCACAGTCGTGGTGGCTCTCTTATTGTACGGCCATTCTGAGTGGATGGCTACACGGCCATGCTACCTTGCATTGTCGTGGTAGGTCTGTTCTTCAATTCGATTTTTCTTGATTCCTATGTTGATTGTGAGAGTACCACCATGGCCGTTCCATGTCACCATGGTCATGGCGAGTACTATGGCTATTGATTTAAACTTGACTCTCATCAAACATCAAATCTTTGGTCCAAAATGATTTTTCATGGATCACCTGTCAAAATTTCATCCAATTTTTCTCATTTCACCCTATTTTCACCTGCACATCTTAAAATTAAAAAAAAACTATTAAAAACAAGTGTGTGAGTGTGTGTGCAAAGTAAAAGTATCAAAAATGGATGGTTGGGTGAAAAATTCCCAAACCTAGGTGGGTTGCCTCCCAAAGCATTGAGTTTAATGCCTTTAGTAAGGCTTCTTGGAGATTTTTCAATCATTCATCCATTTGGCATCCTCATGTACCCATTCTTGCAATATATACATCTTTCATTTGCATTCAACCTACATTCCTCATCCCTTTGATCACCCAAGTTGTCATCACATCCTTCATTTTGATCTCCTTCTCTCGAATGATCAATATGACTCTTGAAGTGACCATATCCAATATTCTCATTTCGAACTCGCCGGTTTGAGGACTTGTATATGTTGATCTTTATCTTCATGTCCATGAAAGGGACTATCATTATGCCGCTATGAACATGTATCTTGTCATCAACTGTGGACAAGAATGGTCTCCCCAAGATGTTGAGGATCTTCCTATCATCCAGCTCCATGTCAAGAACAACGAAATCAGCTGGGAACATGGCTCATCTTTCCTTGTCAATCATCACCAAGACATCATCCACTCATCCTCTAGGCACTTTGATGGAGCGATATGCCAATTGGAGAGTGTAATGTGTTGGTTTCAACTTGCCTAGACCCAGCTCAACATAGACACTATATGGCATCAAATTCACAATGGATCCCAAATCAATTAGGGATTGGCCTATGTGATGTCCCCCAATGTATCTAGGTATGATTGGGGCTCCTAGGTCTTTCCTCTTCATGGGGAGTGAGTGTTGGAGGATAGAGCTCACTTGTTCAGTCAACTTCACTTTCTTTTGTATCCTCCCCATTGACCTTGTCTTCACAGTGCATAGGTTCTTCAGAAACTTGGCATATGATGGAATTTTCTTGATAGCATCCAACAATGGAATGTTGACCTTCACTTGGTGAAACACTTCAAGAATGTCAACATTGTGCTTTTGTATCCGCCTTGCTTCTAGTGGCTCATCTAATGCTTTAATGAATGATGGCTCACTTTCTTTGGCCTTTCTTACATCAACATGTGGTGGAACACTAGGGATGGTGGGACTTGCAAATGGCATATGAGGTGGAGCACATGGTATCCCAAAATCAACAGGATGTATCACTGAATCATCTTCGGCAATCTCAATCACAGTATCACCTCTTGGTTGTCTTTGCTTTGCTTTATCAATCTTTCTTTGACTTGCGGGGTGCTCAAGAGATTTCCCACTCCTTAGAACTGTCACAACACTTCCTTGCTCATAGTGGAGAGGGGAGCATTGAGGTGGAGGGGAGAATTGAGGTTGGAAGGTGAATTGTTGAGAAAATGGTGGTGATGGAGGGAGAGGTGGTGTGTAAGGCTTGGGATCGCCTTGGAAGTGGTATATAGGCTGCACTTGCATGGGAGGCAGACTATAGAAAACTTGAGAAGAGTGCATTGATCCACTTGATTCATGGTAGCTCATGATGGGTTTTGAAGAAAACTTTTCTTCTTGGAGAGAAATTATGGATGATAGCTTCTCTATTCTCTCTTCTAGCCTTGTAACATCTTTTTAAACATCATCAAATATTTTCAATCTAGAGAGAACCTCTTCCTCAAACCTTAAGCTATATTTTTGAATTTTTGGCTCTTGGTAGCTATAGGAGCGAGGTGACTTCTTTTCTTCACCATAGAACTCAATAGAATTGACTGGGTGGCAAGGAACATTTATCACATGGTTCTTCATGAAGCTCACCATGTCACCAAGAATCTTCATCACTTGCGGGCTTGAGTCATTATGAGTAGGAGGTGTCACACCAAAGGCATAGCCCCATCATTCATCATGCTAGAAGATCGAATTATTGACCCTTCAGCCAGCTACTCAAACAAAGGTCATATCTCCTCAGGTGGCCTAGCCATGAAGACTCCTCCACAAGAAGAATCCACTATATCTTAGTCCTTTAGAGATAATTCAGAGTAGAATGATTGAACTAGATGCCATAAAGGGATCTCATGGTGCAGGCACTCTCTCAAAATCTTCTTAAATCTCTCCCATGCATTGTGGAAATGCTCATTGCCCATTTGACTAAAACTTGTCACGGCACGCCGCATTTGTGTTAACCTTGCTATAGAGTAGAATTTCCTTGGAAGGCATTCTTCATTGTTTCCCAACTCATGATGTCCCTTCTAGAGTCATACCAATATTTGGCTCTGTCTTTGAGGGAGAATGAGAATAAGATCAACTGAATTGTTTCATCACTAGTCGTCAGCGTCCTGAAGATGGAGCGTACTTCAAGAAAGGAGTCCAAGTTCTTGTAGGGGATCTCACTCTCTGATCCGTAGAAGATGGGCAAGAGCCCAAGAAGACCCGGAGGGATGGATAATTGCTCCCCTGGCATTTGATCAACCCTACTAGCAATTGGCAATTTGTAGTTGTTAGGCATGAAGTAATCTTGAAGTGTCATGTGGGGTGCTCTTTGACCTTCAATCTTGTCTTCATTGAATGGCTTGTCACATGAACAAAGCACAACCAAACAAAAGAGAACAAGTTAGTAAACCAATATACACAAAGAATGCAAAGACTAATGAATAAAGAATAGTAATGATGACGGTAGTAGGAAAAGTCAAAGAAAAACTAACTAGCTAGGCTAAGCGCCTCTCTCCCTGGTAACGGCGCCAGAAAGCTTGGTGCACTCCTGCCAATGGCATTACACACTACTCAATTGAAATTTGAATAGATGCAACTCTGTGGATGGAAGCACATGGGTGGATTCACTTTCAAAATTTATAATGACCTAAACTCAAATGACCTACTTCTACTAAAACACTATCCCGTAAGCGCTCAGAGTCATGTTGTAGTATAGGTAAGGCGGCAAGTATAGGGTCGATCCACAGGGAGAAAAGGGGGCATTAGAGCTAGGTTAGTTTTTGGTGTTAGGGTCCTACTGAGGAGTCTAGGGTTGAAGGGTTTAAAGGTTGTTTTGATTGTTAAACTAAGTTGAGCAAGAAAGCAAGACAAGCAAGAACAAAACCTAAATTAACCCTAAACAATTAATTCTAATAAGTAGGAAAAGACAAGGCAAGCAGAAAAGACAAGAAGAGAACAATCTACACTAAGGTAAGCAAGACAAGGAAAAATAGCAATTAAATACCTAAGCTAGCAAGAACAAAGAAATAATAGGGCAAGAAGCTAACTAAGCAAGAAAAGAGCTAATTAAGCTAACACTAGCTAAGAAAGATGGAAAGTAGGGTTTTAAAACAATTAAGGGAGATGTGAGATGTTTAGGGGATGCACTTATCAATTAGGTTGGAGTGACATGTGAGCATTATGATTCCATTTATATTATCAAACCAAACAACAAGCTAGAGTCTAAATAATTAGCCTAAGCTACTAACTAGCCATAGATATGTTGGGTTGAGTATAGGAGTACTAGTCCCTAGCACTCCCTAGTACCCTTGCGAGGCTCAATTGGGTTAGGGCTTGGATGTAATTCAATTAGAGTATAAACAAGCCTAGGTTTCTAGGTTATATGATCTTAGGATGATTAGGGGTTGTGATTAGTAATGGGGGTGGAAGTGGGGTTTTAGGCCTCCCATCACCCACATTCTAACCTTAAGAAAGCTTCATACTAAACACACCAATTTCATCTAAACTAGCTACATAGATCTCTCAACTAGGGTTAGGAAGATTGATTAGGATGTAGGAGGGTGGGTAGCTAGCTAGGGATCCAAGAATTAGACCTAGGAGCAAATCCCAAAATTCACACTTATAATCAATTTCCCTAAATTCCCAATTGATTTCAACCACAAACCAACAAGCAATTTATGGAGAGTGAGATAGAAATAGAACATAATCATTAGCAAATTGAATTACAAAGTTTACATATCATTTCCCCCCAACATAGTATCGAAGTAACATTTTACACCCCAAACAACCCACCCAAGGGGCCTAGCTACTCATAACAATGCAAAATACAAAAAGAAGGGAGAAAGAGGAGGAAGTAGCCATGGAGCTCGATGTAGATGAGTGAATCCTCCTCTCCATCCCCTGCAAGATTGACCTCCTCCTTCTTCTTGGATGGAATGGTGTGGAATGATGGTGGGAAATGGATGGAAGGCTTGGAAATGAGGGTTTTGGTGGTGGAAATGGTGAAATGGGGTGAAATGGAGGTAGAAATGGAGTGGAATGGATAAGGGGTGAAATGGGGAGCTAAGAGGTGGTAGAAGGTAGAAATCTTGTTCTGGAGCCTCCACCTAGGTATATATAGGTGTGGGGGAAGAACTAGGTCAAGTAGGGCTAGTATGGGTAAAACAATGCAAAAGTAACTAGGTTTTTGTAGGTATCATGATCATGGTGGGGTGAGAACGGTCGTGGTGGATGGGAATGGTGTGGTGAGAAATGGTAAAAATTCATAGGGAAATGGTGAATTTTGTAATGAAGGTGACACAGCCGTGGTGGGTCAAAATGTATAGCCCATTCTCTACTCCACGGTTGTTCTGCCTCTGTTGCTACATGGCTGAGCACGGCCATTCTGGGTCAGTGCACCATGGCCGTTCTGTGTGGCACGGCCATGGTGATTGTAGCTTTGCTTGAGGATGACTTTGTTGATTTGCAAGTGTCCTAGCATGGCCGTTCTGTGGTACCACGGTCATTCTGGTCTCTGGAATAGCACTTGGACTTGATGCTCTGGGTTTTCTTGGACATCTTTACTTCAATGGATCTTTGGTCACTAGGGGTAGGTTGAGGGAGCATTGGACTTCACTTTAGGTCTCTCCAAGGGTAGAGAAACCCTAGGATCACTCCTCTCTCTCTTCCATCAAGTGTGGTCCAAATGCCTGAAAAACATGCAAATAATGTCCATAACTACATTTTATACAAATATGCACATTGAGGGAAATAACATGTAATCTAACAGGTATAGATATCATTAAAATGCAATATGATATAAGATGAAGCCCTAAAATAGGGCTGAATCAATCAACATTACTCGTGAATTTCTGTTGAGTGAGCAAAAATGGGGTGTCAACACCTAGTTTTCAATATTTGAATCTTATTTCATATTGACAACACTTGTTTGTAATTTCATAGTTATCTATATATTGAATTTCCATATTCTCATTGAAAAATCATGATAATTAGTTGCATACTTTGGTTACTTTTCAAATACTATCATATGTATCGGTCCTTGTGACTGGCCCATTTTTTCTCTTTTGGTTCATACGTGAATAAATTTCCTTGGGTGAAATTCATGAATCAATCAGGTGTTACAAAATGCTTTCGAAGAGACAACAAGAAACATGCATAAGACACCTTCTAGTAGATTCAAAATTATAATAAGTGTTGAAATTCATCTACTAGTTCTGTTGTATAGGAATATAACATTATGTATACCCTATTTAAATGTATGATGTAAAGATTGTTGTATTTTCTTATAAATATAATTATGTTGAAAGGAGTATCTTCAAGTAAACAAATAAGAGTGTTGGGTCTCCTATATATAGGATCCAGGAAGTACATGGGATAAAATAGAGAAAAGTTAAAATATAATGGGCCTAAGCCCAAATAATAAAAAATACTAACACGCCCCTTCAAGTTGGAGAGTAAACATTGTGAAGTCCCAACTTGATGTCCATATACTTGAATAAAGTAGGAGGAAGAGGTTTGGTAAGAATGTCTGTGACTTGATCACATGTCCTAATGTGGGGAGTGATGATCTTCTTGGCTTTGACCAGTTCCCACATAAAATGGGTCAACTTCAATGTGTTTTGTGTACTCGTGGAAGACTGGATTATCAGTGATGTGTATAGCCGCTTGGTTGTCACAATATAGAGTTGAAGTTTGAAAAGTAATTTCAAACTTAGTGAATATGGATCGGACCCACTATAGATCACAATGTATGAGCCATGGCCTGATATTCTACCTTAGTATTGGAGCAAGCTACCACATCATGTTTTTTACTCCGTCGGGAAACTGGGTGAGTGTCAATAATGACACAATAGTCAGAAGTGGATTGTCAGTCTTTAGAATCAAAAATGCAATATGCATTTGCATATACATAGATGGATACTACCTTGGACTTAGGACGTTTGTAGAGAAGTCCACATCATGGAGCACTCTTTACATAGCGAATAATGTCTTCAATGTTAAACATTAGATCTGGAGTGGTGCACTCATGTGTTGGCTCACTATCCCAACATCATAGGTAATATCTGGTAGAGTAATAATTAAGTAAATTATCTTTCCAACTATATGACAATACTTCACTGGATCAACAACAAGTTTTCCTTCATGCATAGTCTTTGTATGATAGTCCATCGGGGTAGAGACCGGTTTGGCTTCTACCATGTTGGCCTCTTAAAGCAGGTCCAAGACATAGCATCATTGTGACAGACTTATCCCTGAGGTTGAGCGAGGACTTCGATTCTGAGGAAGTATCGCAGGGTGCCCAAGTATTTTGTATGAAAATTTGCATGTAGAGACTGCTTGAGCTAGAATATCCCCATCATATCATCACTGGTTATGATGATGTCATCAACATAGACAACAACAAGAACATGGTCTTCAGAGGACTTGGAAAAGAACAAGGAGTGGTCTATGAATGATCTCTAAAAATTAAGTTGAGTTAGGAAATCACTTAACTTGTTGAACCAGGCCTTGGAGAGTGCTTGAGGCCGTAGAGAGATCGTTGGAGATGACATACTTTGTGAGAAGATGCCTCCTCAACAACAAACTCAGGTGGTTGTTGCATGCAGACTTCCTCCAAGAGATCTCCATGAAGAAATGCATTCTTGATGTCAAGTTGGTAAAGAGGTCAGTCAAGGTGAGATGTAAGAGAGATAAGGATGTGGATGAATGCAATTTTAGTCACCAGAGAGAATGTCTTGAAGTAATCCATGCTAAAAGTTTGGGTAAATCCTTTGGCAACTAGGCGCGCCTTGAGTCGTTCTATAGTACAATATGACTTATGCTTTACATAGAAAACCCATCGACATCCTACAATATTTTTGCTTGTGGCTTGAGTCACAAGATCCCATGTCTTATTTTCATGTAGAGCATGTATTTGTTCCATCATGGAAGCTTTCCATCCAGGATGGTGCAGAGCATCTACTGGACACTTAGGGACATATGTTGTGTCCAAGGTAGTATCAAAGGATGAGGCAGAAGAAGAAAGACGTGCTAGACAAGCATAGAAAATGGGATGCCCGATAGTGCAAGAACATATACCTTTGTGTAGTAACATACATAGATTGGATTGTTCTGGAAGCAGATGTGGTCGGCGAATACACTTCCATGTGCTGGTTTGGTGTTGTGGACAGTGGAGATGGTGGTGGTGTTAGTAGGATGAATGGATCAGGAAACGAGACCATAGAATAAGTATGATCAATGGGGGTGAGCTGGACAAAAAGAACATTTCATCCTCATGAAAGGTGACATCCACAAAGATATAAATTCTACAAGAGTTAGGTTCAAGACATCTGTATCCTTTTTTAGAACAAGGACAACTGAGAAATATTGTTCAGATAGCTTGGGGGGAAAGCTTGTCAGCCTTGGGATCAAAATTATGAATGGAGGCGACCCAATTGAAAATCACGAGGCGGTAGAGGGAACAATGTGGATTGGGGTTAAACAATGGAAAAAGGAGTGTGTTTCCTGAGAATATAGGAAGGTTTATGATTAATAAGAAAACAAGCGGTGAGGACCACAACATACCAAAAAGACTTAGGTGAATTAGCATGAATGAGAAGAGAGTGTTTAATGTCAAGTAAATGATGATTTTTATGCTCAATAATGCCAATATGTTGTATAGAGTATGCACTTGAGCGTTGATGAATCATTCCTACGTCACAGTGAAATGAGGCAACAACCTTTTGGGTATATTCAAGGGCATTGTCAGTTCGAAGAATCTTAATGGATGTTGAAAATTGAATTTGAACCAACTTGTGAAACTCGCGAATTAATGTAAAGACTTCGTCATGAGTATGAAGTAAGTAAATCCATGTCATTCTAGAAAAAGCATCCATAAATGCAAGAAAATAGCTATAACCAATGTAACTAGTAGTCATCAATGGACCACAAACATCAGTATGAACTAAGTCAAACATATGAAATGATTGCTTACAGATACGGGTTGGGAAGGACACATGATGGTGTTTCCCTAGCTGACAAGCATTACACTTAATGGAAGAACAAGAAGATAAAGAATTGTCTAATAGTTTAAGCTTGTCTAAAGGTAAATGTCCATGATGTAGATGCAGTTGAAGTGATGTGGAGGCAAGAAGGGCTCGTCATAGGATGGAGGCTGGAACAGATTAGTCATGGAGATCACAAGAGCGTACTCCCTACCCAATCATCATCAAATTCCTCCAATCCTATAAAATAAAACCAGATGGACCAAAAGTCATGAAAATTTTGAGGGAATCAACAGTTTTTTCTACATACATCAAATTGTATAGAAAGTTTGAAACAAAGAGGACATAAGTCAAATTGACTTTAGAAGAGATAGGAACAGTTTCATGTCGATTTACTCCTTTAACCGACTCATCCTCCATGGTGATAGAGGAGTGAGGGATAAAGGAATCAAATATGGTTAAAAGACAGGGCATACCAATCATATGTTGAGTCGCACCTGAATCTATAATCCACTTAGAACTGACAGCAAGCATGGACACCCCAAAGTTACCTTGAGAGGTGGTAGCTAGGTTGGCAGAAGAACTGATAGTAGGTAAATACCTGAGTTTCCATTCTAAAGAGGCAAAAGAAGTTATGTTATTCTGGAGGGGAGAATCCCCATAATATTGGGCAGCTTGGAGAAGGCGTTCGTACTCCTCATTGGATAGTGAGACATAAGAAATTTGAAAGATGTTTGTGGTTGAGAAGTTGCACGACTAATTTTTAGGGTACATGATTGACTAATGTGGGCAGGTGCTTGAGTAATGCCACATCATTTCTTGTAGTGTGTTGGATGTCCATGACTTGAGTGGATACCTTGTTTGGTGTGGCCAAACTTGCCGCAGTAAGTGCATTTGGTGTTAGCCTCGCCCACGACCATGCCCTCTGGTCACTGCAACCATTACTAGTGGTGATTCAAATGCAATAATGGGAGAGATGTGAGGATTAAGCATCTCAGATTGAGCCAGGTGTGCATATGCCTGGTCCATAGATGGAAGGGTTGCACCAACTAGGAGTAGTTGTCGTACCGCAACAAAGTGACAATGAAGCTTTTGTGAAAACGTCCAGTGAGAAGAGTTTCCCTCTCTTTTTTGACCTCAATAGAGGTCGTTGGAGAGAAGAAATTCAACTAGTTTGACATGGCCTTCATTGCATCATAGTACTTTGATAGGGGACAATCCCCTTGCTACTCGGAGAAGATTTTATCCATGGCATTGTAAATGTGCAAGTAGTTATCCTCTTGAGTGAAGAACTGCTTCATTCATCCCATATTGTTTTGGCACACCTATGCCACACCTACTTGAGTGCAACTTCAGCCTCCATGTACCCCCAGATCCAAGAGAGAACCTGGTTGTTTCTTGTAGTCCAGGTGGTGACGAGCTCATCAGGGGCATCCTCGGTGATAAACTTGAGTTTACCCCATGATTCCAGAAATGTCTCAACTACATCCATCCAAAGGAGAAATTTGTCATCATTGAGTTTGATGGCAGTAATATGGGGCATATTATTATAGATAATGACAAGTGTTTTCTTCATAGTGTCACCCATGATATGTCAATAAAATTATCAAAATACATAGCAAGGTATAGACAAAAGATAAAATATATTGGATGTAGCATGATACAAATAGAAAGTAAAGGTACCATAATGTAACACAGTACAAATAGAAAAATAAAGGTGTTGGATTGCAACACAATATATAAAAACAAAATAGAAAGACTACCGGAATGAAAACTCAGTAGAAGGAGGAGTAGCACTATCAGAATGGAACTCGGTAGGGAGAGGAGTGGCAGTACTGGAATGGATCTCGATAGGAAAATAGAAATCACTACCATGTTAATGACATGGTTGGTTAATCAAAATGAAGTCCTCAATTTTCCATAAAAGCACTCAGCCATGTGGATTAGGGGAAATATAAGAAGAGGAAGAAGAATAAAGTTGCATCCATTTTTTTTGTGTGTTATAGATCAAAATGGGGTCTTTTATTTTGACTTTTTTTTTGTGTCTCTCTTTTTGTTTTTAGTCAGAGTCGACTACTGCAATCACAAATAGTAAAACAAATAGATTATCTATGATGCATTACAATTACAAACCGTAAGGAAATGGTGGAGAAGAAATCCACTTATATGATCAACAACTTTTACTAATTAACTTTCAAGACTCCTTGGAAATGGGCCACAAAGCATGGACCTTTGACCAGTTGACTATTCCATTATGAATCGACAGCCGAGAATGGATCTAGAAAAGGAAACTATGTTGATGAAAAAATCAAGAAGGGCACACGGTCTCCTCTATCTATTGTTATTCTCTGTCAATACTTATGTCGAAGGTTGCATTGAAAGTATCAAGGACATCCTGGTAGTCGCAACCATCACCAGAACCAGAGAAAAATAGAGGGAGATATGAAGGGGAGAGGAAAAGAAAGGAAGATTAGGGTTAGGACATTGTGTTTGATACCATTTAGAAATGAGTATCTTCTAGTAAATAAATAAGAGTGTTGGGTCTCCTATATATAAGCGCCAGGAAGTACATGGGCTAAAATAGAGAAAAGGAAAAACACAATGCGACTAAGCCCAACTAGTCAAATATACTAACAATGTCAAAATTTTATGTTATAAATTTTGGGTTTTGCATGATGATATCAAATCAAAAATAGTCATCACTCATTCATGTTGCATGGGAATACAGAACTAGTTAGTTAATACAACTAGAATAATATAATCTAGTCATGTAGTTAAACACACCCTAGTATTCCTAGATCAAATTATAAAGTTGAGAGAGAATACAAGTATAATTTTATAGAATCCTAGGTGTTCATATGTTCACCCTAGTCAATCAGGGCATGGAACTTCTATTTTTAATTTATGAACTATTTTTTATATGACAGGAACTTCTATATGTCTATATATAGATTCTGGTGGTTATTCTGCTTCTCTATTGGAGTTCTAGACCCCTAGTGGCTATTAGTTTTCTTCACTGGATTTCTAGACTTCTAGTGGTTTTTGGAATTCTCCACTGGATCTTAGACTTCTTCTCGAAAATACTACATAATGGAATTCTATATTTACACTTATTATCTAGTGCAAGATTTCATGGAGCTATAATTGATAAATATGTGTTATGCATACATGTGTACATTTGATCAACAATGAGGAACTATATAATACTGAATTCACAATTATTGGAACAAAATAAGAGTATAGTGTTGTAGCCTCCTCCAAAGTAGTGTTATCTGTGATAAAATCCTTTGTAAAGGAGAATTGATAAATTTCATAAACTTTGAATCACTTGGTTCATTTATACCATAACTCAATTTGAATTTTCAACAATAATTTGTAAACATATTGAATCCTAGATTAGAATAATTTGAGAGTATGCTAATATTACATTAATATTGTCATTTCAATAGGCTCTAGGGGCGCCCCAACTAAAAACACTTGCATAAAACTTGTTAGACCTTCGAGATATTTAGAAATTTGAGTGCACTAAACAAGATGAGAAGGATGAGAGAGCTAGAGAAAGAACAAGGAACATAATGAATTATAGTGTTTCAAACCTCTAATATTAGATATGTACATCCACTACCTATAGATGCCAACCTCTAGGATCTATATCTATGAGCATCGCCATATACTCAATTGTAATATATACGCCACAAGACCACCCTTTTCTAGATCACGGGCTGAACTAGCTTCCGTTTTAGGCCAAGGGAGCCAACAACCATAACTAAGGACTTACTTATCCACCTACCAAGAGTCTTTAGCGTTCACAAAGAACTTACCCACTCTTCAAGAGGATTTTCCACCTTTAATCTTTCACTTCCTTCTTTAAGGAAGCAATTTTCAGTTCACCAACTTAAGTGAGAGATTGGGAAGGAAAATCTAAGAGCTTGATAAGATTACAATGAGGTAGTTCTCTTGTAGAAATCCTAGATCACACACTATGACAAATGGAATGTAATCAAGCTTGAGAATGGTTCAATGGGATTTTCACTCAACTATAGCATATAAGCATGAAAGGCAACCTTGGAATGATGTCCAAAGGTCTATATTTTTAGTTGAGCGTGCCCACTAGCTAGTATACTATTCAAGTTCAAATTCTAGCATTTTGGAGTGGTTGGTAGCTTTTCCAACGGATATAAATCAATTTATATCACTCTCTAATAACTAGTTTACACTTTACATCTATGGGTCATTGGTCAAGATGCAAGGATGGTATCTCAATGGATGACACTCAAATATAAATCTTTTAGTGACTCGCCCATCATTCGAGATGTGTACCTGATGCGCATTGTTGTACACACAACAATCACTAGGACAAGTCCTAGAGTTTAACACTCTCTAACCAGATTGTCAATATGTTGTGAACAACAAATCAACTAAGTATAGATATGTATAGATCCAAGGGATGATAGAAAGAAAAGGTTGAAATCTAAATCGGAATGCTAAACAAGAAAATAAATTCCAATTTGAGAGAGTCGGTTAAGAACTAAGAGAAAAAATAAAGTGCTGAAATAAAGATTTGGGGTCTGGAGGATCACCTCCAAAACCATGTTTCTATTCAACTAATCAACTACTAAGCTCCAAAGATCAAATCAGGACCTTTTGGTTACATGTCCTTACAGACAAACTCACAAGGGTTGGACTTCCTATACACCTATTAGTCTCGGCATATACAGATCATTGCCCAACCGTCCAACATGATACTATCCATAGTCATATCAAGAAACATGTGAATTCAAATTTCCATTCGAACCAAAGGTTCAGGTGGTCGCATCACCAAGGGTTATAACAAAATTAAGATTAAAAGGATGAAAAGATGACAATTGTATTAAATGACTATTGTTTCATTCTTATAGAGATATAAGATCATACCCCTCTATAAGAATATATCAGATCATCCTAATAATCAAGTATAAATATAGAGAAAACATCCTTTCAATGGAGCAAAAGAATTGATTATACTGAATAGAACTGGGCTAAGAGGATACTCCCTGTGCCCTAGAAGAATTTACTCAGACATGATGAAACTAGAAGAAATACAAACTAAAATGAGGTATGTAATATTACAAGATGTGAACTACAAACTAAAATCAAATGTACAAACTAAGACTTGATTTTCAACTAAGATTGGATGTTTTTTTTCTTGTGGAATCCCCCCCCTTCATAGGGAAATAAGGAGGGGGAAAACCCCTTGAGATATGGCCTTGTGATGGTGATGTCCATTTGGATTATAACAATTTCTTGCTTCATCCAACAGTAACATTGCTCAAACCTTGACCGCATTGATGATTTTATTATTTTAGCAATTGACTAAGACTTTATTTACATTCATTTCTCTACATAAAAATATGTGGAATTGGTTAACTTTCCTTTGCTCCTAGTCAAAATAACATTAATTTCTTCCCAGAATAGAAAGTAGAAAATTTTATTGAATTGTCTTCCTTTAATTTCTTTGATCGCTCATTAATTTCTTTGATTCTCTTTGTTATAAAATTTCCAAAATGATGAAACCACTGGCCCATGTGGCCAGTCTTCCGTTTGAAACTTTGTGTAAAATATATTTTACTTATAGCGAACTAAATTTCCTTTCTAACATATACTTATGCATTAATATTGGAGTTCAGACGTAAAAATTATGAAACTTTTGGTGTCGAGTATACATGAATTTCAGGCATTGCAGGAAATTGTGCAAAACATTTTCTAAGAGACATTTTGAGAATTTTGTGGTTAAAAACAATTGTTTATTTTCCTGTATAACACACAATTATCAAGTAAAAAACTAATTTAAGAAGAAAAATCTAAACTAAGATAATTTATGCTAAAACTATTTAATAGCTAATAATTTATTCTTAATTAAAGGTAAAAACGTACAATAAAAGGTGATGAATATACATTCATCAGTATCAGGACAAGATTGGATAATGAAATTTGCAACTAATCATTTGTGTATAAGTGCATTAATAATTGAACAAAATACTCTAATTATCATTTAAGCTTAGTTACAAGTCATAACATCATAAAAATGATTTTCAACACAAATCTAGGTTAGAATCTATGTGTTCTTCAATTATTGACTTTGTGTTGTTTTCGCTTGAATTTTCACAAACTAGGGTTTGTGAATCTCAATGCTTTGCTAATGATTTAGAATTGTCTCAAAGGAAATTTTAGATGCACATGAATAGAATTATGAAGTCATCATTAGATAATGGACATTATATAACCCTCAAGTCAACATCTCCCCCTTTTTAAGATGACAAACCATTCCTAATAATATTGAAATAAATGAATTTTAAATTTTTACCTTGGAATTTTTAGGGTTTTATATATATTTCAGATAGGATGATCCCTTAAAATTTATGCTTAACCTATGTGTTTTGTTAGTCTTCACAATGAAGAATGCATTATATCCATATCTGCATCTTTCTAATATTTCATACAAGAATATGCCATATTGTACCGTTTCAACATTTTATTATTCTTTTACCTCCTCGTCATCTCAAAAAGTTGGGGGTAGAAGATCATATCTAAAGGTCTTGTCCACAAACAACATAGTTTAAAAGAGAAGCATGCTATGTATAAAAAGATGGAATTTCCACAAGTCACATATTATCAATACTCAAGTAACTCAAATTGAGAAGGTATCCATAGAATAATCTTGGGTGAGTACGTCAACAAGATAAAATGTGGAAAGAGTCTAATGACATACGACATATAATCCAAGTAAAATACAACACGAGAAAGCAAATGATAAAATAAGGTTTTAGAATACATGTGTCCTATCTAATATACTCTCGGATACTTCTTCCACCTTATCATCATTATCTTTAGCATCTTTATCATCTTTTGAATCATCAACATAATCATTCTCTCCAAGGACCTCATCAACATCCATCTCAACATCCTCATAATGTGGTTGGTCACAACATGACCATTGTGCATGACTCTACTCTGTCATGTAGTCGTGTGTGAAAAAGGACACAATGATGTTGGTAGTTGGGCTAGTGCCCCACTAGTAGCAAACAATCTTAGGAGGAAGACCAATAGAAGGAGTTGTAGCTAGAGAAAGGTCAGCATGAAGTGAGGGAGGTGGATCTCTATGTGGAGATGATGTTGTTGGAACAAAACTAGAAGCAGCATGGGCAATAGAGAATGGGGCAGTTAGGTAGACTCGATCATATGTGTATGCAACATAGTCAGTAGAGTTGAATGAGGGCCGGTAGGCTAGATAAGGATGTGGACAGGTCAGGTTCATGGAAGACATGATATGAACTAGGTCATCGTGAAAGTGAGAGAAAACTTGTATGTGGTAGTTGTTCTCATTCATGTACCCCATGAGTTGCTCATTAGATACAGAGAATGAGGAGCGAGGTGGAGGTGTAGCTTGTGAAGGTGGAGGTACAAGTTGGGTGGGTGGGGTGTATGGAAGGTGGAGCTGTATGGATGAGATATAGAAGAGGAAGCACCAGGAGTGACTTTGGTGTTTATGAGGAATTTCATCATAGATGTAATGCGATTGGAGTCCCTTGTTTGTCTGAGGAATACTTCAACTTAAGAAATAGATTCAATGAGATTTTTTAGGAGTCCATATATGAGGTTTGGGTATCAAAACATATCATTCTTTGCAAGATATACCTAGCCCATTTCACTTTAAATCCATTCAAAAGGCAATAGATGATCAAGGTAGTATTCTTAGTAATGTTAGTCTAGTTCTTCTTGGGATGTATATTGGAATTCACCACAAAGGATAAAAGCCTAGCTTGAAGTGAGAGGGCATAAGAGGAAAGGGTTGATCTCTTAGTATAGTCATAGTCAGGATTGTTAGTGGTCCATGTAAATGTCATCAAGTTGGAAAAGAGTATTAAATTGTTCATAGATATTTTGAGGATAAAGAATATCAATGGAAACAGCATACGTAGAGTTCTTAACTATCTCAAAGTTAGATTCACAAAAAGTAATGATGGAGACTTTCCTCGTAAATTTTAGTGCAAACTCCCTTGATCATATATTTTAAAACAATAGGTTGGTTTTATGGTGTAGTTCATAGAAATATTAGCATAAAAATTATCATATTCTTTCTTTCTAGAATCAAACTTAGTAAAATAACAATGATATACAAGCATGGTTTTGAGATGATGAAGGTGAAACAAAGAGGGAATGTCATATTTTTCCAAGCCAGTTTCAATGTAAGGTAGAAAAGGGAAAGGCTTTCAAGAAAGAAAAGATGTGACCTTTTTATGGCATAAAGATGTATGATATAAATTCCATTGAAGCTCATGATTTTATTTGTAGCAGGAGGTGGATTTGTTAACATATCAATCCTTATATTTGAAAGGATTTTACATTTCTTGAAGAAAATGGAATCTAGGTTGGTAGTAGAAATGCAAACAAGAGATAGACTAGGGCTGGAGTTGAAAAGAAGTAGAGAAGTTGAGTTAGGGAGAGAGAGAATGATAGAAATATAATTTAGAGCTTTAGAGGGGAAGGGTATGACTTGATGAGGGAGGTTGGTAAAGATGAACTAGTTGATAGGGTTTAGTCTCAGCTGACCCATCCTTATCAATAATCACAGCATAGTGTCACTAGATGATAAGAGTTCAGGAGGAACTTGATCGATGGCCCAACATGTAGTGAAGTGATATATGAGCATATTGGAAGTGATATATGAGGCTAACATGTAGTGAAGCGATATATGAGTCTAACATGTAGTAAAGTGATATATGACCAATTTGAATCATCAAACCGTGTTAAGACGTTAAATTTTGAAAACAAAAAAGTTAACCGGTTTGCTCAAAAACACATGTAATTATAACATTTTATTCATGGTGATTTCTATTTAACACAAATGGTTTAAGAATATGATACACACATGATAAAGGCATATAAAGATCACTCTAACTAGGAGACATACAAGATTCATCAACATACTAGTTCATCAATAGAAATGATAAGCAGTTTGAATCTAATAAAATTGAACTGTATATCTGTAGCGTCCTATATTTTAAGAAAAATGGCTTTGATAAGATTTCTAGGTTGAAAATATGCACACTAATAAAGAGTTAAGAACATGAGGCTACTTTATACAAAAATTCCATACAATTGAATTTCTATTACAATAAACATGAAGCCAGGAGATGTATTAGTCCTATTATGACATCTTGTGACATTAAATTGAATTCCATGAGATTTCACAATTAAAGGCAATAGGGAATACTTTGGAATGTTGAGGATGATTAAGTATGTATAGATTTTATGATATCTTGAAATATAGAGGTATATTTGATCTTAAAATTTAAACATTATTAGACGATTAGATGTTAAAGGCAAAATTTAGAGAGAAAAAAATAATCATCCTACAATTTATTAGGGATTATTGAAGTTTAAACAACATTAAATAGCTTAAATATTTTTTATGCTCAAATTGGTAATTGAATGTCATATTAATTATGTAGATGGGTAAATAGTTCTATGGTTAAATTTTGTCTATTTTGGGGTTCATTTGAGTGTCCAAATAAACTAGAGAAGATAATGGTAGGATAAACAAGTAAATGGTTATAAACACAAAAAATAGAATATCGTATTTAGATCCAAAATTAAATGGGTCGTTGGATCAAACTGGGGATCTAACTAGTGTGATCCCAACCTTCCACATGTCTCCTTCAACCTCCAGACTCCCCTCAAGCTGAAAGAAAAAATTGTTTCCCTGATTTACTTGAATTTCAGTGGATATCTGTGCAAATTAGGAGCTTTGTTGGATTTGAGATATTCCTCTGAGTTGTATAAACCCTACTTAGGAAGCCTAGCTGGCCTGTTTTAGAAAATGCCCAAATCGCCAGTTCCTTCCCCTTCCTAGAGTGAGTTGTAGATGTGAGGATTGAGCATGTGGCTAAGGATATTGGACTAGAAGTTGACTTGCCCGCTGAGGAATGTTTTATCTCAGTCAATTAAGGATGAGGCACCTGGATTTGACACCACCAACCCAACCTTCATATATGGTGACAATGACCCAATATTCTTAGTTTTTATCACCCCGACGCAATTACTGAGATGGTAAGCACCACCATCACCCATTAATCTATTTTCCATCATATGTTTACCCTATTTTGCCCAGATCCACCATACCCTATAGCTACCTTTAAGGTGCTTACTAATGATCCATTGATTTGGCCTTTCAATGCTTCTCCAACCATGAAAATTATCCTATTAGCTTCTCCTTTCCCCAATGAATGTTTTATGAGATTTGGTAGTGATTTTTCCACTCTGGATCTATTGTTTCAAGTCTCGGCCCATTGTCCCATGTTTCATGTTGTTTTTTGATGAATCCCGAACATAGAGGTCCTTTCACTCCAGTTACGGACTCCATGCCTCGGTTGACTTCATCTAGCCATGGCGAGATTTAGGGGACAGGTCGAATTGTCCGATGATCATGTACACTGATCTTTCCCTATTTGGTCACTGATCTTCTTCCTTGCCATGGCGATAGGGTGTGTTATTCCATGTCTCAACCACCACTGGGATCCCAAAGGGGATCACTATGATTGCAAACCTTTGCAAAATAACCTCCAATCTTCCTTTCTGTGAGATTATGCTCTCTGTTCATGAGTGGCATCCATACCCTGATCACCTTTTTTGTGGTGTTCGTGTTACAAGAACAATGGTGATGGGCAGATTACTATGACGCCCTTATATCTTGGTTTAATATGTCACGCCTAGATGGGCAATCTCAGGCTTTTATCATTTCTTTTGATATCAGCCTCCCACTGATATAGCTGGTAAATGACTTTACTAGTCCATGTCATGCTCAAGTTGCAAAATAAATCTAAGGGTGCATTGGTCTTTCCTTTGTCCCTTTAGTTGGATTTATTTTAGTCCATGGATAATTGTTTTCTCTTGAGTCTGATTGGTTGATCAAAGCTTAATGTTTAATAAATCATATAAATTGCTACAAGCCTCAGATGAAGATGACTTATATATTTATTTTGATCGGTTTTCTAAGCTTTAGAAA
Organism: Alisma plantago-aquatica; assembly: GCA_963693085.1. Lineage (NCBI taxonomy): Eukaryota > Viridiplantae > Streptophyta > Magnoliopsida > Alismatales > Alismataceae > Alisma > Alisma plantago-aquatica. The sequence goes on from OY856410.1 coordinate 1,107,162,728, forward strand.
ATGGTCTAGGTTTTAATACCTGCTTTGGGTTTGTTTGCACGGAGTATCAAATTTAATACAATTAGGATTTACATACCTAATAAAGAAACTTTGGGTTGTACCACAGGTTGATTAGAAGATAAAACCAAGGACACTTGGGAAGATTTGTTCCTACTGATCTAAGTAAGTGGTCCAAGCCCATGAGTATTCATATTTAAAGCTCAGTACATTTATATGTTTCTTAAATAAGACTTTCATGATCTAATGTTCTAAGATTTTAAAGTTAAGATATGTAAGCAATATTTTCTATTCTTTTATGAATATGTAATTCCATATGCTCAATAACCCAAGTAGAGGTATGTCAGGGTTATAGCATAGAATGATTAAAGTTCATGAATTAAGTTCAGAAGAACAATAAAAGAATATATTTCTATAAAATTTCTTAGTAATATTTCATATTAATGCTCAAGACTACAAGATAAGAAATGCAAGTAAGGTTGTCTTACTTCCATAGTTATGTGATATAACCATGTACCTAAGATTTCGATAGAAATATGCTATTAAGATTTCCTCTAGAGATCTGAGAACTAAGAAGTTATTTAGATTTTTGAGAATGATGAAGATCTAAGAGTTAAGTAAAACATTAGAATATAAGTTTTGAATGTATTAAGATGCATGATTAAGATTTAACACTTTAGCTCATAAAAATATATTAAGATTCATGTCGAGATTAGATTGAATTAGATTTTATAGATATTGGTTTACTTTGTTAGAAATCATATTTTTCGATATTTGATACTTAAGTTACTTTCATATACTTAGTATTTCCATATTAAGTTCAAATTATTTTCTTAAGCCTTCAGACTCAGATATTGTATATCTTATATCAAAATTTAATAAAGTCATTTGATCAAACCAAAACTTTGAATTAAGATTTAGCTAAACAATAAGAATATCAGATTTAGACTAAAAGTTACATTTAGTTTAGAATTAAAGAATAAAGATACAAATCAGAGATAATAGAATAAGATTCAAAGTTGGAAAATAAGAACAACCTTAGGGATAAGAGATTTACCAAAAATAAGAAATTAAGAATATATTTAGAGATAAGAGCTTAAGATTCAAAGATAAGAAATTTAGAATATAGATGGAAAATGACATCAGAACATTAATTATATGCATTATAGGATAAATCCTCACTAGAGAGTCCCAGGATGATTCAGAGGGTGCACTCCGCTAGACACTGCGAGTGTCATAGAGGGCACATTTTTCCAATAGAGGGTGTGTTGCACCATAGAGGACATTTTGGTGTCACAGAGGGCATGTTGTGCCAATAGAGGGTGTGTTGCACCATAGCGGATATTTCGGTGTCACAAAGGAGGACTTGTCATATAATGGTGGCCACAATCCAATAAAAGACATAAATAAAAGATATTTTAGACCACAGCATGCCCACAATCTCATCTATAAGTATGAAGAAAGAAATGAAGATAAGAGAATACATGATTGAGGCCCTTTCTTCAAGCCATGAGGCCCAAGCACCAGAGAGCATGCCAATTCAGATACATAACAAGGCACCTTAGTGCAGGTCAGGTGACCCATGTACCAGAGTACAAGTCTCCAGAGAAAGATTAGTAAAAGGATAAAAATTAAGTTAAAGAAAAAAGAGATGTTTATTTTTCAAATTTTATATAGGATTCATGTTAGTTTCATGTTTATATTGCTCAAAAATATTTTGTAATACTATATTACTTTAGTTTAATACATATAGCACACTCATGACACTTACATTAACAACCATTTTTCCAATGCATGGCTGAGACGAGATGCCCGCAGGTGAGGAGTAGGAGTAGAAGTAGAATTCAGAGGCTTGGAACACAAGGATAGAGTATGACAAGATATGGTGCCTCATGTGCGAAATTATAGAAGATCCACTTTAAGATCAAACAATTCTATCAAATCGAGTATGATTGTATGTGAGGGGTTAAAATTCCTTCTCGTTTGTAAAATTTCCACCAACTATAAGATGATCCTCAGATTTCCAGATTCAGCTTTATGTTCCCATATTTAGAACTCTATACTAGAGACTTTGTTTCAAAATGTTAAATTAGTTGTCCATGTGGTAGACATCATGTTTTCTTTTGTAAGAACAATCATGAGAATGTTTTAATACTTCTGTTTGTGTGACAGATTATATTGTTGTTATGAATTCCAATTTTATGTAATGTCCCTTCAAGTGCATGAGTTATGGATAACTTCATGTTTCTTCCACCATGTGATGTGTGTACTTAGGGAGGGTGTTACAATATGGTATCAGAGCAACATTATAGTTGGCCACCGGAAGAATTATCATGTTCTTAGTTTAGACTACCATGAAAAACCAAGTAATAGTAGACTATAGAGTTAGAAAGATAATCAATAGCCCTAGTATAGGAGTAAGTGAAAGGTATTAGAAATCAAATAAGAGGTCGAGTCAAGACATAAAAGTTCAGATAAAGACTAGGGTTGTGTGCCTAGATGTTTTAGACTTTTATGTTAACTCTAGAATTGCATATAGCATGCTTTCTCTCTTTCCCACATGTTTTTGTTATGGGAGACAAGATTATGGGATTTTATAGAGAGAATGCTATGTGCATCATGCTTATCTTTCCCTTTTTAGTACATGTGGTATGGGACATGTGCACGAGGAAGGTGCCAAGACAAGTGTGACAATACATGTCACCTCTAAATATATGACCGACCAACATGTATCCAAAGGCAATAAAGAAAACAAGAGTTGGCATCAAAAGTTTGAGACATATAGTCACATAAACTTAATCAAATACATAAGTAAGACCAATAATGCATACAAAGGGTAGATAATTGGCATAGATAAGTCGATTTTATTTAGAGTAAAACCAGAACCCTAATCTAGCTTTCTTAGGAAATAGGTAAGTAAGGTCACTTGCCATGTAGATGGTGATGAAGTGAGGTATATTCTAAGATTCATTAATAGTATACCCACATTTTGGTTTTTATAGTGAAAGTAGATATATATACATTTTTCCATGAGAAGGTCATATCTTAGATATGATATTGAGACTCTAAGATAATATTATAGAGTTAGCTTACATAGAGTATGTGAAACTCTAAGGTGGGTAGACCATTCCAATTGCAAGGACGAAATTCTTATAAGGTGAGTGGTATCTTAACATCCTAAGATACATCCTAAATTTTAAGAAAAATGGCTTGGATAAGATTTATAAGTTGAAAATATGTACATTAATAAAGAGTTAAGAACATGAGGCTACTTTATACAAAAATTCCATACAATTGAATTTCTATTATAGTAAACATGAAGCCAAGTGATGTATTAGTACTATTATTATAATTTGGGACATTAGAACTAATTCCACAAGATTTCATAGTTAAAGGTAATAGAGAATACTTTAGAATGTTGAGGATGATCAAGTATGCCTAGATTTTATGATAGCTCAAAATATATAGGTATATTTGATCTCAAAATTTAAATAGTATCAGATGATAAGATGTTAAGCTTAAAGGCAACATTTGGAAAATAAATGATCAACCTACAATTTATTAGAGATTATTGAAATTTAAACAACATTAAATAGTTTAAAGGATTTTTAATGCTCAAAGTGGTAATTTGAGTGCCATATTAATTATGTAGATGGGTAAACAAGCATATGGTTAAATTTTGGCAATTTTTGGGGTTCGTTTGAGTGTATAAATAAACCATAGAAGGTAATGGTAGGACAAACAAGTAAATGGTTATAAACATAGAAAATAAAATATCTTGTTTAGATCCCGAATTAATTGGGTCGTTGGATCAAATTGGGGATCTAACCAGTGTGATCCCAACCGTCCAAAGGTCTCCTTCAACCTCTGGACTCCCCACAAGATGAAATAGAAATTCATTTTCCTGATTAACTTGATCTTCAGTGGATATCCATGCAAATCAGGAGTTCCATTGGCCTCGAGATACTCCTCCGAGCTGTATAAATCCAACTTTGGAACTCTAGCTCGCCTGTTTTAGAAAATGCCCAAAATGCCAGTTCCTTTCCTTTCTAGAGCATGTTGTAGACGTGAGGGTTGATCTCTGTGGCTAAGGATATTGGTGCCAGAAGTCTCTTTGTCCACCGAGGAACATTTTACCTCATTCAATTGAGGACAAGGCACCTGGATTCGAAACCACCAGCTCAACCTTCATCTCTGGCAACAACGACGTGATCTTCTCAATTTTGGTCACCCCGACCCAATTATAGAGACGGTAAGCATTACCATCATCCCTTAATTCGTTTCCCATCATCTGTCTACCCTAGTTTTCCCAGAGTTGTCGTACCCTATAGCTACCTTTAAGGTGCTCACTGGGGATCCACTGACTTGGCCTTTCAGTGCTTCTCCAACCACGAAAACTAGCCTATTGGCTTCTCCTTTCCCCAATGAACGTTTTACAAGCTTTGTTAGTGATGTTTCCTCTCTAAATCTATGGTTTCAAGTCTCGACCCATTGTCCCCTATTTCATGGTGTTTTCTGATGAACCCCAAACACATAGGTCCTTTCACGCAAGTTATTGTCTCCATGCCTCTGTTGACTTCGGCTAGCCATGGTGAGATTCAGGGGACATGTCGGATTGTCCAATGATCATGTGCACTAATATTTCCCTATCTGGTCGTCGATATGCTTCCTTGCCATGGCGACAGGGTGCGTTATTCCCTATCCCGACCACCGCTGGGATCCCAAAGGGGATCACTCTAATTGCAAACCTTTGCAAAATAACCTCCAATCTTTCTTTCTATGATATTATGCTCCCTCTACTAGGTAAGTGGTCCAAGCCCATGAGTATTCATATTTAGAGCTTAGTACATTTACATGTTTTTTAAATAAGACTTTCATGATCCAATGTTCTAAGATTTTAAAGTTAAGATATGCAAGCAAGATTTTCTATTCTTTTATGAATATGTAATTTCATATGCTCAGTAACTAAAGTAGAGGTATGTCATGGTCATATCATATAATTATTAAAGTTCATGAAATAAGTTCTTAAGAGCAATAAAAGAATATATTTATATAAGATTTCTTAGTAATGTTTCATATTAATGCTAATTACTACAAGATAAGAGATGCAACTAAGGTTGTATTACTTCCACGGTTATGTGATATAACCATGTACCTAAGATTTCAGTAGAAATATGCTATTAAGATTTCTTATAAAAATATGAGAACTAAGAAGTTATTTAGATTTTTGAGAATGATTAAGATCTAAGATTTAGGTAAAAAATCATAATATAAATTTTGAATGTATTAAGATGCATGCTTAAGATTTAAGACTTAATCTCATACAAATATATTAAGATTCATGTTAAGATTGTTTGAATAGATTTTATAGAGATTGTTTTATTTTGTCATAAATCATATTTTTAGATATTTGATACTAAAGTTACTTTCATATACTTAGTATTTGCATATTAAGTTCAGATTATTTTCTTAAGTCTTCAGACTCAGATGATGTATATCTGATATCAGAGTTTAATAAAGTCATTTGATCAAACCAGAACTTTAGATTAAGATTTATCTAGACAACAAGAATATCATATTTCAGATTAAGAGTTAGGTTTAGTTTAGAATTAAAGAACAAACATACAAAATCAGAGATAATAGAATAAGATTCAAAGTTATAAATTAAGAACAGACTTAGAGATAAGAGATAAGATCCAGAAATAAGAAATTAAGAATACATTCAGAGATAAGAGCTTAAGATTCAAAGATAAGAAATTTGGAACAAAGATAGAAAATGACATCAAAATATTATTTATATACATTATAGGATAAGTCCTCACTAGAGAGTCATGGGATGATTCAGAGGGTGCATTACGCCAGACACTGTGGATGTCACAGAGGACACGTTGTGCCAACAGAGGGTGTGTTGTATCATAGAGGACACTTCGGGGTCACAGAGGGCACATTGTTCCAATAAAGGGTGTGTTGTACTATATAGGATACTACAGTGTCATAGAGGAGGACTTGTCATGTAATGGTGGTCACAATCAAGTAAAAGTCATAAATAAAAGATATTTTATATCAAAGCATGCCCATAATCTCATCTATAAGTATGAAGAAAGAAATTAAGATAAGAGAAGACATGACTCATGCCCTTTCTGCAAGTCATGAGGCCTAGGTACTAGAGTGCATGCCAATTTAGATACATAACAAGGCACCTTAGTGCAGGTCAGGTGGCCCAGGTACCAGAGTACAAGTCTCCAGGGAAAGATTAGTACAAAGATAAAATATTAAGTAAAGAAAGAAGAGATATTTATGTTTTAGATTTTTATATAGGGCTTAATATTAGTTTCATGTTTATAATGATTAAAAGTATTTTGTAGTATTCTATTAATTCGGTTTTGCATGTATAGAATACTCATGCCACTTGCCTAACAACCGTTTTTCCAATGCATGGATGGGGACGGAATATCCACAGGTGAGGAGCATGAGTAGAAGTAGCATTCAGAGGCTTGTAACATAAGGATAGAGTATGAAAAGATTTGGTGGGCTGCCAACTATAAGATGTTTCTCAGATTTATAGATTCAACTTTATGTTCCCATATTTAGAACTCTAGACTAGAGACTTTGTTTCAAAATGTTAAATTATTTGTCCATGTGATAGACATCATGTTTCCTTTTGTAAGAACAATCATGAGAATATTTTACTACTTCAGCTTTGAATGCAAGTTTTATGTAATGCCCATGTAACTACATGACTTATGGATAACTCTATGTTGCTTCCTCCATGTGCATGTGTGTACTTAGGGAGGGTGTTACAATATCTAGAGGTTTAGTGAAAACATCTACAAGTTGATTTCTCATGTCTGAGTGACTAACATAAATGTCCTTCTTGCAATGTGGTCACATAATCAAGTGCCACTTGTGCACTTTCTATCAACTAAGACCCGACATAATCTACATCACTACATGCGGTAAGAGTAAAGTATGTTGACTTGGGATACCATAGTACAAAACTTGGGGTCTTGTCTATGTACCTCAAAGTCCTCTTAACTACTACAAGTGATTTTCTAGGGCTTGATTGAAATCTAGCACACAAGCCAACATGAAACATAATATCTGGTCTAGAGATAGTTAAATATAATATGACACTAATCACACCTCTATAGAGATTCTCATCTAACTTTTCATCTTCTTCATCTTTATCCATCTTGGTGGTGTTAGACATGGTATATCAATTGTCTTTCTGTTCCCCATGCCAAAGTGCTTCAAGAGCTCACTTGTGTACTTGCTTTGATTTCTAAAGTTCATGTTTCTTGTTTACTTGATTTGAAACCCAAGGAATAAGGTAAGATCCCTCATCATACTCATCTCAAATTTACACTATAAGAGGGAACTAAACTCCTTGAAAAACATCAGATTAGTACCATAAAAGATAATATCATCAACATAAATTTGAATAATCAATAAATTTCTAGTGTTGTGTTTCAAAAAGAGAGTAGAGTCTACTTTTCTCGTGACATAGGCATTATCAATTAAAAAGTGTTTTAGCTTCTAATAACAAGCTTTAGGGGCTTGTTTGAGTCCATATAGAGACTTTTTCAATAGATATACATGATTAGCATGCTTGTCATATTCGAAGTTAGAAGGTTGAGCCACAAAGACTTCCTCCTATAACTCTTCGTTTGGAAAAGTACTTTTAACATCCATTTGATAAAATAGGGAATTTGTATTACTGGCATAGGCAAAGAGCATTCTAATAGATTCTAATATAGCAATAGCTTCATAATTTTTTTTACAATAATTCAGATGAGAATGTACATGTAGTCACTCTTTCATGGGTGGAAATGTATATCAAGATTGTTTTCTTTCATGTACATGTACTCTGATGTAAACTAAACTGCATATAGGTAATAAGATCTTACCTTTGATTAAACAAAATTGAATGGGATTTTTGATAAATGAACATGTGGACCCTTAGATTTGGAATTTTTTTTCTAAGGTCTTACAAAAACATAAAAATTTGTCTATATCCTGTATATTTCATCACTCATGTTTGTCAACAATCTAGTGTTTTTTTTCATAACCAAGGTTTGGGATTATGGATTTTCGATAATGGTTGCATTTATGCTAATCAAATGCAAGTTTCCTGTCATTGAACGTCTTGGAAAGATAGTAGATGACATGCTTGTTGTTGGCCATTGAAAGATTCAAGATGCCTCCCATTGATGTCTAGCAGATGGATAGTCAAGGGGTGAGAGGGTATCCTGGCATTGTAACCTTTAGAATTGGTGTCCAGGTGAGGTAGTTTTAAAGATTTTGTAGCACCTATTCACACTATTATTTCCATCCATATTGAGAGCTCTTCTACAATAGCTTGAAAATGGGCTCACAAATGGGTGTGAGCTTGGATATGAAGCAGATAATGTATTGAATATGATCAAGGAGGCATTGGATCTCCTTTTTGTCTATGGTGAAGGCATTTCCTAGATGGTGAGGACCTTTCCTAGGTTGACTTTGATTCTTTGTTGGATAACAATGCATCCTAGGAGGTTACTATATGTTACTTCAAAGGTACATTTTGTTGGATTTAAAAATAATGAAAATACCTATGTTAATTAAAAGAGCTTCTATAGATTAATGATGTTAAACCGTCGATATTTTTTAGACTTATCAATCATATTATCCACATAGACTTTCACCTCTTCGTGCGTCATTTCACAGAAGAGTGCTACCATTGCCCTTTGATGTGCAACTTTGGCATAATTGGGGACCAAAAGACATGATTATGGAAATGCTCTTATTCCTGTCTTCCTTGTCCATCTTGATATGGATGTATCTGGCAAAGACATCCATGAATCTCATGAGGGCATGTCCAATGATGGCTTTAAGTTTGTACGTCAATATGCATCAACAAGAAATCATCTTATGGAGACGCTTTGTTGAAACCATGATAGTGTACACACATTTTTACTTTGCCATATAATTTTGTGGTATCCATGAGTCATGTAGGATAGTTGATCAACTTTAAGAAACCAACATCATATTGCCTTTTTACCTCTTGTATGATCTTAAGGCTTTGTTTGGGTTGTAGTTGTCTAGCGTTTAGCTTTACGAGTAGATATTGAGTACGATTGGCAGGCGATGAACCGTGATCATCTCATCTAACCTTAACATGTATGAGTAACTCTGAGTGAATAAGTCAATGTAGTTGTGTAGGAGTTCTATCAATTGATATTTGATAAGGTTATGAAGACATACCCCAATTTTGACTTTACATGTATTAGGGTCTGGACTGAGATTTATCATCTTCATCTCATCTTCAATATAAAAGGGTTGATGCTCCTTTAATGTGTATTCCAAGATGTCAATGCCTTTGAAATCGGTGTCATTATCATTGTATATTTGTGATACTTTTCAATAGTATTCATCAAGATTGAGTCTAGAAAGATTTGGTTCTGTTATTTTGCTATTTTTCATTTTGTATTTTTTTGCATATTTGGTGGAAGGTATATGTGTTGTGGAGCATGGATAAATAGCTACTTTGGGATCTCCACAAAATCTGAATGATGCTATTCTACCAGTCTTTTTTAGATAACAAAGTTAGCTTCACAATCGGGGATGCCATCTTCTCCTACTGCCAATTGTGTATCTCGTCCCCTCTTTGCACGGGATGAATGAGTTGCTGCAAATTTTCCATGGTGTATACTTCAAGAATGGTTTTGATTCTTCAACCTTAAAAAATCTGAGTGCATCATCATTATCATCATGTGGGGATCCATATACATCATCCAATGCTCTCATTGCTCCACTCATAGGGAGTCTAGTGAATGTGGAGAGTCAATAATGAAAGATGGTGTTGTGAAGTTGGCTAGATTGAATGGTCTATGTGTATTTTTAGGAGTCATACCAATAACCTATTATACTTCATTCATGACACCTTCATCAGGTGATATCATAAAGTCCTTACAATTTAATTTGTTTTGGACAGTCTAAGACACTGTCAAAATCTTCAATAGTGATGGTGATTTCCTCAATGTTGGTTGTAATCTCGAGGTAGTTAACCTGGTCATCATACCACTTGAATAAGGCATGGTGTCATCATGGTGATGATAACTTTTGTTGCATCTGATATGTCATTGCATGTATTAATGATTCATGGGACTAGGTATGGAGGCCTTTGTGCTTAGGGCCCAACTCCCATCGGTAAAACACTCGGAGTTGATGTTATTCGCCATGACATATCTTTCATGCGTCTATGCTCAAGTCTTTAGAGGGAGGCATGCACATGAGATACCCTCTATTTCTCAAGTCATTAAGAGTAGGCCAGAGTGAAATATGCCTCCAATGTGGTATCCATCATGTAAAGCATGGATAGTTGTATGGTGGTCATAGATCTTGAGGCAATTTTTTATTACTCCCAAGCCCATTACCCAAGGCTCTAGTAGAGTTTTAGGAATGATGAATGTCCCCACATACCACCATTGACATTAGTTGTGCACTTTGTCCTCACTGATGCACATCCTAGGATCAACTTCTCGATAGGTAACCCATCCTAGTACTACTCTGTGTTGAGCACACTTAACCACATAGTTCTTAGTCATGGGCTTATTGAAAAGGAGGTGCAACTTGGTGATATGGGTAGTCCAATCATTCCTTTTAAGATTATTTTATTGAAGGCCTCAATTCTTGGAATGTTACAATCTCCCCCACTTAGACTCTTGACATCCTCATCTAGGCTCAATTATATTGCCTTGTAATCTTTCCCCATTTAAGTGTAGGCTCGGAATGACCCATGTACACCCAACTCCTAATCACCTTATTAGTACAAGGGTGGCTCCATCACCACACATATCCCTTTCCAACATGCATGGATCGTACGATTGAAGATTGGAGACTGCATGTAACATACTAGATCTCGGACCCTACCCTAGAAGTTGACATTTTGGACTTAGACAAACCAGGTTGAAGGTTAGACCTAAATAGATTCTTAGTATAACCACAATGAGATAATTCACGTATATATCACCTTAATATAACATAATGTTCTAACATTAATCTTAGGTTTATAATGGATACATAAAATATGCCACATGACTCATTTTGGTGGTAATATGAAGATAAGAAACTTAATTGGATGAATAATTTAGATAATGAGCCGTTAATGGGCCATATGACATGTCTCATAAAATAAGTCTCAAAGTTGGAAACAAACTTCAAATTCAAAATCTACATATCAAAATTAGCCTACATGGCAAATTTCATCTAATTTAGACAACCTTGAAATATTAGGATATGTTTATGAGAGAGAAAATGAGTAAAAGGCATAAGTAATGAATAATGTGATTATATACTTCAAAATATGGAAATAATGGAAAATTCATATTCAACACATCAAAGATAACTTGTGGATGAAGTCTGGTCCAATTTGGATGTTGTTTGTGCAAGTTATGCAATTTTAGATACATTCTGGACTTTTCTGTAATTTACCCAATTCTGAGGTTTTCTTTGCAAATTGTGACATGCATTATAATAATTATATATTCCCTTACCATTATCGAGTTTTCAAACCATAGGTCTTCTAGTTTCACCTTGGTTTGAAGGTGTTTCTTTCAAAGGGCATTTTAGGGATTACTCTCTTTATAAATGAGCTTATCTTTAGAATCTATCATCCAATGGGGTTATTTCTTTGACTGGAGGTCGGTTGGGATGGCCTATAAGTGTCCATAAACTGACATTTTATATTCAAGAAGCCTCTATGAGCTGTCCTCTTGCATGGCCATGAAATCCGTAGGCTAAGGACGCATGGAAATCTCAATGGACACCTCATGCTTGACTTCTTCCTTATCCATAAAAGTTTGTATGTCCATAGGCACCCTTAGCATTGGACACATGTAAAGTAACTTGATACCTCATGATATACTTCTTCCTTATCCATAAAGGCTTGCATGTCCATGGACATCCTTATACATGACACATGGAAAGTCTCATAGATACCTCATACTTGACCTCTTTCTTTATATAGCCATATCTACCCCTTCCCAACTCCAAATTCAAAAACTCTTGCTCTCCTTTATCCCCTCTAGCTTATAGAATCATTACTACTCTGTATTTCCACGAATGTGTTGTCCCAAGGTAAAAGGAGGTGCCTACCTTGGTGAATAAGGCTCCTAGGGTTTCAAATTTCTCTATTTAGGATTTCTTAAGCTCCCCCTTGGTGATTTTGACCAAAACTAGTATGTATCCTCCTTTCCTTCCCTATTTTCATGTTGTTAGTCTTCCTTCCACCTTCCTCCAGGTCAAAACCATGGCCTTCCATGGTGAAACCCCACCTAGAACCCATAAACACCTCATCTCCATGTTCTTTTGTTAGGGTTTTTCACCTCTAAAGTGGAGAAGGTGCTTCTTGCTCGAGATAGGAGCCTTGTTGTAGAAACCAACCTCTCTAATATTTGGAACCTTACTTATTGTACCAGTCCACCTTCCCTAGAGGTTCTTTGGAAGCCTAGTCTTGACTTGTACTATTTAGACTTTGCAGTTGAGGTATGATGTATCCCCTATTCTTCTATGTTGAGCAATTCACATATGCTTATTCATTCTCTTTGTCATATGGACATTTTCCTATACACAATGTCTTTTATTTTGAAAATCATGATTCATGTGAACTACCTTGTTTGATATTGATCATGTGATCATGGATATTCTTTTAAACTCTAATCTTATGCTTTGTTCATGATGGAACTCTAAAAGATGACATGTGATGTCTTTGTCTACTTATGAGGTGGATGTATATGTTGGTCACTTATGTGGTGACTAGTTTATATATTCTAGCTATACTTTCTACTTGCCTCTACATTTAACATGCTATGTGATTCAGTAGCACTAGAGTAGTGTAATTACATTGGTTTTTATGCCATATGTGTTATTTTCTGCCGAGCAGATGTGATATTTCCTGCTCTTTTGGGATGGAAAGGAACCTCATACTCAGGCCAAGATGTGTGATTCTTAGCCAGTGTTTTATATATTTGGGAGATTGGTAGTATTCCTTTCTATATCAGGTTTCAAGTTTATGATACTTGCCCCCCTTTGTGTTTATATTGTTCTATGGCTATGTTTATCTCACATGCATGCAGGTTGACGATATGGGGTGTGTGCCGTAATTCTTTACATGTGCTTGTATGGAACAATCTTTATGTTTTAATTAATGGAAATTATTCTTTTGTTATCATATGATTTCAATTCCTTTTCTCTTAATACCCATTTGGGTGATCCTTATCCTTTCTATGGGAAGCCTTTTATATTTGTTGTCATTTATTCCATATATTTCTCAATTTCCTATTGAGCATGTACATACCAGCCTTTGATGATGTCATCTATTTTCTCTTCTTACTGGGGTATGCTTCCAACCCTAGGTGAAGGACTTGGATGATAAGGCATGAATTTTTGGACTAACTTAAGGAGTTAAAGCTTGGAGACAAAGTTTTTATGGTTTAGATTTCCCTCTACTTAGATACTTATGTTGTATCATACATGTAAACCCTTACGAATATTCTGATGTACTTTTGTAATGACCTTGTGATAAATTGAATATAGTCAACATTTTTATTCCACTGCTATACTTTGTTTGTTTTGAAAACCATTTATTGAAATTTGAAAATGTTACACCTATTCCAGCATACCTTTAAGTGTGTTTGGAATGGATGTTTTATTCTTCAAATTTTTAGTAAGGGGGTGATCCCACACTCCTTATAGCATGGTATCAGAGCTTGTTGTAGTCAAAATCTGACTATTTCAATTTTGTCTCTATAGTTAGAATCCTTGCCTTACCTTTAAGTGACATGTTTGCCCTAGAGTTGATCAATAGATGATGAAGGGTTGATTTAGGATCCTATAGTTTCACATTAGAATAATGATGAATAGATCCCTAAAATGCTTACAACTAAAAGATGCATAAGTAACCATAGTAACTTGAGGTTGTTTAGCTTGGCCTTTAGGTAGATACTAGGACATGAAGTTGAAAGCAAAGGTGTCTAGAAAGGATCAGGGTTCAGGGCTGGCAAGATTTTCCTCCGCACTGCTAGCTTGGTTTACAAGGACTCTCAAATCCATATGATACCGGCATGGTCTGAGATGATATGAATTCTTAAAAATAGCTTGCTTTTAGGAAATAGTAGCCTTAGACATCGATATGATTTATCTTTAGGGACCCTAACATGTTGAACTAGTCTCCCAGGTGTAAAGACTTGTATGATGATGGACAAGAGCAAGTTAAAACATTATTCATAGTTAGTCTTTACAAGTTATGTTTCATTTTTTTTGCATGATGCTTTTGTAGTTAGATGTAAGGAAATGTAGTTGAACCTTTTGTACCTAAAGAATAGTTTTGACTTAATAAGATGAATCCTTTAAGGGGTGGTGAATAAGTTGTTTTCTTATATGTAGATGTTTTGATTTCGAGGATGAAATCCTTTTAAGGGGTGGTGTGTTGTAACATACTAGATCTCAGACCCTACCTTGGAAGTTGACATTTTGAACTTAGCCGAACCAGGTTGAAGGTTAGACCTAAATATATGTTTAGTATAACCCCAATGAGCTAATTCATGTATAGATCACCTTAATATAATCTGATGTTCTAACATTAATCTTAGGTTTATAATGGATACATAAAATATGCGACAACCCATTTTGGTGCTAATATGAAGATAAGAAACATAATTGGATGAATAATTTAGATAATGGGCCATATGACATATCTCATAAAAGGAAGTCTCAAAAGTGGAAACAAACTTCAAATTCGAAATTTGCATATCAAAATTAGCCTACATGGAGAATTTCATCTAATTTGGACCACCTTGAAATATTAGGATAAGTTTAAGAGAGAGAAAATGAGTAAAAGGCATAAGTAATGAATAGTGTGATTATATAACTTCAAATATGGAAATAATGTCAAATTAATATTCAGCACATCAAATATAACTTGTGGATGAAGTTTGGTCCAATTTGGATGTTGTTTGTGCAAGTTATGTAATTTTAGGTACATTCTAGACTTTTCTGCAATTTACCCAATTCGGAGGTTTTCTTTGCAAATTGTCACATGAATTATAATCCTTATATATTCCCTTACCATTCTTGAGTTTTTGAACCATAGGTCACCTAGTTGCACCTTGGTTTAAAAGTGTTTCTTTCCAAGGGCATTTTAGGGATTACTCTCTTTTTAAATGAGCTTATCTTTAGAAGCTAGCAACCAATGGGGTTATTTGTTTGATTGGAGGTCGGTTGGGATGTCCTATAAGTGTCCATAAACCGAAATTTGATATTCAAGAATCCTCTATGAGATGTCCTCTTGCATGGCCATGAAATCCCTAGGCTAAGGACACATAGAAATCTCCATGGACACCTCATGCTTAACTTCTTCCTTATCCATAAAGGTTTGCATGTCTATAGGCACCCTTAGCATTGGATACATGTAACTTGACACATCATTCTTGACTTCTTCCTTATGCATAAAGGCTTGCATGTCCACGGACACCCTTATACATGACACATTGAAAGTCTCATAGACATCTCATACCTGACCTCTTTCTTTATATAGCCATATCTACCCCTTCCCAACTCCAAATTCAAAAAATCTTGCTCTCCTTTATTCCCTCTAGCTTATAGCATCATTACTACTCTATTTTTCCATGAAGGTGCTTTCCCAAGGTAAAAGGAGTTGCCTACCTTGGTGAAGAAGGCTCCTAGGGTTCCAAATTTCTCTATTTAGGCTTTCTTAAGCTCCTCCTTGGTGATTTTGACCAAAACTAGTACGTATCCTCCTTTCCTTCCCTATTTTCATATTATTAGTCTTCCTTCCACCTTCCTCCAGGTTGGAACCATGGCCTTCCATTGTGAAACCCCACCTAGAACCCATAAACACCTCATCTCCATGTTCTTTTGTTAGGGTTTTTCACCTCTAAATTAGAGAAGGTGCTTCTTGCTCGAGATAGGAGCTTTGTTGGAGAAACCAGCCTCTCTAAGCTTGGGAACCTTACTTATTGGACATGTCCACCTTCCTTAGAGGTTCTTTCAAGGCCTAGGCTTGACTTGGACTATTTAGACTCTGAAGTTGAGGTATGATGTATCCCCTATTCTTCTATGTTGAGCAATTCACCTATGCTTATTCATTTTCTTTGTCCTATGGACATTAGCCTATACACAATATCTTTTCTTTTGAAAATAATTTTTCATGTGAACTACCTTATTTGATATTATCATGTAATCATGGATATTCTTTTGAACTCTTATCTTATGCTTTGTTCATGATGGAACTTTAAAAGATGACATGTGATGTCTTTCGCCCACTTATGAGGTGGATGTATATGTTGGCCACTTATGTGGTGACTAGTTTATATATTCTGACTATACTTTCTACTTACCTCTATATTTAACATGCTATGTGATTCAGTAGCACTGGAGTGGTATAATTGCATTGGTTTTTATGGCAGATGTGTTATTTCCTACCGAGCAGATGTGATATTTCCTTCTCTTTTGGGATGGAAAGGAACCTCATACCCAGGGCAAGATGTGTGATTCTTGGCCCATGTTTTATATTTTTTTTAGAGATTGGCAGTATTCCTTTATCTATCATGTTTAAAGTTTATGAGACTTGGTTGCCTTTGTGTTTATATTGTTCTAAGGCTATGTTTATCTCACATGCATGCATGTTGATGATTTGGGGTGTATGCCCTAATTCTTTACATGTGCTTGTGTGGAACAATCTTTATGTTTTATTAATGGCAAGCATTCTTTTATTATCATATGATTTCAATTCCTTTTCTCTTGATACCCATTTGGGTGGTCCTTATCCTTTCTATGGGAAGCCTTTTATATTTGTTGTCCTTTATTCCATATATTGCTCAATTTCCTATTTAGCATGCACATACCAGCCTTTGCTAATGTCATCTATTTTATCTTCTTGCTGGGGTATGATTCCAACCCTAGGTGAAGGACTTAGTTGATAAGGCATGAAGTTTTGGACTAACTTAAGGAGTTAAAGGTTGGAGATACAGTTGTTATTTTAGATTTACCTCTACTTAGATCCTTATGTTGTATCATACATGTAAACCCTTATAGGATATTATGATGTACTTTTGTAATGAGCTTGTGATAAATTGAATATAATCAACATTTTTATTCCACTGATATACTTTGGTTGTTTTGAAAACCATTTATTTAAATTTGAAAATGTTACACCTATTCCAGCATACCTTTGAGTGTGTTTGGAATGGATGTTTTATTCTTCAAATTTTTAGTAAGGGGATGATCTTGCACTCCTTACAGCATCTTATCAAAGCCTGTAGTAGTCAGAATTGGACTATTTCAATTTTGTTTCCCTAGTTACATTGCCTTACCTTTAAGTGATATGTTTTCCCTACAGTTGATCAATAGATGATGAAGGGTTGATTTAGGATCCTATAGTTTCACATTAGAATAATGATGAATAGATCCCTAAAATGCTTAGAACTAAAAGATACATAAGTAACCATAGTAACTTGAGGTTGTTTAGCTTGGCCTTTAGGCAGCTACTAGGACATGAAGTTGAAAGTAAAGGTATCTAGAAAGGATTAGGTTTTGGGGGCTGGCAAGATTTTCCTCCGCACCGCTAGCTTGGTTTACGAGGACTCCCAAATCCATATAATACTGACCTGGCCTGAGCTGATATGAATTGTTCAAAATTACAAGCTTTTAGGAAATAGTAGCCTTAGACATCTTTATGGCTTATCTTTAGGGACCCTAATATGTTGAACTAGTTTCCAAGGTGTAAAGACTTGTTGTAGGATGGACAAGAGCAAGTTAACCCATAGTTCATAGTTAGTCATTGTAAGTTATGATTCTTTTTTTATGATGCTTATGTAGTTGGATGTAAGGAAGTGTAGTTGAACCTTTTGTACCTAAAGAATAGTTTTCACTTAATAAGATGAATCCTTTAAGGGGTGGGGAATAATTTGTTTTCTTATATGTGGATGTTTTGATTTCGAGGATGAAATCCTTTTAAGGGGTGGTGTGTTGTAACAAACTAGATCTCGGACCCTACCCTGGAAGTTGACATTTTGGACTTAGCCAAACCAGGTTGATGGTTGAACCTAAATAGATGTTTAGTATAAACCCAATGAGATAATTTATGAATAGATCACCTTAATATAACCCAATGTTCTAACATTAATCTTAGGTTTATAATGGATAAATAAAATATGACACATAACTTATTTTGGTAGTAATATGAAGATAAGAAACTTAATTGGATGATTAATTTATATAATGGGTCGTTAATGGGCCATATGACAAATCTCATGAAAAGAAGTCTCAAAAGTGGAAACAAACTTCAAATTTCAAATCTACATATCAAAATTAGCCTACATGGCGAATTTCATCTAATTTGGACAATCTTGAAATATTAGGATAAGTTTAGGAGAGAGAAAATAAGTAAAAGGAATAAGTAATGAATAATGTGATTATATAACTTCAAAATATAGAAATAATGACAAATTCATATTCAACATATCAAAGATAACTTGTGGATGAAGTTTGGTCCAATTTGGATGTTGTTGTGCAAGTTATGCAATTTTAGGTACATTTTGGAATTTTCTGCAATTTACCCAATTGGGAGGTTTTCTTTGCAAATTGTCACATGAATTATAATCCTTATATATTCCCTTACTATTCTCGAGTTCTTGAACCATAGGGCACCTAGTTGCACCTTGGTTTAAAGGTGTTTCTTTCCAAGGGCATTTTAGGGATAACTCTCTTTATAAATGAGCTTATCTTTAGAAGTTATCAACCAATGGGGTTATTTCTTTGATTGGAGGTCGGTTGGGATGGCCTATAAGTGTCCATAAACCTACATTTTATATTCAAGAAGCCTCTATGAGTTGTCCTCTTGCATGGCCATGAAATCCCTAGGCTAAGGACACATGGAAATCTCCATGGACACCTCATGCTTAACTTCTTCCTTATCCATAAAGGTTTGCATGTCCATAGGCACCCTTAGCATTGGACACATGTAACTTGATACGTCATGCTTGAATTCTTCCTTATCCATAAAGGCTTGCATGTCCATGGACACTCTTATACATGACACATGGAAAGTATCATAGACAACTCATACTTGACCTCTTTCTTTATATAGCCATATCTACCCCTTCCCAACTCCAAATTCAAAAACTCTTGCTCTCCTTTATTCCCTCTAGCTTATAGCATCATTCCTACTCTATTTTGCCATGAAGGTACTGTCCCAAGGTAAAAGGAGGTGCCTACCTTGTTTAAGAAGGCTCCTAGGGTTCTAAATTTCTCTATTTAGGATTTCTTAGGCTCCTCCTTGGTGATTTCGACCAAAACTAGTAAGTATCCTCCTTTCCTTCCCTATTTTCATGTTGTTAGTATTCCTTCCACCTTCCTCCAGGTCGGTACCATGGCCTTCTATTGTGAAACCCCACCTAGAACCCATAAACACCTCATCTCCATGTTCTTTTGTTAGGGTTTTTCACCTCTAAAGTGGAGAAGGTGCTTCTTGCTCGACATAGGAGCTTTGTTGGAGAAAACAACCTCTCTTAGCTTGGGAACCTTACTTATTGGACATGTCCACCTTCCCTAGAGGTTCTTTGGAGGCCTAGGCTTGACTTAGATTGTTTAGTCTCTGAAGTTGAGGTATGATGTATCCCCTATTCTTCTATGTTGAGCAATTCACCTATGCTTATTCATTCTCTTTGTCCTATGGACATTAGCCTATACACAATGTCTTTTCTTTTGATAATTATGGTTCATGTGAACGACCTGATTTGATATTGATCATGTGATCATGGATATTCTTTTTAACTCTTATCTTATGCTTTGTTCATGATGAATCTCTAAAAGATGACATGTGATGTCTTTTGCCCACTTATGAGGTGGATGTATATCTTGGTCACTTATCTGGTGACTAGTTTATATATTCTGACTATACTTTCTACTTGCCTCTACATTTAACATGCTATGTGATTCAATAGCACTAGAGTAGTGTAATTGCATTGGTTTTTATGGAAGATGTGTTATTTCCTGCCGAGCAGATGTGATATTTCCTGCTCTTTTGAAAGGAACCTCATACCCAAGGCAAGATGTGTGATTCTTGGCCCATGTTTTATATATTTGGGAGATTGGTAGTATTCCTTTCTCTATCAGGTTTCAAGTTTATGAGACTTGGCCACCTTTGTGTTTATATTGTTCTAGGGCTATGTTTATCTCACATGCATGCAGGTTGATGATATGGGATGTGTGCTCTAATTCTTTACATGTGCTTGTGTGGAACAATCTTTATGTTTTATTAATGGCAAGTATTCTTTTGTGATCATAGGATTTCAATTTCTTTTCTCTTGATACCCATTTGGGTGGTCCTCATCCTTTCTATGGTAAGCCTTTTATATTTGTTGTCCTTTATTCCATATATTTCTCAATTTCCTATTTAGCATGCACATACCAGCCTTTGTTGATGTCATCTATTTTCTCTTCTTGTTGGGATATGCTTCCAACCCTAGGTGAAGGACTTGGATGATAAGGCATGAAGTTTTCGACTAACATAAGGAGTTAAATCTTGGAGACAAAGTTGTTATGGTTTAGATTTCCCTCTACTTAGATCCTTATGGTGTATCATACATGTAAACCCTTACGGGATATTATGATGTACTTTTGTAATGACCTTGTGATAAATTGAATATAGTCAACATTTTTATTCCAGTGCAATACTTTGGTTGTTTTGAAAACCATATATTTAAATTTGAAAATGTTATACCTATTCTAGAATACCTTTGAGTGTGTTTGGAATGGATGTTTTATTCTTCAAATTTTTAGTAAGGGGGTGATCCCGCACTCCTTACAGCATCGTATCAGAGCCCGTAGTAGTCAGAATCTGACTATTTCATTTTTGTCTCCTTAGTTAGAATCCTTTCCTTACCTTTAAGTGGCATGTTTTCCCTAGAGTTGATCAATAGATGATGAAGAGTTGATTTAGGATCCTATAGTTTCACATTAGAATATTGATGAATTGATCCCTAAAATGCTTACAACTAAAAGATGTGTAAGTAACCATAGTAACTTGAGGTTGTTTTGCTTGGCCTTTAGGTAGCTACTAGGACATGAAGTTGAAAGGAAAGGTGTCTAGAAAGGATCGAGGTTCATGAGCTAGCAAGATTTTCTTCTGCACCGCTAGCTTGGTTTACGAAGACTCCCGAATCCATATGATACTGACCTGGCATGCAGTAATATGAATTGTTCAAAATAGCTTGCTTTTAGGCAATAGTATCCTTAGACATCTATATTGTGGGATCTGATCTCCAAACCACGATATAAACACGATTTAAACTTAGCGGAAGCGAATCGATTAACAGTGGAAGACAAAAATCACGGGAAATTAAAACTTTTTGAGACAAGAGCTTGAATCCATAAAGCTTCATTCATAAAAGGAGATAAACTGTTTACATCTCATGATAATTACTTCTTGAGTAATTATATACAACAAGATACAAAATCTCAAGAACTCATAACCAAAAGACTCCAAGACCTGAGAGTACAGAGGACACATAGGACTGACTCTAACTACACCACATGGCAGGCTAAATCTCCACCTGAGATTTACTGCTGCTCCTGGTGCTGTAGCTGCTGGGACTGGTCACCTGTAGACTTGTTCCTCCGTCTCTGATGTCCACCTAAAAAGTTGAAGTCTACGGGGTGAGACAATTGTACATAATTGCCCCAGCGAGAGTTATAACTCTCCGCCAGAAGCTTTATTATAATATCAAAGAATAACTTAAGCAGTAAAAGCTTACAAAGTATTCAATAGAAGATACAGTTGTATACAAGAGCTCAACATTTATCAAGCATGAAGAACATATGCACTATACAGTGTAACATCAATCAATTAGCTCATAGTTACCTTTAACAGGTATACTACGCTGTAGATTATGTTTTTCAAACATTCTTATTATTATGCCCTGTGGAGATGAGGTTTACCACTCATACCCCAACCAATCACTGTTAAGTGCCTTAGTATCATACTAGGTCATCGAAAGAGCCGGATTCTCATGACCTTCACCTTCCTCAGTCAGTAAGAGGATCACTTGTAGGACATCTTGTGTCTCTACTATTATAGCTCACCAAGGTAATCTGGTCCTTCGCTATTTTAGAGTTACAGTGGCGTTCTGTACTCTCTTCGTCATCAGGAGATTTCATGTTTATCTTCACTGATACGGATATCTATGTTTTCCTCGTCATCAGGAGGTTTCATGTTTACCATCCACTGATACGGTATGAGTTTTGTAGTGAAGGATTGACAGATTATACATCTACATCAAATTCCTACACTAGGATGTAAGGTTCTACACATCCATATACCCCACATACTCAACAGTATGTGATCCAGGAGTTCCCGTAGGAAAACCTGTTTCACCATCATTTGATCTCTGACAATGATGGATCTATGATCAGGGCTTCTACATTACACTTGATTAGTTAGGTACATTCAGTATTCTTTTAATATTATACATTGTTCTTCAAACAATAACAGTAGAATAACAGCTATGAAAGAAGAATACTAAATGTAACAAGCCTAACTCTCATCAATCATCATTTCTCATTATACTCATCACAAGTCATCTCTAAAGCATGACCTTGATGGTTTTCATGGCTCTCACAGCCCATTAAAAATCATAAGATGCCACTGACAAGGCATCAAGATATTTTACTTATTCATAAAGCTTACAACATGCTTTTAATGAATATAGTATCATCGTTCATACCTGGATATGATCACCTTCATATCAGAACCTGCATGGTTAATTCAACTGATAAAGGTAATTCAAAACAAGAATATACTTTCCACTCTTGTCATAAGAGCTAAGTTCTCTGATTCTCATCAATTAGAGTTTGCTACTCATATTGCATGTCATCACCCTTGAATTAGGGTTTACTATTCACATTATGGTGAATTGAACTCATAACATCATTATGAATGAGGAACA
This sequence comes from Alisma plantago-aquatica, assembly GCA_963693085.1. Classification (NCBI taxonomy): domain Eukaryota; kingdom Viridiplantae; phylum Streptophyta; class Magnoliopsida; order Alismatales; family Alismataceae; genus Alisma; species Alisma plantago-aquatica. The sequence continues at coordinate 1,107,185,731 of OY856410.1, forward strand.
TCATCATTGATGCTCTCAGATTAGTTTAAGATTCATCATTTATCATAATTAGGGTTTCATGATCTCACATAGGTGGATCATACCCTGATCATGCACATTCATGTGTATTGAAGATACTTTACTTGAATTTCCATCATAAAAGGGTACTTTCTCTTTCTTAAGATACTTTCTCTCTCCTCATACTTGTAGATGGTGATAACACCAATCTAGATCAGGTTGGGTTAAGTCCTCTTTGATTAACATAGACCATATCACCACTATTGAGTGATTAGGGTTTGATTAGAACAAGGTTTCACTCAATTGAACCTTTCAAGGGTATTATGGTAAATTACACATTGATCATCATCATGGTTTAATTTACTAACCACTTGACCCTTAATGTCTTTTGGTATCATTAGGGTTTAGGTTGAACAACTATTAAACCATTTAAGCCTTCAAGGCATTAGGCAGACTTAACTTCAAAAGTCTCCAATAGGTTTCACACCTTCAACCTTCATACGATCCTGAGATCGTATAAGGTTGTAGACCGTTTAAGCTTTGTAGACCGTTTAAGGTTTGGTTGACTTCAAGACCGTATAACACTCAAGACCGTTTACCCTCATTCGGTCTTGAGGTCGAATGGTCTCATTCGGTCTTGAGGTCGAATGACCTTATACGGTCTTGAGGTCAAATGACCTTATACGGTCTTGAGGTCGAATGACCTTATACGGTCTTGAGGTCGAATGACCTTATACGGTCTTGAGGTCGAATGACCTTATACGGTCTTGAGGTCGAATGCCCTCAAAAGCTCAAGATCGTATGGACCTCCAAGGTGGTTCAAAGGGTAAACTCGATTAGGGTTTCCTATGTTGAAGCCTTCAATTGGTCTCAAGCTTGCTAACCACTTATCAATTGAGACAATTAGGGTTAGCCTTAACCAATTGGTCACTCAATTGACCCTCAATTGATATCCAATTAGGGTTGGAGTTGGTTCAATTAAGGTCTATAAACGTTCAACCATCAACACTCAACAATGTGAATCAAATCAAAGTTGAACCCATCAATTGACCTCCAATTGGGCTCAAACTTGGCCCAAACGGTCTTGGGAACGTTTGTATATACTCCAAACGGTCTTGAGACCGTTTGCCCAAGAATTCATCAAAAACTAGATTGATTTGATAGGGGTTGAACCTTAATTAAGTCACAATTCAGCAATTTGATTATTTCAATAACCCATTGTAATTGGGCCCTCAATTGATCAAATTACCTTAACCCTAGACCTCCAAACGGTCTTGGGTTGTCACCAAACGGTCTTGAGACCGTTTGGATGAGTTCCAAACGGTCTTGAGACCGTTTGCCCATCCATCCTTTGGACTCTAGTGAAAATTCATCAAGTTTTGATTTATTGAGTTGATCATTACATCAATACTTAATTGCAATGTAATTTGGTATCTTTGTACCTTCAATTGGTCAACTATACTTGACCCCAGACCTCCATACGGTCTTGGGTGATCCCCAAACGGTCTTGAGACCGTTTGGATGATTCCCCAAATGGTCTTGAGACCGTTTGGGCTAATCAACCCAAAATCTCAAATTAGCTCATTGTGATTTCAGCACTGATTTCAATTAGGGTTTGCCCTAGTAATCAACCTTCAACTCTTAACTCGTTTGGAATTAGTCCATCAAATTTGGTAAGTCATTAATTAACATCATTATGAACAGTAATATCATACGGTCAACGCTTAGTCAACCATCTTATACGGTCTTGAGACCGTTTGCCCAAAGAGGGCAAATTAAGCAGATTGAAAATCAGAACTAAATTCAATTGAATTTGCTAATTGTTTTGCCTATATCTCACGATTCCTTTGGAGTTAACCTCTCACATTTTGTGGGTGATTAACCTACATAATTTTGAACAGGATTCCCATACGGTCCACGCTTGGTCAATGCGGACATACGGTCTTGAGACCGTATGCCTTCATACGACCTTGAAACCGTTTGCCCATCAAATAGTTTTGCAAACCGCATGGGCAATTGGTTGAGGTCGTATGGTAAAGTGGAAAACCATGGATAAGCATAGGAAATAACGCCCTCATCTTCTAGCTCAAGAACAGCAACAGTTCCTCATGGATTTTCTTGCAAGGAAGCAAGGGAAGATAGGGAAGAAGAAGAACTAGAAACTAAAAGCATAGAAAAGATGTATATAACAAAGCATAGGTTTAGAGTTATAAAACCCGCCTAAAGCTTGCTCCTTGAGCTCCAAGCTTTCGAGATCCAAGCCTTTAATGGCGTCCTAGAAGCTCCACAGGTCGGCCAAGGTGAATCCTCCAAGAAAAGTTGAGAAGGGATGGCTAGAAAGATAGAGCTAAGTGAGCTAGCCATGAATTTGACCTTGAATTCGAGTTTCATCCAAGAATTTAAGAAAAAGGAAGGATCCAAACCTACCTTGCACTCCCCTGGTCGTCCTCCTGAGCTCCAGAGCTCTCCTTAGTTGGTTTGAGCAAGGGGAACAGTGAAGGAAATGAAAGAAACATTCCTTTGCTAAGTGAGGAAAAGGGCTTATATACTTGGGGTGGAATTTCAACATAGGCACATAGGTTTTCCTCACTTTCAACTAAGTCCCTCCTTTCTTCTTTGCTCGTCCCTTCTTCTTATTTCTAAGGACAACCTTCTTCTAATGGTCAATAAATGAAGGCAAAGAAGATTAATCTATTACTAAAGCACACACATAAAAGGCTATAGTACTTACACCTTGATTATTCAATCATAAAGGTGTTTTTCATTATATGATTATTCAATTGAAGTGACTTCTTCATCATTTCATCTCTAAATGATGACAAGAGTCTTACAAGATATTTTCGATGGTGTATTTTACAAGTTGCACCCCTCAAATTGGGTAAATTGCACTTTACTCCAATTTAGGGTTTCAAGCACAGGGATTGCTTCCACAGCTGCACCTTGGTGCTCAAGCTTGGGAAATCCCTCAAACTTTACCATAATCATTCTTATGATGTCTCAACATCAGAGGAACATCTCAACATGTGAAAATTGCAAGTTAACCCTTCTAACTGGGTCAATTGCACATAGGTCCCTGTATTACAAAATAATCAATTCAACATTGTTTAAAAGGAACAGAAAAGGAAAAGTATGTTCCTCAGGAACTTAATTACATGCAAAAAGATAATCATCAGTATCTTAATTACATAATTAGGCAAAACACCTAGGGTTAACTCATAACCCAGGTCAGGGATGTTACAAATTATCCACCCCTTACAAGGATTTTGTCCCCGAAATCGATAAAACATATTAAGAGAAAAGGGCAGGATACTTCCTTCTCATCTCATCCTCTAGTTCCCAAGTGGCTTCTTCAACACCACGGTGGTTCCAGAGGACTTTCACAAGGCTTATATCTTTCTTCTTTAACTTTTTAATTCTGTTATCAAGGATTGACACCGGTCCTTCCTCATAAGATATATCATCATTCAATTCTACCTCCATAGGTTGTAGAATTGACTCAGTATCGGGGTGACATTTCTTTAGCATAGAAATGTGAAACACAGGATGTAACCTCTGTAACTCTGGTGGCAGCTCTAGTTTATAGGCTACTTGTCCAATCTGTTCAATGATTGGATAAGGCCCCATAAATCTAGGAGCTAACTTCCCTTTCCTTCCAAAACTAAGGACTCCTTTCCAAGGCGAGACCTTGAGATACACTTTGTCTCCAACCTGGAATTCTAAGGGTCTATGACGTTTGTCAGCATAAGATTTCTGCCTATCCTGTGCAGTCTTAATCTGTTGTTGTATTACTTTAATCTTCTCTGTGGTCTGCTGCACAAGATTAGGACCTAACAACTGATGCTCACCAGTCTCAAACCAACACAAAGGTGATCTACAACGTCTACCATATAAGGCTTCATAAGGTGCCATATCAATACTATGTTGATAGCTATTGTTATAGGCAAACTCTATCAAGCTTAGGTGTAGATCCCAACTTCCAGTAAACTGGAGAACACATGCTCTCAATAGGTCTTCTAAGGTCTGTATGGTCCTTTCCGACTGTCCATCAGTCTGTGGATGAAAGGTCGTACTAAACCTTAGCTTGGTGCCTAAGGCTCTGTGTAACTGTTCCCAAAAACGACTTGTAAACTGAGGACCTCTGTCAGAAACTATTGTGACAGGAACACCGTGCAAACGCACTATCTCTTGCACATACAACTGTGATAACCTTTTAGCAGAAAAGGTTGTTTTGACAGGTAAGAAATGCGCTGTCTTTGTCAACCTATCTACAACTACCCAAATGGAATCATGTCCTTTGTTTGTCCTGGGTAGGCCAACAACGAAGTCCATGGTCACATGGTCCCACTTCCACTGTGGTATGGGTAAAGGTTTCATTGTTCCTGCAGGCTTCTGGTGTTCAGCTTTAACTTGCTGACACACAGGACACCTCAGAACAAACTCTGCAACATCCTTCTTCATTCCAGGCCACCAATACAGTTCCTTTAAATTACGATACATCTTGGTGTTCCCTGGATGCATAGCATACATCAAAGAATGAGCTTCTTCCAGGACTAACTTCCTCAAGTTATCCACATCTGGCACTATCATCCTCCCATGATAACATGCTACATGATCATCCGAGTCATGGAAACCATCTCGCTTCTCATTTCCATACTCTGACCTAATCTGTTGAACTTCAGCATCAACCTATTGTGCTTCCTTAATCTGCTCTCTTAGGGTAGGTTTAATATGCATCTCAGCCAACAACCCGGCTAACAATGACACCTTCAACTGTACATTGTCTTGCCTTAAAGAGATAAACATATCTCTCTTATATCACACTAAAGAGTTTAGTTGTGCTCTATCCATGGTTGATGTTGCTGATTTCCTACTCAAGGCATCTGCAACAACATTGGCCTTGCCTGGATGGTAATCAATCGTACAGTCGTATTCCTTGATTAACTCCATCCAACGACGTTGCCTCATGTTAAGCTCATGCTGAGAGAAGATATACTTAAGGTTCTTGTGGTCTATGAAAATTTGGAATGTCTCTCCATAGAGATAATGCCTCCAGATCTTCAAGGCATGAACCACAGCAGCTAACTCCAGATCGTGTGTCGAATAATTCTCCTCGTGTTTCTTAACCTGTCGAGAAGCAAAAGAAATCACTTGTTTATCCTGCATCAACACACATCCAAGTCCATTCTTGGAGGCATCACAGAAGACTACATATCCTTTTCCTTGTTCAGGTAGCACAAGCACAGGTGCACTTGTCAACCTCTCCTTCAACAACTGGAAAGACTGTTGACACTTATCACCCCAAGAAAAAGGAATATCTTTCCGGGTTAACTTGGTCAAGGGTAAGGCTATAGAACTAAAGTTCTTAATGAACCTTTGATAATAGCCAGCTAACCCCAAGAAACTTCGAATCTCCGTCGGTGTCTTCGGTTGTTCCCACTGTAGAATAGATTCTACCTTTGTAGGGTCAACACGAATTCCCGAGGCAGATATCACATGTCCTAGAAAAGATACCTCTGGCAGCCAAAACTCACACTTGCTAAACTTAGCATACAGCTTGTGTTCTCTTAGCAAGGTCAAAGCTTGACGAAGATGCTGCTCATGCTGCTGAGTATCCTTACTATAGATCAGAATGTCATCTATGAAGACGACAACACACTGATCAAGGAAAGGTCGGAAAACTCTATTCATGAGTTCCATAAATGCAGCTGGTGCATTGGTTAGTCCAAACGACATAATCGTGAACTCATAGTGACCATACCTTGTCCTAAAGGCAGACTTGGATATGTCACTATCCTTAATAAGAAGTTGATGATATCCAGACCTCAAGTCTATCTTTGAAAAGACTGTTGCACCACGCAACTGGCCAAAGAGATCATCAATCCTCGGCAGAGGGTACTTGTTCTTTATTGTTACTTTATTGAGTTGTCTATAGTCAATGCACAACCGCATTGACCCATCTTTCTTTTTAACAAACAAGACCAGAGCACCCCAAGGTGAAGTGCTCGGTCGGATAAAACCCTTCTCAAGTAACTCTTGAAGCTGTTTCTTGAGTTCTGCCATCTCGGCAGGCGCCATCCTATACGGAGTCTGGACTATGGGTTTCGTATCTGGGATCAGATTGATTTCAAAATCAATCTCCCGAAGTGGTGGTATACCAGGAAGTTCTTCAGGAAACACATCCTCGAATTCCCTAACTATGGGAACTTCGGCAGGATTGGAACTTTCCTTGGTAACATCTACCACATGGGCCAAGAATGCATAACATCCTTGCCTCAACAGCTTATCAGCAACCATAGCTGACACAAGACAGGTGGGCAGAATCTTTCTTTCACCTTGAAAGATCTATGTGTTGCTTTCATCAGCAAACACAGCCAACTTGGACTCACAATCCAAGACAACTCTATACCTCTCTAAGGTATCCATCCTAAGGATTATATCAAATCCTTGCATATCAAGTGGTATAAGATCCACTTGAATGCGATGGTCAGAAAAGAAGAGGATGCAGGGAGAGCATACCTCCTGCAAAACGGCAGACCCACTCAACGGAGTCTCCAACAACAAACTATCTGCCCTATGACTAACCGTCATATTACAGTTACGAATCACTCTCCGAGTGATAAAAGAGTGCGTAGCACTCGGGTCAATCAGAACAGATACAACACAGGATGTAGACATATCAGGATATAAAAGTTCCATCTGACCTGCCACTACCCGCGGATTGACCACTGCATCTGGTGGGTTCATAGCATAGAACCTCGTTGTCTCCTGGTGTTGAGGTGGTGTTGATGATCGAGCTTGAGACACTTGTCCACATCCTCGAGCTGCTCCTTGAGATTGCATTCTCTGAGATCCTTGTTGATTCTGTCTCGGAGGTTGTGTCACACTGACAGGCCTAGAACGGCAATCCTTCATCAAGTGTCCCACCTTACCACAGTTGTAGCATCTCCTCTCCTGTTGTTGTGGTCGGGGTGGTCCAGTAACTGACATCGATGCAGAACTGTGAGTCCCTTGAAGTGGTTGACTTCGTCCTCTACCTCTGCTTGGTGACCATTGAGTTTGAGAACTCGATCTGGGTGGTGGAGGGTTAGGTGCAGAGAATCTAGGTTTCTTGAAATCCCTAGATGAAGAACCCTGGAACTGTGGATATCTTTTCTGGGTTTGCCTCTTCTCAACCACAGATCTCTCTATCCTTCGGACTGACTCAACGAAGGTAGAGAATCTCTCTCGGTTTTCTAAGGCAGACACAGGGGTTGACATATCAGCATTCAAACCCTTCTCGAATCTCCTGATTCTTTCTTCATCTGTGGCAGCCATGTGCGGACAGAACCGCAGCAATTCCATGAACTTAGCTTCATACTCGCTAATGTTCATTATGCCCTGCCTCAATCTCTCAAACTGAGAGATCTTCTCATCTAGGAAGGTTTTTGGAAAATATCTATTGATAAATTCCCGACGAAACTCTTCCCACGAGAACTCTATTCCAGGTCTCTTCTGCTCTTCCATGTTCCACCAGTGACCAGCACTGCCTTTGAAAAGATAGACAGCATGTCTAACCTTCTCAGCCTCTGGGATAATAAGAATCCTGAAAGCCTTCTCCAACTCTGTTAACCATAGGTCAGCATTTGCGGGGTCGGCAGTCCCAAAGTACTCGGTAGCTCCGACACGACGAAGTCGCTCGAACGTCTTACCGATACCTTGTCCTTCAGGCTGGGCAGGTGCCCTAGGTGCAGGCATGGGCATCCTGTCGGTGATGTGTGTCATGGTAGTCATAAACTGCCCAAACATCGTCTGAACTGCTGGGTTACCCATATCAGCTGGGTCAAACTGGGGTGGCTCAGGTGCATGCTGTTCTATTTCTCGAACCCTTGCACCGCCTCGAGGTGCACTAGCACTACTCTCTGCCACGTACTCATCATGTGGCTCTGCCATCCTTATGTATCTTCTTCTCTTGAGGAGCAGAAGATTCTATTAGATAAGGAAGAGATACTAAGGGTAGACTCGACATACTAAGTCCTATGCCTCTGTAGACTCAACGGACCTAGAGCTCTGATACCACTAATTGTGGGCTCTGATCTCCAAACCACGATATAAACACGATTTAAACTTAGCGGAAGCGAATCGATTAACAGCGGAAGACAAAAATCATGGGAAATTAAAACTTTTCGAGATAAGAGCTTGAATCCATAAAGCTTCATTCATAAAAGGAGATAAATTGTTTACATCTCATGATAATTACTTCTTGAGTAATTATATACAACAAGATACAAAATCTCAAGAACTCATAACCAAAAGACTCCAAGATCTGAGAGTACAGAGGACACATAGGACTGACTCTAACTACACCACATGGCAGGCTAAATCTCCACCTGAGATTTACTGCTGCTCCTGGTGCTGTTGCTGCTGGGACTGGTCACCTGTAGACCTGTTCCTCCGTCTCCGATGTCCACCTAAAAAGTTGAAGTCTACAGGGTGAGACAATTGTACATAATTGCCCCAGCGAGAGTTATAACTCTCCGCCAGAAGCTTTATTATAATATCAAAGAATAACTTAAGCAGTAAAAGCTTACAAAGTATTCAATAGCAGATACAGTTGTATACAAGAGCTCAACATTTATCAAGCATGAAGAACATATGCACTATACAGTGTAACATCAATCAATTAGCTCATAGTTACCTTTAACAGGTATACTACGCTGTAGATTATGTTTTTCAAACATTCTTATTATTATGCCCTGTGGAAATGAGGTTTACCACTCATACCCCAACCAATCACTGTTAAGTGCCTTAGTATCATACTAGGTCATCGAAAGAGTCGGATTCTCATGACCTTCACCTTCCTCAGTCAGTAAGAGGATCACTTGTAGGACATCTTGTGTCTCTACTATTATAGCTCACCAGGGTAATCTGGTCCTTCGCTATTTTAGAGTTACAGTGGCGTTCTGTACTCTCTTCGTCATCAGGAGATTTCATGTTTATCTTCACTGATACGGATATCTATGTTTTCCTCGTCATCAGGAGGTTTCATGTTTACCATCCACTGATACGGTATGAGTTTTGTAGTGAAGGATTGACATATTATACATCTACATCAAATTCCTACACTAGGATGTAAGGTTCTACACATCCATATACCCCACATACTCAACAGTATGTGATCCAGGAGTTCCCGTAGGAAAACCTGTTTCACCATCATTTGATCTCTGACAATGATGGATCTATGATCAGGGCTTCTACATTACACTTGATTAGTTAGGTACATTCAGTATTCTTTTAATATCATACATTGTTCTTCAAACAATAACAGTAGCATAACAGCTATGAAAGAAGAATACTAAATGTAACAAGCCTAACTCTCATCAATCATCATTTCTCATTATACTCATCACAAGTCATCTCTAAAGCATGACCTTGATGGTTTTCATGGCTCTCACAGCCTGTTAAAAATCATAAGATGCCACTGACAAGGCATCAAGATATTTTACTTATTCATAAATCTTACAACATGCTTTTAATGAATATAGTATCATCATTCATACCTGGATATGATCACCTTCATATCAGAACCTGCATGGTTAATTCAACTGATAAAGGTAATTCAAAACAAGAATATACTTTCCACTCTTGTCATAAGACCTATGTTCTCTGATTCTCATCAATTAGAGTTTGCTACTCATATTGCATGTCATCACCCTTGAATTAGGGTTTACTATTCACATTATGGTGAATTGAACTCATAAAATCATTATGAATGAGGAACATCATCATTGATGCTCTCAGATTAGTTTAAGATTCATCATTTATCATAATTAGGTTTTCATGATCTCACATAGGTGGATCATACCCTGATCATGCACATTCATGTGTATTGAAGATACTTTACTTGAATTTCCATCATAAAAGGGTACTTTCTCTTTCTTAAGATACTTTCTCTCTCCTCATACTTGTAGATGGTGATAACACCAATCTAGATCAGGTTGGGTTAAGTCCTCTTTGATTAACATAGACCAAATCACCACTATTGAGTGATTAGGGTTTGATTAGAACAAGGTTTCACTCAATTGAACCTTTCAATGGTATTATGGTAAATTACACATTGATCATCATCATGGTTTAATTTACTAACAACTTGACCCTTAATGTCTTTTGGTATCATTAGGGTTTAGGTTGAACAACTATTAAACCATTTAAGCCTTCAAGGCATTAGGCAGACTTAACTTCAAAAGTCTCCAATAGGTTTCACACCTTCAACCTTCATACGATCCTGAGATCGTATAAGGTTGTAGACCGTTTAAGCTTTGTAGACCGTTTAAGGTTTGGTTGACTTCAAGACCGTATAACACTCAAGACCGTTTACCCTCATTCGGTCTTGAGGTCGAATGGTCTCATTCGGTCTTGAGGTCGAATGACCTTATACGGTCTTGAGGTCGAATGACCTTATACGGTCTTGAGGTCGAATGACCTTATACGGTCTTGAGGTCGAATGACCTTATACGGTCTTGAGGTAGAATGACCTTATACGGTCTTGAGGTCGAATGACCTTATACGGTCTTGAGGTCGAATGACCTTATACGGTCTTGAGGTCGAATGCCCTCAAAAGCTCAAGATCGTATGGACCTCCAAGGTGGTTCAAAGGGTAAACTCGATTAGGGTTTCCTAAGTTGAAGCCTTCAATTGGTCTCAAGCTTGCTAACCACTTATCAATTGAGACAATTAGGGTTAGACTTAACCAATTGGTCACTCAATTGACCCTCAATTGATATCCAATTATGGTTGGAGTTGGTTCAATTAAGGTCTATAAACGTTCAACCATCAACACTCAACAATGTGAATCAAATCGAAGTTGAACCCATCAATTGACCTCCAATTGGGCTCAAACTTGGCCCAAACGGTCTTGGGATCGTTTGGATATACTCCAAACGTTCTTGAGACCGTTTTCCCAAGAATTCATCAAAAACTAGATTGATTTGATAGGGGTTGAACCTTAATTAAGTCACAATTCAGCAATTTGATTATTTCAATAACCCATTGTAATTGGGCCCTCAATTGATCAAATTACCTTAACCCTAGACCTCCAAACAGTCTTGGGTTTTCACCAAACGGTCTTGAGACCGTTTGGATGAGTTACAAACGGTATTGAGACCGTTTTCCCATCCATTCTTTGGACTCTAGTGAAAATTCATCAAGTTTTGATTTATTGAGTTGATCATTACATCAATACTTAATTGCAATGTAATTTGGTATCTTTGTACCTTCAATTGGTCAACTATACTTGACCCCAGACCTCCATACGGTCTTGGGTGATCCCCAAACGGTCTTGAGACCGTTTGGATGATTCCCCAAATGGTCTTGAGACCGTTTGGGCTAATCAACCCAAAATCTCAAATTAGCTCATTGTGATTTCAGCACTGATTTCAATTAGGGTTTTCCCTAGTAATCAACCTTCAACTCTTAAATCGTTTGGAATTACTCCATAAAATTTGGTGAGTCATTAATTAACATCATTATGAACAGTAATATCATACGGTCAACGCTTAGTCAACCATCTTATACGGTCTTGAGACCGTTTGCCCAAAAAGGGCAAATTAAGCAGATTGAAAATCAGAACTAACTTCAATTGAATTTGCTAATTGTTTTGCCTATATCTCACGATTCCTTTGGAGTTAACCTCTCAAATTTTGTGGGTGATTAACCTACATAATTTTGAACAGGATTCCAATACGTTCCACGCTTGGTCAACGCGGCCATATGGTCTTGATACCGTATGCCTTCATACGACCTTGAAACCGTTTGCCCATCAAACGGTTTTGCAAACCGCATGGGCAATTGGTTGAGGTCGTATGGTAAAGTGGAAAACCGTGGATAAGCATAGGAAATAACGCCCTCATCTTCTAGCTCAAGAACAGCAACAGTTCCTCATGGATTTTCTCGTAAGGAAGCAACGGAAGATAGGGAAGAAGAAGAACTAGCAACTAAAAGCATAGAAAAGATGTATATAACAAAGCATAGGTTTAGAGTTATAAAACCCGCCTAAAGCTTGCTCCTTGAGCTCCAAGATTTCGAGATCCAAGCCTTTAATGGCGTCCTAGAAGCTCCACAGGTAGGCCAAGGTGAATCCTCCAAGAAAAGTTGAGAAGGGATGGCTAGAAAGATAGAGCTAAGTGAGCTAGCCATGAATTTGACCTTGAATTCGAGTTTCATCTAAGAATTTAAGAAAAAGGAAGGATCCAAACCTACCTTGCACTCCCCTGGTCGTCCTCCTGAGCTCCAGAGCTCTCCTTAGTCGGTTTGAGCAAGGGGAACAGTGAAGGAAACGAAAGAAACATTCCTTTGCTAAGTGAGGAAAAGGGCTTATATACTTGGGGTGGAATTTCAACATAGGCACATAGGTTTTCCTCACTTTCAACTAAGTCCCTCCTTTCTTCTTTTCTCGTCCCTTCTTCTTATTTCTAAGGACAACCTTCTTCTAATGGTCAAGAAATGAATGCAAAGAAGATTAATCTATTACTAAAGCACACACATAAAAGGCTATAGTACTTACACCTTGATTATTCAATCATAAAGGTGTTTTTCATTATATGATTATTCAATTGAAGTGACTTCTTCATCATTTCATCTCTAAATTATGACAAGAGTCTTACAAGATATTTTAGATGGTGTATTTTACAAGTTGCACCCCTCAAATTGGGTAAATTGCACTTTACTCCAATTTAGGGTTTCAAGCACAGGGATTGCTTCCACAGCTGCACCTTGGTGCTCAAGCTTGGGAAATCCCTCAAACTTTACCATAATCATTCTTATGATGTCTCAACATCAGAGGAACATCTCAACATGTGCAAATTGCAAGTTAACCCTTCTAACTGGGTAAATTGCACATAGGTCCATGTATTACAAAATAATCAATTCAACATTGTTTAAAAGGAACAGAAAAGGAAAAGTATGTTCCTCAGGAACTTAATTACATGCAAAAAGATAATCACCAGTATCTTAATTACATAATTAGGCAAAACACCTAGGGTTAACTCATAACCCAGGTTAGGGATGTTACATATATGATTTATCTTTAGGGACCCTAATATGTTGAACTAGTCTCCCAAGTGTAAAGACTTGTTTGAGGATGGACAAGATCAAGTTAACCCATAGTTCATAGTTAGTCTTTACAAGTTATGTTTCTTTTTTTTGCATGATGCTTATGTAGTTGGATGTAAGGAAATGTAGTTGAACCTTTTGTACCTAAAGTATAGTTTTGACTTAATAAGATGAATCCTTTAATGGGTGGTGAATAAGTTGTTTTCTTATATGTGGATGTTTTGATTTTGAAGACGAAATCCTTTTAAGGGGTGGTGTGTTGTAACATACTAGATATCAGACCCTACCATGGAAGTTGACATTTTGGACTTAGCCAAACAGGTTGAAGGTTAGACTTAAATAGCTGTTTAGTATAACCCCAATGAGATAATTCATGTGTATATCATCTTAGTATAACATAATGTTCTAACATTAATCTTAGGTTTATAATGGATACATAAAATATGCCACATAACTCATTTGGGTGGTAATATGAAGATAAGAAACTTAATTGGATGAATAATTTAGATAATGAGCCGTTAATGGGCCATATGACATATCATAAAAATAAGTCTTAAAAGTGGAAAAAAACTTCAAATTCGAAATCTACATATCAAAATTAGCCTACATGGTGAATTTCATTTAATTTGGACCACCTTGATATTAGGATAAGTTTAGGAGAGAGAAAATGAGTAAAAGGCATAAGTAATGAATAATGTGATTATATAACTTCAAAATATATAAATAATGACAAATTCATATTCAACACATCAAATATAACTTGTGTATGAAGTTTGGTCCAATTTGTATGTTGTTTGTGCAAGTTATGCAATTTTAGGTACATTTTGGACTTTTCTACAAATTTTCCAATTGGGAGGTTTTCTTTGCATATTATCACATGCTTTATAATCCTTATATATTCCCTTACCATTATCAAGTTTTTGAACCATAGGGAACCTAGTTGCACCTTGGTTTAAAGGTGTTTCTTTCTAAGGGCATTTTGGGGATTACCCTATTTATAAATGAGCTTATCTTTAGAAGTTATCAACCAATGGGGTTATTTCTTTGATTGGAGGTCGGTGGGATGGCCTATAAGTGTACATAAACCGACATTTGATATTCAAGAAGCCTCTATGAGTTGTCCTCTTGCATGGCCATGAAATCCCTAGGCCAAGGACACATGGAAATCTCCATGGACACCTCATGCTTGACTTCTTCCTTATCCATAAAGGTTTGCATGTCCATAGGCACCCTTAGCATTGGAAACATGGAACGTAACTTGATACCTCATGATTGAATTCTTCCTTATCCATAAAGGCTTGCATGTCCATGGACACCCTTATACATGACACATGGAAAGTCTCATAGACACCTCATACTTGACCTCTTTCTTTATATAGCCATATCTACCCCTTCCCAACTCCAAATTCAAAAACTCTTACTCTCCTTTATCCTCTCTAGCTTATAGCATCATTCCTACTCTGTGTTTCCACGAATGTGTTGTCCCAAGATAAAAGGAGGTGCCTACCTTGGTGAAGAATGCTCCTAGGGTTTCAAATTTCTCTATTTAGCCCATTGGTGATTTTAACCAAAATTAGTATGTATCCTCCTTTCCTTCCCTATTTTCATGTTGTTAATCTTCCTTCCACATTACTCCAGGTCAAAACCATGGCCTTTCATGGTGAAACCCCACCTAGAACCCATAAACACCTCATCTCCATGTTCTTTTGTTAGGGTTTTGCACCTCTAAAGTGGAGAAGGTGCTTCTTGCTCGAGATAGGAGCATTGCTGGAGAAACCAACCTCTCTAATCTTGGGAACCTTACTTATTGGATTAGTCCACCTTCCCTAGAGGTTTTTTGGAAGCCTAGTCTAGACATGGACTATTTATACTTTGAAGTTGAGGTATGATGTATCCCCTATTCTTCTATGTTGAGTAATTCACCTATGCTTATTCATTCTCTTTGTCCTATCGTCATTAGCCTATACACAATGTATTTTCTTTTGAAAATCATGGTTCATGTGAACTACCTTGTTTTATATTGATCATGTGATCATGGATATTATTTTAAACTCTTATCTTATGCTTTGTTCATGATGGAACTCTAAAAGATGACATGTGATGTCTTTTGCCCACTTATGAGGTGGATGTATATGTTGGTTACTTATGTGGTGACTAGTTTATATATTCTGACTATACTTTCTACTTGCTTCTAAACTTAACATGCTATGTGATTCAGTAGCACTAGAGTAGTGTAATTGCATTGGTTTTTATGGAAGATGTGTTATTTCCTGCCGAGCAGATGTGATATTTCTTGCTCTTTTGGGATGGAAAGGAACCTCATACCTAGGGCAAGATGTGTGATTCTTGGACAATGTTTTATATTTTTGGGAGATTGTTAGTATTCCTTTATCTATCAGGTTTCAAGTTTAAGAGACTTGGCCACCTTTGTGTTTATATTGTTCTAGGGCTATGTTTATCTCACATGCATGCATGTTGATGGTATGGGGTGTGTGCCCTAATTCTTTACATGTGCTTATGTGGAATAATCTTTTTGTTTTACAAATGGTAAGTATTCTTTTGTTATCATATTATTTCAATTCCTTTTTTCTTGATACCCATTTGGGTGGTCCTTATCCTTTCTATGGGAAGCCTTTTATATTTTTTGTCCTTTATTCCATATATTGCTCAATTTCCTATTAAGCATGCACATACTAGCCTTTATTGATGTCATCTATTTTATCTTTTTGCTGGGGTTTGTTTCCAACCCTAGGTGAAGGACTTGGATGATAAGGCATGTAGTTTTGGACTAACTTAAGAAGTTAAAGCTTGGAGACAAAGTTGTTATGGTTTATATTTCCCTCTACTTAAATCCTTATGTTGTATCATACATGTAAACCCTTACAGGATATTATGATATACTTTTGTAATGACCTTGTGATAAATTGAATATAGTCAACATTTTATTCCAGTGCTATACTTTGATTGTCTTGAAAACCATTTATTGAAATTTGAAAATGTTACACCTACTCCAGCATACCTTTGAGTGTGTTTGGAATGGATGTTTTATTCTTCAAATTTTTAGTAAGGGGGTGATCACGCACTCCTTATAGCATCGTATCAAAGCCCGTAGTAGTCGCAATCTGACTATTTTAATTTTGTCTCCCTAGTTAAAATCCTTGCCTTACCTTTAAGTGACATGTTTGCCCTCGAGTTGATCAATAGATGATGAAGGGTTGATTTAGGATCCTATAGTTTCACATTAGAATAATGATGAATAGGTCCCTAAAATGCTTACAACTAAAAGATGCATAAGTAACCATAGTAACTTTTGGTTGTTTAGCTTGGCCTTTTGGCATCTACTAGGACATGAAGTTTAAAGAAAAGGTGTCTAGAAAGGATCAGGGTTCGGGGGCTGGCAATATTTTCCTTCACACTGCTAGCTTGATTTACGAGGACTCCCGAATCCATATGATATCGGCTTGGCCTGAGCTGCTATGAATTGTTCAAAATAGCATGCTTTTAGGCAATAGTAGCCTTAGACATCTATATGATTTATCTTTAGGGACCCTAATATGTTGAACTAGTCTCCCAGGTGTAAAGACTTTGTTTGAGGATGGACAAGAGCAAGTTAACCCACAGTTCATAGTTAGTTTTTACAAGTTATGTTTTTTTTTGCATGATGCTTATGTAGTGGGATGTAAGGAAGTGTCGTTGAACCTTTTGTACCTAAAGAATAGTTTTGACTTAATAAGATGAATCCTTTAAGGAGTGATGAATAAGTTGTTTCCTTATATGTGGATGTTTTGTTTTTGAGGATGAAATCCTTTTAAGGGGTGGTGTGTTGTAACATACTAGATCTCAGACCCTAACCTAGAAGTTGACATTTTGGACTTAGCTAAACTAGGTTGAAGGTTAGACCTAAATAGATGTTTAGTATAAACCCAATGAGCTAATGCATGTATAGATCACCTTAATATAATCTAATGTTCTAACATTAATCTTAGGTTTATAATGGATACATAAAATATGCCACATAACTCAGTTTGGAGGTAATATGAAGATAAGAAACTTAATTGGATGAATAATTTAGATAATGGGCCGTTAATGGGCCATATGACATATCTCTTAAAAATAAGTTTCAAAAGTAAAAACAAACTTCAAATTCAAAATCTACATATCAAAATTAGCCTACATGGCAAATTTCATCTAATTTGGACAACCTTGAAATATTAGGATAAGTTTAGGAAAGAGAAAATGAGTAAAAGGCATGAGTAATAAATAATGTGATTATATAACTTCAAAATATATAAATAATGGCAAATTCATATTCAACACATCAAAGATAACTTGTAGTAGAAGTTTGGTCCAATTTGGATGTTGTTTGTGCAAGTTCTGCAATTTTAGGTACGTTTTGGACTTTTCTACAATTTACCCAATTGGGAGGTTTTCTTTGCAAATTGTCACATTCATTATAAACCTTATATATTCCCTTACCATTCTTGAGTTTTTGAGCCATATGGAACCTAGTTGCACCTTAGTTTAAAGGTGTTTCTTTCCAAGGGCATTTTAGGAATTACTCTCTTTATAAATGAGTTCATCTTTAGAAGTTATCAACCAATGGGGTTATTTCTTTGATTGGAGGTCGGTTGGGATGGCCTATAAGTGTCCCTAAACTAACATTTGATATTGAAGAAGCCTCTATGAGTTGTCCTCTTGCATGGCCATGAAATCCCTAGGCTAAGGACACATGGAAATCTCCATGGCCACCTCATGCTTAACTTCTTCCTTATCCATAAAGGTTTGCATGTCCATAGGCACCCTTAGCATTGGACACATGTAACTTGACACCTCATTCTTGACTTATTCCTTATCCATAAAGGCTTGCATGTCCATAGACACCCTTATATATGACACATGGAAAGTCTCATAGACACCTCATACTTGACCTCCTTCTTTATATAGCCATATCTACCCCTTCCCAACTCCAAATTTGAAAACTCTTGTTTTCCTTTATTCCCTCTATCTTATAGCATCATTCCTACTCTATTTTTCCACGAAGGTGCTGTCCCAAGGTAAAACGAGGTGCCTACCTTGGTGAATAAGGCTCCTAGGGTTCCAAATTTCTCTATTTAGGATTTCTTAAGCTCCTCCTTGGTTATTTTGACCAAAACTAGTAAGTATCCTCGCTATTTTCATGTTGTTAGTCTTCCTTCCACCTTCCTCCAAGTCAGAACCATGGCCTTCCATGGTGAAACCCCACATAGAACTCATAATTACCTCATCTATATGTTCTTTTGTTAGGGTTTTTCACCTCTAAAGTGGAGAAGGTGCTTCTTGCTCGAGATAGGAGCTTTGTTGGAGAAACCAGCCTCTCTAAGCTTGGGACCTTACTTATTGGACCTATCCACCTTCCTTAGAGGTTCTTTGGAGACCTAGGCTTGACTTGTACTATTTAGACTACGAAGTTGAGGTATGATGTATCCCCTATTCTTCTATGTTGAGCAATTCACCTATGCTTATTCATTTGATATTTATCATGTGATCATGGATATTATTTTGAACTCTCATCTTATGCTTTTTTCATGATGGAACTCTGAGAGATGACATGTGATGTGTTTTTCCCACTTATGAGGTAGATGTATATGTTTGTCACTTATGTGGTGACTAGTTTATATATTTTGACTATACTTTCTACTTACCTCTACATTTAACATGCTATGTGATTTAGTAGCACTAGAGTAGTGTAATTGCATTGGTTTTTATAGCAGATGTGTTATTTCCTACCGAGCAGATGTGATATTCCTACTCTTTTGGGATTGAAAGGAACCTCATACCCAGGCAAGATGTGTGATTCTTGGTCCATATTTTATATATTTGGTAGATTGGCAGTATTCCTTTCTCTATCAGGTTTCAAGTTTATGAGACTTTTCCACCTTTGTGTTTATATTGTTCTAGGGCTATGTTTATCTCACATGCATGCAGGTTGATGATATGGGGTGTGTGCCCTAATTATTTACTTGTGCTTGTGTGGAACAATCTTTATGTTTTATTAATGGCAAGTATTCTTTTGTTATCATATGATTTCAATTCCTTTTCTCTTGATACCCATTTGGGTGGTCCTTATCCTTTTTATGGGAAGCCTTTTATATTTTTTGTCCTTTATTCCATATATTGCTCAATTTTATATTTAGCATGCACATACCAGCCTTTGTTGATGTCATCTATTTTCTATTCTTGCTAGGGTATGCTACAAACATTTTTATTACGTTGCTATACTTTGGTTGTTTTGAAAACCATTTATTGAAATTTGAAAATATTACACCTATTCCAGCATACCTTTGAGTGTGTTTGGAATGGATGTTTTATTCTTCAAATTTTTAGTAAGGGGGTGATCCCGCACTCATTACAATGCATGTCCATGTGGGCCCCATGCTTTCTAGAGGGTATCTATCTCCAACACCATTTGTAATTCCCAAGTTTACTATCCAAGGCTCTAATAGAGTTTCAGGAATGACTATTGACTCCATTGACCACTATTGACCTCAATTTTGTGCTTTTTCCTCATTCACGCACAACCTAAGATCAACTTCTTGAGAGGTCACCCATACTACCACTACTATGTGGCGAGAATGCTTAACCATAGAGTTCTTAATGATGATCCCCCAAGAAAGGAGGCACACATTGGTGATATGGATATTTTAATCATTCATTTTGAGATCATTTCTATTTGAGGCCTCAAATCTTGGAATGTTACATCTACTTTGGGCGTGGGGGAAAATTATGATCTTTTCACGTCTTTTTCGTCTTGATCCCAGTCCTTAGACAATGTGGAGATCCATGTCTCCTAGACTTTGGGTAAATTGCATCATATCATATGGTAGGTGGCGCGGTCTATGTCTTTGGGTGGCACATAGATGACGGTGGATATGTGGAGCATATTAAATCTGATCTATAGGTCATCATCTTCTATGCATGATATGATACCATTTGATTGTCTACATCGAGGGTGACAATAGTATTGCCCTCGTGGTATTTGATTTCATGATGGAATGAGGATGGAACCACTTTTTTATATTGAAATTTTAGTCTCCCTATGAGAAGATTGCAATCTAGCCTCAGCCCCATGACCATGAACATCATTGGGAATGTTTTTGTCATGCTCTAGAACTCAAGTATTACTTTTCGTGGAGTGTCATTGAGTGCACCATCAAAGGAGGTGGTCTTATTGGTGATAGGTTGGATATTAGTAAGGTATATCCCTAGATTAATAAGTGTTTTGAGGGGACATGTGTTGATGCATGTCTAGTTATGAATAAAGCATGAGGGGACTAGTACATTTTGACCTTTGGTGTCACTTTCCTTAAGATTGCTTTTCACAAGAAACCAAAGCTACGTGCCTATAGCGTCAGTTGGAATAACATAAACATCACTACTACTCAAGTCTTTCCGATTAAGAAAAATGGGTACCACTTTTATTATAATGTTGGTTTCTTTGTGATAAACTGACATCTCAGATAGCCCGCAAATTCAATTTCTTGAGAAAAAAATTGATATAGGCATATTGCATCAGTTTTAGAAAAATTGACGACAAAGCCCTTCCCGTGAAAATTTTGATATAGGCATATTTCATCCAAAAAGGTTTTTTCGTCGATTTCACTTCAAAAAAAGGCAATGCCATAGATTATGCCCATCATGGAAAATTATACCTCCAAAAATGTGTGGTGTCACTTTTTTGCAAAAGAACCAACAATATATGGTTATCGCCACATGCCCCACGGAAAATATTTTCTCCCAAATTTAGTTATGTCGTCGATTTATTTCTAGAAAATGATGACTAGAGCCTTAGTGAGGTTGGTGTTTTTTATTAGAGATAAGTACATATGGCATCGGTTTTATGGACAATAACCAACAACATAGATTGAGTGTGGCGTCAGTTTCTACTGGACAGCTAACGACATAGGGCTTACCTAGGTTAGCATTTTTTTATTAGAGATTAGTATATATGGTGTCAGTTTTATGGAAGATAATTAACCATATAGGTTGAAATATGGCATTGGTTTCTAACAACAACCGAAGACATAGGGCTTAGTGAGGTTGGAGTTTTTAATAGTGATAAGTGCATATGGTATCAGTTTTAATAAGATTGTTACATTATATATTTCATGTTTTACATAGCCTGCTATTTGTTTTGTTATTTCTCTTTTAGATATGGACCTCTCTGTAATTCTTTCAGTATTATATATATGAAGGTGCACACATTATGCAACCCTAAGCTCTCCAAATCTCATTTTTTTTCACATGGTATCAGAGCGAGACGATCCACTTTAAACCTAATCCTTATCTCCACCAACCCTAGCCGCCACCACACTCTGAAATCTCCTTTATTTCGCGACTACACTACTACTACAGTACCGCCGCCGCTGCTACAGTACTGCCGCTGCTACCGATCGCCGTCCACCCCTTCGCAACCCTCCATCCACCTCTAATCCCCTAATAAACTCCATCCTTGTGGCCTAATCCACCACAGGACCCTCCGTCTAGCTTCGTTTCTCTTTCCGAAATCTCCGGACAACCTCAGTAACTTTCCAGTTCTGGCACATTGACGGTGTAACGGGCTTCATCCTCTCTGTCTGCCTGTGCCTCATGGTGGAGTGATTGATCCTCCATGTTGGTGTAGGTTTTTTCTCTTCATATGTTGCCTCTACATGGGTTTTTTTTTAAGATCCATGTGTGGATCTTCTACCTTCTACTACTAGTCCATGTGTTGGACTTCTACTTCTGACTGCTGACTACTCCTGCATGTGCCTGCCTTCCTGCTTGTTCTCATGGCGTCTTCTGGAGATGACTTCTGGAGAGACTCGCGCCGTCAAGTTATCACTGTTAAACTTGATGGGTGCAACTACCAGCTTTGGGTGTGCTCCTTTGTGATATATGCCAAATCACAAGGGAAGTACTCTCATCTGATTCGCACTGGTCCGCCTGAGCCTGCAGTGAACGCAGATGAAAAAGATGTCAAAACTTTTGATGATTGGGTCCGTGAAGACTCGACTGTGATGACATGGATTCTCAACAGTGTCGTTGAGAAGATCAGTGTTACTTTACTTAGGCTACCTACGGTGAAGCAGATGTGGGATCAGCTCGCCAGTACCTACTCTCACAGTCAGAATCCCAAGAAGGTCTTCGACATAACCAAGCAACTGGGGCGACTCCAATTCATGGGATCTGACATATCCGACTACTTCTCCACCTTCACTGGCATGTGGGGTGAGTTGGAGACTTACCACCCGTTGTCTACTGATCTGGCGACTATGCAAAAACAGTAGGCGGAACTACAACTAATATAGTTTCTGAGTGGCTTGCTAGAATCCTATGTTGGCATTGCGGATCAGATCTTGGCGAGTGATCCGCTCCCTACTTTGCAGAGTGCCTACCAACGTCTCCAGCGCCTTTCTTCATTGACACCATCTCCTGAGACTAGAGATTCTACTGCCCTGGCTGCTTGGGTCGGGCGTGGCCGTGGCCGTTCCACTGATGGTCGTCCTCCCCTGGGTGCAGGATGGGGACGTGGACCTGGTGCTGGACGAGGAGCCCCTCCTGCTGCCTCACCTCCTGCTACTGTGCGTCCTCAGCAAGGACAGCATGTGTGTACCTTCTGTGGCCGGTCTAACCTTATTGAAGAAAAGTGTTGGGAAAAGTACGGTAAACCGGCTTGGGCCAATGCTGCTGTAGATTTATTGTCTACTGCTTCTGAGGCTGTTACTCTAACACCTGAGCCAGCGACTGTGGGAGCGACCGCAGACTACATTCATGCTGAGGTGGAACGCCTCCTTCTTGAGTGTGCTGGCTCTTTGACTGTTGTTTCTACTAGTGGAGCACATGTTGCATAGTCTGGTTATGATACTGCATTCCTGAGTTCCTCCTCACCTTCTACTTCTGGTAATACAAAATGGGTGATAGATTCTGGTGCCTCTGCACATATATCTGGAAATAGATCTCTGTTTAAAACTCTATCTAAACATGTCTGTAACTCTTCTGTTATGCTAGTTGATGGCTCAAAGTCTTCGGTCTTTGGAGTCGGTGATATTGTTTCTCAATTTTGGCTCAAGTCTACCTTATATGTGCCTAGATTTCCTCTGAACTTATTATCAGTCAGAAAAATTTTATGAAGTTTGATATGTAGCCTGACTTTTGTTCCTGGTTCATGTGTTTTTCAAGACCTTCGCATGAGGATGAAGATTGGTGGGGGTATGAAGGTGCTGATGGACTCTACTACTTGGACCAGTTACCGCGATCAGAGAAAGCTGCTATGGTATATGCTTTATCAGCTTCTGTTTCTACACTGCAGTGGCACTACAGGCTGGGACATCCATCGTCAGAGAAGCTACGTCATTTAGTTTCTGATATTGGCAGTTGTAATTTTCAGTGTGAATCTTGTCAGCTGGGAAAACAGACGCGTACTATGTATCCTAGACATAGTACTGTGAGTAGTAAAAATATTTTTGATTTAGTTCACTCTGATGTATGGGGTCCATGCCATGTACGGAGTTTGTCTGGTTACAAATATTTCATTCTATTTATTGATGACTTTTCTAGGACTACTTGGTTGTTTCTATTAAAAAGTAGGTCTGAAGTGTTGTCTACTATCAAATACGTTTTTGTTGAAATAAAAATGTAGTTTGGTTTGCCTGTTAAAGTTTTCCGCACCGATAATGCTTTAGAGTTTGTTAAGCAAGTAGTGGCAGTTTTCTGTAAATCTGTTGGTACGCTCCACCAGACTTCATGTGCCTATACCCCACAACAAAATGGTGTCGCTGAGTGGAAAAATAGACACTTATTAGAAGTTACCAAGACTATCATGATGCATTCTCATGTGCCCCGCTCCTATTAGCCTGAGGCTATTTTGACTGTGTGTTTTCTGATTAATAGGATGCCATCGTCTGTTATTGGAAATAAGATTCCTATACAGGTTCTGCAACCTGAGACTTCTTTGTTTGCTGTGCCTCTTAGAATTTTTGGGTGTACCTACTTTGTCATATTACTTGGACCTGCTTCTGATAAATTGTCTCCTCGAGCTGTTAAATGCATTTTTCTGGGCTATTCTAGAACTCAGAAGGGTTACAAGTGTTATAATCCCAGTACAAGGAAATGGTTCACTAGTAGTGATGTTGTCTTTTTTGAAGATACACCGTATTATTCTTCAGCAGGAGATAGTTTGCAGACAGACATTCTTGCCTCTCCTTTGCCTGTTATTTCTGACTGTGTGCCTGACAGTACTGACATTATGACTACTGAAACTTAAGAGCCTCCTCTTATTGTTTATCAGCGCAGGAATAGAGCACCTTCTACGCAAGTACCCCCCCCCAAGGCAACCAATCTTCTCCTCCAGAAGGTTCTGCTTCACCTGAGGTACACTCTGACCTTGACATACCTATT
This sequence comes from Alisma plantago-aquatica, assembly GCA_963693085.1. Taxonomy (NCBI): domain Eukaryota; kingdom Viridiplantae; phylum Streptophyta; class Magnoliopsida; order Alismatales; family Alismataceae; genus Alisma; species Alisma plantago-aquatica. Next base: position 1,107,210,229 of record OY856410.1, read on the forward strand.
GCACTCAGAAAGGGTACTCATTCCTACACTTCTCATAGCATTGCTCAGTTTGTATCTACTACTCATCTGAATACTCATTCTAGCAATTTTGTATATGCTTTATCTGTTGTGGTTGTACCTAAGAATGTTCAGGATGCATTGAAAAGTACTGCTTGGACATCTGCTATGAAAGAGAAATGATTGCTCTTACTGACAGAGACACTTGGGAGATGGTGGATCCACCTCCTCAATGTAAGCTTGTGGGCTGCAGGTGGGTATATGCCGTAAAATATCAACCTGATGGTACGGTTGAGAGGTTGAAAGCACGGTTAGTTGCAAAGGGCTATACTTAGACATATGTCATTGATTACTTTGAGACTTTTTCTCCTGTTGCTCGCCTTAACTCTTTCAGGATTCTCCTATCTGTTGTTGTGAATCTGAACTGGCCTCTTCTGCAGCTTGATGTGAAAAATGCTTTTCTGTATGGTGACTTGCAAGAAGAAGTGTATATGGAGCAACCTCCTAGGTTTTTTGCTCAGGGGGAGTCTCAAAAAGTATGTAGGCTTAAGAAGCCTATCTATGGGCTCAAGCAGAGTCCTTGTGCCTTATTTGATAAGGTGAGCATGATCATGATTGGTTTTGGTTTTCTGAGGTCACAGGTTGACCACTCTGTGTTCACAAAAAAGACTTCATTAGGTATTACTGTTCTGATTGTATATATTGATGACATTATTATTTCTGGCAGCGACTCTCTTGGTATTCAGGCTACCAAAGATCATATGGGAAAGCACTTTGCTATAAAAGATTTGGGCAGACTTCGGTATTTTCTTGGCATAGAGGTCTCTAGAACTTCTAATGCCCTGGTGCTTTCTCAGAGAAAGTATGTTCTTGATATTCTACAGGAGACTGGTATGCTTGGAGCAAGACCTGCAGATACTCCTCTTGATCCCAATGTGAATTGGGATGATGATTCCTCTTCTGTGTTTGCTGATCATAAAAAATTCAGGAGGTTGATTGGTAAATTGATTTATTTAACTGTTACTCATCTTGATATTGCTACTGCAGTGGGTCTTCTTAGAAGCTACCTTGACAAATCCAAACAGTGTCATTGGGATGTTGTATGTCAAGTCCTGAGATACTTAAAAAAGTCGACTGGCAAGGGACTTCATTATAAAAAGAATGGGCACTGTGTTCTTGGAGGGTATTCTGATTCTAATTATGCAAGCAGCAAAGTTGATAGAAAATCTACCTCCGGTTACTGTACTTTTATAGGAGGCAATCTTGTTACTTGGAGGAGCAAGAAACAGAATGTCATTGCCAGATCTAGTGCTGAAGCTAAGTACATGGTCATGGCCCATACTTCCTGTGAGTTACTGTGGGTACGTTCTCTCCTGAAAGAGTTAGGGATTGAGTCTTCTTAGGCCATTCCTATGCACTGTGATAACAGAGCTGCCATCTTTATTGCAAATAATCATGTATATAATGAGTGCACCAAACACATTGAAGTTGACTGCCACTTCATCAGAGAATCTATTCTTGCTGGAAAGATATGCACTCCATTCACGAGATCAAAAGATCAAGTTGTTGATATCTTCACCAAGCTGTTGGCAAAGAAACAGATTTGCACACTGATGGACAAGTTGGGAATGATTGACATCTATGCTCCAACTTGAGGGGGAGTGTTACATTATATATTTCCTATTTTACATAGCCTGCTATTTGTTTTGTTATTTCTCTTTTATATATGGACCTCTCTGTAATTATTTCAGTATTATATATATGAGGGTGCACACATTGTGCAACCCTAAGCTCTCCAAATCTCATTGTTTTTCACAAAGACAATCAACGACATAGGAGGTACTTAGTCATCGGTTTTTCTTAGGTAAAAAATGACTAAAGTCATGGTCACTAGTTGTTGCTAACAACCGATGATTAACTTCTACTAGCACTCATGGAATTTCTTTCCCCGTTTTTCTATTTAATCATTTTGATACCTAGCTAGCTATGGTGATTATATTGTTGTTACTGCCTCCTATGTAGCCTCCATTATTTCTACTATTGCTCATCCTCCTCCACCTTCTCTATTGAGGCTGTTTCGCTCCTCCTCTGCCGCCGCTTTACCTCCAAAGTTGTTGCTCTCTACTGGTCCACCTTTGCTAAAGTCATGTCCTGGTAGGCCTACTCTCTGCCTCCATCGGAGATCCACCTTTGCTCCGCCTACTCTCCACTTCTATGTCTACTCTCTACTGCTCCACCTCCACCAGACTAGTGGGCACTATTACACTACCAATGCCATTGTTGTGTCACCACTACCACTTATCTGGTGAGGTGATCATGTCCCCCACCTTCTCATTGTTGGGAACCCTTAGTTAGATCTCCTATTTTTCCATGCCTACACTATTTAATTTCCAATGCATAGTTGTTGAATTGCTTTATTTTCCAAGTTGAGTATGTTGAATATGTTGCTAATGACATTAGTTGAATATTTTGTTACTAAATATGTTGAATACGTTGAAGAATTGCTTAATTTATCTAGAATCAAGCACAATGTTGAATATGTTAGTGAATTGTACCCTACATGAATGTTGACTCTGTTGTTATTTAATGAATTGTACCCTCCATGAATGTTCTAAATCATGGAGTTGGCCTAGAAATGTGTCTGAGATTTTTTTCATTAGGAGTAAATCTTGGATAGTCACCAGTTTGGGATTGTTCTTGAACACTTAATCTCATTTGGGATGTAAGTGTATAATGTGTATTTGATTTCAAGATGTTTTCTTAATACTTCCTTGTTTGTTCTCTAAGTACATATGTAGGTGGGTATTTGCCCATCTACACCAGTGTACTTGGAGAACTAGGGGGAAATGTTGCCAAAATATTCTTGAAACCTAAATACGCATTATATACTTTTTAGTGAGATTTAGGTGTTCAATAATGGTATAGGTTGTACACATTCATTACTAACCCTAAACCATAAACCCTAATTTGTAAACCCTAAACCTTAAATCCTAATATGTAAACCATAAACCCTAAATGATAAACCCTAATCTCCAAATCCTAATATCTAAATGCATGCATGGTTCAATACTCATTTTCTCTGTGATCATAGAATGGATTGGTCATGGATGTCCATTTCAAATTGTTTCACTCAAGAGTTTATTATTGGTCTATATCCATTCATATGATTTGTGGAGGAACATAGGAAACAACCAGGAGAAAGGTCATATTTTCCACATAGGAGTCGCAGTAACAACTTGAAAGTCGACACTATTGATGAAATCAAGTCATGTCATCTGCAAGGGGATTGAACAAGGTTATACATAATGGTACTAGCATGGAGATATTCCTACTATGAGATCAGTAGATGTTGATAGTATTACTTGTGTTGAAGAAAAACTTTACAATGATGATGTAGATGTGAACAAACATATTCCAATGGACATGGTTGATGCAATGTTATCTAGTTGTGGTGTAAATCTTACTAATCCACCTTCCTTATTTAGAAACATTGTGCATGATGTAGAGATATCGTTATACTTAGGTTGTACTAAGTATATAAAGTTGTGCTCTATGTTGAGATTGTATACTCTGAAGGCTAACTATAGATTGAGCAACAAAAGCTTCACGTCTCAGTTGTCTTTGTTGAAAAAATTCTTCCTAAAGGCAACGAGCTTCCAATCTCAACATACAAATTAAAGAAAATGTTTTGCCAGATGGGAATGGAGGCTAAGAAGATACATGCATGCCCAAATGACTATGTGTTACTACAAAAGGACTATATTGATTTGAAAGATTTCCCAAAATGTGGGTGTCAAGGTACAAAATGACAACTTCGGGTAAGTCCAAAACTAGCTCTCCTGCCAATGTGATGTGGTATCTACCTATAATACCACAATTTCAATGTTTGTTTGCCAATAGCATGGATGTGTATAATTTGTCTTGGAATGATGGGATTCTACAACATGCATCTAATTCCCCACAATGCAAAGAAAATTGATTTATTGCACCTTGAATGTGGTGAAGAAGTTAGGAATGTAAGACTTGGGATTTGTACCGATGGGATAATTCCATACAACACATTAAGCAGCCAACATAGCAGTTGGCATGTTATTATTATTATAGACAACCTTCCTCCCTAGTTGTGCATGAAAAATAAGTACTTCATGTTGCCCTTGTTGATATCGGGCCCCAAACAACATGCCAATGATATTGATGTTTTTCTTTAACCTCGGATTGAAGATTTAAATAAATTATGGGGAGGAGGTGTGATGGACTATGATGCTTTCCGTAGAGAGACATTTCATTTGCATGATATTTGTTTTGCATTATTAATGACTTTTCGGCATATGGGAATTTATATGGATACAACGTATGAGGATCCAAATCATGCCCTATATGTGAGGGGAACACTGATTCAGTACAAGTAAAACATGACAAAAAGACTATATATCTTGATCATGGAAGGTTTCTTCCAAGAGTGCATCCTTACCTATGGTTGCACAAAGCATACAATGGATCAACGAAGGAATGAGTTCCCCTAAACCTTTATCATGGGAGATTGTTTATGAAAGAGTTAAAGAGTTTTTTTATGCATTTGGTAAGATCACAATGTACTATTCCCACATGCAGTGACAAATCTTTATTCAAGAAGATATTAATATTCTGGGATCTTCCTTATTAGATTTCTTTGCCAGTTACTCTTTGTATCGATGTCATGCATGTTGAGAAACATGTCTATGATAGCATCATTGGTACCATGTTGAATATACCATGTAGTACTAAAGATGACATGAAATCAATAATGGACCTACGTGAAATGTGTAAAAGGAAATAATTAACAATATAAGTTAGTAATGATGGAAAAATGTATTTACCTCCTGCTTATTACATGTTGTGTAGATAGGAGAAGAAAACTTTTTGCAAGTGCTTTCTTAATGTTAAGCTACCACAGGGATACTCTTCCAATATATATAGATTGGTATTGATGAAGGATCTAAAGCTTATAGGTCCTAAATCTCATGACTATCACACTCTAATGGAGTAAATATTGCTTGTGGCTATTCGATGTATGTTGTTGAAGCATGTAAGGTTTACAATCACTGGTCTCTGTTTCTTCTTCAACACTCTATGCAACACAACTATTGATCCTAAGAATCTTGATAAGTTGCAAAGAGAAGTGTTTGTTACCTTGTTATAGCTTGAGATGTATTTTCCTCCTTCATTCTTTGATATCACGGAACATCTTGTTGTTCATTTGACTAGGGAAGTGAAAATGTTGGGTCCGGTTTTCCTGCATTGGATGTATCCTTTTGAAAAGTACAAGAGTGTTTTTAAGGGTGATGTTTGAAACCGTTATCGGCCTAAAGGGACTATTATTGAGGGTTATGTGGCTAGGGATTATATGGACTTTTGTAATGACTTTCTGAGTTGTAATGAATCTCCTTCCAACAAAAAAAATGTTGATCTCTATTTCAACAAATGGACTTTAGGAGAATGACTGGCATAAATTAGTTGTGAGTTGTGGGAACAAGCACACTTATATGTTTTATGCAACATCGACGAAGTGGGTATTTATATCACTGAACATACCAATTTTATCAAGACAAAATATCCTTGAGGTAGGGCAACGTGGCTTGATGGAGAGCATAACATGGCATTTATTAGGTGGTTTGAAGATAAAGTCTTCCATCAACTATCTCAAACACTAAATAATGTTGCTAAAAATATCAAATTGCTCACCTTTAAACCAAAAATTAATGTTATGTCTTATGAATGGTTTGACATATATGGATTTTCATATTACACAAAACTTCAATATGATAAGAGTATCATCCAAAACACTGGGGTCACCCATCAAGCATCTTCGTTGAATTTTTCTAGTGTGAAGGATAAGAGTCCACGTGTAACACCCCAATTTTCTAAAACATGCACATCACTAAGCGGAATCATAAATCTCATTGGTATGTCACAAACATGACAATCATTGCATAAAAATATAATTTATTGAACCAACACAGGATAAAATAACATTTCTTATTCTCAAGGTTCAAATGAAAAGCTTGCACTTAAAATTAATACATGGTCCTCTCAACTTAAAGACAAAACAAAATCAATTATTCTATCATAGTTGGCACCCCACCAGGTTTAAACTTAGCTTCCTTCTTGAGGTATAACCTCCTTGCCTATGCTTTCTTACCCTTCTCTCTTGCAGACATCCCATACCCAACCATGCAAAGCAAAATGGAAAATACGTTAGAGTAAGTGGTATTGAGTAACATTATATGAACTGGAAATAAACTACTTTTTTAAGAAAACTTGAATTTAAAAATGATAAACATTGAATACTTTTCTAGCCATCTATCTTTATCTATATTTCTCTTTATCATTGACATTACTATCTTGGGTTGACTATATTGTCTTTATTCCATAACCTTACTCTCATGAGCTTGAATATACATGCACCAATGTGCTTATTGATCTCAAGAGATTGACGCATAACATTCCTCTCAAGAGCTTGAATCTGTAGTCGTTGCTCTCATGAGATTGATAAAATACATTGCTCTCATGAGCTTGATAAATACCATTGCCCTCATGAGCTTGAATCTGTAGCATTGGTCTCATGAGCTTGATGGATAAAATTAATCAACTGTCATATTCTTAACATTTTTCTTGAGCATAACAACTTGAAACATTAAATCTTACTTAAGAAGGGTGTACATGCCATTATCATAATCACATATGAGAATATTACCTGAAAATTATAATCTGATTCGTTATCAATTTCCTTACAAAGTTTCGTTAAAGATATACTTGATATCATTGTAATTGGATTTCATATACCATAGCCTTCATGAAATTAATATGATTTCCACCTACTATCATCTTGATTAAATATCCAAAGAACCAACCAATCAAAAGTCACCAAAAATCTATGTGTGCATTACTATCTTCATCAACAGATGATTGGGTTTGCTCCAACATGGCCCAATAGGTACTAGCCTTCTGGACGTAGGTCCCTATTATTCAGTTGTGCAGTAGAGGTCCGCCGAAGTAGAAAAACTCGAAATCACCCATGCGAGTGCAATTAAACCATCAAACGATTAAGGGTAAAGATGGAAATCATCTAAAGTGATTGATTAACCCCTGATTCTGATCAAGATTGCAAAGAACATCATAGAAATCTCGATTCCAAACCTCATTTTGTGTGCACATCATTGAAATTGAAGTTGTATCTATTCCTTCCAGCATTCGACGATCTCAGAGAGCAAAACTGGAAGTCAAATGATGGTCGGAAGCCTGGAACTCAGTTTCATCATGGAAAACAAGAAAGGTCGACTTGACCACCCTGTTGGGACCTACCAAACTTGCCTTCAACAACACCAAAAAAACTCACCATGATCCTGCGAAGCTACCTATGGTGAAAACATTGCAAAACTCTAGTGAAAACCTCAACATTTGCTTGAGCGTTAGCAAATTGAGAAGAAAGAAGGGACCCAGAATACCATCAAGTTGAGGGTCCAGGGAGCTTCTAGGGGATGTCCTTGACCCTTCTGTGGTTTAACCTACAACAAAGGAGGTCATAGGTGATCTACTGAGGTTGATCTGCAGGTTTCTTACAGGCAGCGGAGGGGAACCAATAGCGGGGGTGAAAAAGGGAAAATCAGCTATAGGGTTTTGGTCTAAGGTGCTTGATGAAGGTTTTAGCGGGGTATTTTATATAGGGTTTGGGTCATAAGATAGGGAACTCTACGGAGGCTCAAATAGGGGAGGGTAACAACAGCTCTAGGAGTCCAGGAGATATAGGTCACATGAACTCGACATGTTAGGGATTAATATCCTCAAGAGTTTGAGGGGATGGAGACCGATATTTTCAGATTGGGACCAATTAGGGAGTGAGAGAGATCATGGACGGTCATGACTTCTATAGTGTCCTAAAAGGAATAGGACGGGTGAGGGAGAAAAGCTCAGGAGTCACCACTAGCTCTGGGTCTAAGTCTGACCCGGCTCAGACTCTATCAAAGAGTCATGTGACAAACCCCTAAAATAGAACTAAATGGTCGATCATTTAATTGGTGACATATATGATTTTCATCTACTAATAACTATATAGAAACTTCCCTAAATCAATTAGGTGCTAAAAAATAGTCCAATAGGTATCAAAATTGCACCACACACAATTAAGAGGGTCTAGAACATTCCCATTTAATTTTATTTAGGTTTTGATAACCTTTTGTCTATAAAACTCATATTGGTCATCATCCTAATGTATATTTTATCAAAGGTAAGATCTAATGAGTTATCCTTTCCTTAGTGAGTTAGTTGAGTCAAAAACTCGAATTTGAGAGAGATTATACAATGTAGAGCCTACTCTTTATCTTTTATGTATATTTGAAAGATTATCATAGAAGAGAGAAAATAAAAGAGTCATATCTATTTCTTTTCATATAAACAAAATGGTGAGTTGTTTAAGGAATAAAAGAACAAAGTATATTATTTACATTATTAAACAAAAAATTTATAAATTGATATTGCTCCATTGATTTCATTGTTTATCTTTCATCATACAACTCCATTAAAAACTCTAAATCATATAAGTGAAATTTTGGGATGTTATAATTCTGCCCACCTTAAATAAATTTTGTCCTCAAAATTTCTTAGACTACTACCCACCTTCAGATTTTACTTATTCCTCATATGAAAAGCTCAACATGTATTTCTATCTGGTAAAAAGAACTAGTGTTAAACTAAATCATACCTTCTTCCTCATCATCAACCATGGCAAAGATTCTTGCTTTTATCTTTTTTGGAGGGTCTGGATTAGGGTCTTGTCTTGCATCTCTCCTTGATTTGAACTTGGAGCATTCAAACTTCTTGTGACTCGGATCTCTACAATGGTAGCAAACTCCAGTGCCAAACCTACATACTCCACCATGGAACCTATTGCATGTAGGGCAAGGGCTCTTGTCAGATGGTTCTTCTAAAGCTTTCCTCTTCTTATCATTATGGTTGTTGGAGTTGCTTTAAGACTTATTGTACTTATCATTCTTCCACGTCCTTCCTGGATGATCTTCTAGCTCCTAGGCAGCCTTTAGTGCCTCTTGCACTGTCTTGATGCCATGGCCAATTAGAGCATAGCCGAGATTAGGTTATAAACCACACATGAACTTCTTTGCAAGACTTGCTTCATCGAAGCCATACTCATAATTCTACAACATATGGAACTTCATTGCATATTGGCTGACAGTTGTGTCGTACTGTGTAATGACCCCGCCTCCCAGTATCCCCCAATTAAGGGAGACTAAGAGGTCGGAGTTGTTATCCCAATTTCTGGATCAACGGTTTGACAAATAATCAATAATAATTATCAAATTCTACCAGACTATACTAAAAGTTGTACTAAAATAAAAATTTGCATACCTTTTTCAAGAACTTGGATTTCTAACTTCTATCCACACATGGACTCTATTCTAACCAATCTTCCTTGCACTTTATTTCTTAATTTCACAATATGCCACTTTATTGTTTGTCCTTTTTGATTTGTACCTAAAACGCCGACAAACAAAACGTCGGTCAGCATAAATGAATACCCTAGTATGTGGGGGAAACAAAAATTGTGCAACTAGGGTAACAACGTAATCAAGCAATTATCATTTAACAACCAAGATTACGTCTTAAGAAATACTACTCAATCCTTACCTATCCCCTATCTCTGTGTTGTCCCTACAGCAGACTTGGATACTACCTCTCTCATATGGTAGATCCTTACCCCCATGGGCGTACCTCACAGGTAGTCAATACTTAGGGTTACAGAGTCGCATGGCCCTACCCAAAGGTAGCCCAATCCCTGACTCATGGTGACTTGATGGACCTACCCCATTGGTAGCCATGTACTAAGTCACCCAATGACCTGATGGACCTACCCCATAGGTAGCCATGTACTAGGTCAATCTATCAAAATACAGAGGGGACTAGGATTTGAGCTAGTAGGCATGTATCTTAGGTGATAGTCATATCCACATTATAGTTTGCATGAATTAAATTCATCCAACAGTTTAATTCAAGTCACCAATGAAAACTTCATAAATCCTTGGAAAACTAATTGGGGATATTCATAAGCATAACCACATACCTGTCATACTGACTTGAGTGTGTAAATAATCTAACTAAGCAAGAAATCCAGTAAACAAGCAAGCACACAAGATGATCCTGAAATATGCATCCAATTTTTCTATCATTGATCAGGCCATCAAGGTCTATTAAACCTAGCTCGTTTCCTAGGGTTTCTAGTCCACTTTTAGGGTTTCCATTGCAATTAGGGTTTCACTTCATTTTTACTATTTTAACCCTAATTTTATACAATTACTCACAAAACCTAATTATCTCATCTACTCCTCATGAAAAAAATATTAAGGTTAACTTTTTAACAACATATAACCCTAATTTCGGATTAAAGGCACAATTAAAAGTCAAATAAGTCTATTATGCCCCTTTTCCATTAAAACTACCATTTTTATCCTTTTAATTCATGATACGATCTTTAGGCCCAATTATCATCTTTGGTTCCTTCCGGATTAACAACTCATAGTTCATTATGGTCTAATTCACATATGAACTCTTTTATCATTAATTCCACCTTTATCCATTAGAAAACCATAATTACCATATTAAGTGTATTTATCTACAATTAGGAACTTTTATACTCAAAATAGCTTTGAACCATCATGTCTCAGCCTTATTCATGAATTTGAACAATTAAAGTCATTAAGAGTCATAATTACTAACATTAGGGTTTCAAGGCCCATTAAAGCTCATTTATGCACATGGAACCCTAAATTAATCCAATTACATGTAAAGTTCATCCTTTTCGATCTTAATGTATCTTTTTATAATTAACAGGTTAATATCAACTTTAATCGTCCATAAAACCCCTCTTAATACATTAATCATCTCAAAATAGGGTTTATTAATCATTCATACATTAAAGATGATAACTTTCACTATTTTTTGAATTGAAATAGTAATTAGCTTCTAAATCTATTTTTAATGGATTCCTCACATTTTTCTGAGCAAAATTGATATATTACATGTATTGATCTGAGCTACCAATAAAAAGATACAAATTTCGCAAGATATACTTATTTGGACCAATGGGATGCTGACACATCAGCAATCCCATGCAACATGTCGCCCAACCAAGAACATAACTGAATTACATCTTTGCCCTCACTTAAGTGGTCAGCACTTTAGCAAGCGGAGGGGCAAAAACATCAAACGAAGCCTGACCATCTTCAACCTCATGAAACCCTTGCTGTGCTGACATGCGACACTTCACGGATGTGTCCCCTCCTTCCTAGGGTTCATGGACCACCACCAATGGCCAACCTAGCTCCGTCGCCTTCTGCCGCACCTGGGGTGCCGCCCAGCTCGCGGCCTAGATGGCTAGTTCAAGTGCACCAAGCCTGCGACACTCCATGCGTCGTGCAGGCCTGCAGCAGGTGACTGCGTGAGATCCAAGCTCAGAGATGATAACCAATCATCCCTAGGTCATTGTAGGGTCATCAAGCTTCCATCGCACCTCCTCCACGTCCCCTCGTTGCTCCAGGGTTTGAACTACCCTCTTCATTAGGGTTTGCATGCAAAGAAGAAGAAGAAAGAGGGTTGTGTGGGATCTCTCTTGAACTCGAACCCGAGGTTCTACCCCTTATATAGGGGAGGGTATCCATGCCCTAACATGACCATCCACGAGTTAATAAGTCATTTTCCCAATAAGAACCCAAGTTCCTTCATTAGGAAGCAAACTTCTCTCTCCTAATTATCTTCTTAATAAACCATGTTCATTGGATATTTAGGAATTTGAAAATTCTCTTTCTTATTCTCTTTATGCTTGACTTTTAATCCATTGGCACGAATTTATATTTTCTTTTAGTAGAAAATACCTCCTTTTTAACAATGCCACAAAATTCATTAATTATGCATCACATTATCCTCTTATTTTGTATTATTTGTATTTTCTTTTTTTTTCTCCATTGGGGCTCCTTGGACCCCAAGAAACTCTAATATTTCGAAATCATTTTTAGTGGATACTCATTATCCGTCTAGATGTATCTATATCCATTATTTCTCATTATCTTATTTATTTCTTATTAAAATATCTCTTTTCGAGGATTTATCTTTATCTCTCTTTTTATTTTCCTTTTTGGAATTCCTTCTAATATTAGAAACCCTATGGATACGAAAATCCACCAAAGATGACTCAATCATACCTCTTTCCACTTATTTTCCACATTTTATCATTATCTCCAATTTCTTTCTTAATAAAGAAATATTTAATTGATCTTTTCTTTTTTTATTGCATTATTTTTGCAACTTTGGACTCCTTGGAACTCAAGGAACCCAAGAGGCATGAAATCCACCTTTGGATAGTATTTCCTTGCCTTCTAGAGGTTTCTACATCTTTCTTTTCTCCATTTCTTTAATAATGGAGTTTCCTTTGTCTTTTCCTTGTTATTGGGCCCAATAGACAATAAAGCCCACAAAAAAACTAACAAGGCTATTGTAAACGAAATCCTTTTATTCAAAATAAATTATATAATTATTTGTTCAAATATCTTTAATAGGAGAAATTACATTTCTCACCAAAAGAACCCAAAAATTGGGGTTGTAACATCCCTCCCCTCTTATAAGAATTTTGTCCTCAAAATTCCATCAAGCAAACAAACAATTCAGGATAAGACTTTTCCATGTCCATCATTGACCCCCATGTGGCTTTACCCTATCCATGGCACTTCCAAAGAACCTTTTCCATCACATATTCTTTTCTGTGAGTTCTTACACCTTGGCCTCTATAAACCTCATAGATGACTCAGGTCACTTCAGCCTCCCTTGGGGCTCACTAGGTTCATTGCTCAGTATATGGCCCGAGTACCTCACATAGCACTCTAAATTGGACACATGGAACTCATCACACATTACTTTATCCTGAGGGGTAAGGTCAAACATAACCTTCTCCACCAATCCATCTCAAATGGACCTATGCAGCTGGGACTCAACTCTCTTAGCTATAATTTAGAGGGGTCAAATTTTTCACATCACAGGTTCTCCCTCAGTGAACTGCATGTCATTCTGCTTTGCATTAGCTCATGACTCATGTCACCCCTGGGCTCTCTTTCAGCCATTGCATGATCAAAGCGACTTCATTTGCACACATTGTGGCCCTTTTCTGACCTTCGTGAGGTTCCTTCACCAACATCATCTAATGAAGTGGTGACTGACACAACCTCCCTTACAGGGCTTCTTGACATCCCGATACTGGCTATGGTGGTTATCATCACATCTTACAGAGGACAAGAACTGTCTCTATGTATCACCATGAATGAGCACACATGCTCTCATCAGACCCTCTAGTCTGGATCATACTAACCATTAGTTAGGGGTGATAAACTGTTCTAATATCGAGTTCTTCATGTACCTACTTCCATCGCATGGAAGTGAATATTTAGGTTAAACTCAAGAACTTTTGAACTCGCATCATGGTGTAGTTGAACCATCTCTCTTACTTGTAGTTCAACCATATCTGTTCCTTGATAGTATTCTTTCTTTCTCATGTTATCTAGGTAAGGCGATCTACCATAACCCATATTGCATCTTGACCTTCCTTGGTCTAGGGGAGACTTACCACAACAACCATAGTTATGAACTCACATTTCCTCTCAGGGACTCTTTATCCTCTATACCTACTCATTAGGTTACTGGTATTCGTCCTTCACCTCCTGGCGTGCATGGTGACAAACCACGTGCAACTTCATCTTAAGCATCCAAAGTACTACTGTCACTTACTATCTTAGTAGTACCACGGTGTATGATGATATTATAATCATGATCTCCTATATGTCATGATTCCTCAAGATTGATTCCTGGGAAACCCTAAACCACTCTAGTCGGGTTTCATCACCTTCTTTTCCAAAGAAGTGCATCTAAGGTTCTACAACCATCCTTTTATTGCATCAAGGCCTAGGCTGGCTAACCAAACAACTACTAACTTAATCAACAATCTCGTTACATCTGAGTGTTAGCCAAACATATCTCCTTTTTCAAACTTAGGGTTAACCTTACAACCTCTTCTAGCCTCTAGCTAAACTAGGCATTTGTATCTCAACTAGAGCATCCATTACTACCTCATATCCTTATGTGTAATGTAAAGTTGAATACATACACCTCTATGTATTCCACTTATCATCTCATCTAGGATTGTAGGTCTATCTTGAACAAGAAAATTTTGGTTATCGAACTCAACCTTGTATATCACATAACTCATGATAAAAACATCCTCACAAGATGACTACCTTAGTTCTCTTAGTGTTTGTAAATCATCCCTGCATCGTTCACTCCACAAGGGTATGTTATCATCTTTGTCCTCATACCTCATAGCAACGTTCCAACTCACATCATCTTTATCCTTGGTCTATGGCATGTGTACTGTCCTATCTCTTACTCCCATAACAAGAGGAAATAAGCATTTGGTTGTAGTCCAAATACAGAGTTCTTCCTGTTCCAAGAGTAGAGATGGTACATCCCACCTTGCCAGCACACCTTCAAATCTAAGTTGAAACGTGCAACACATGTCTCTACATCACGATCATCCCGATATCAAAGTTACTTCCATGGAAAACTGGTCTGAAACCCACTTGGGTTGTTACATAATCCTTGGTCATATCCTCTAGGTCTGTAGGGTGCCAGCACTTTTGGGGTCATCCCTCTTCCCTTATGCATCCAGAGAGTGTCCTCCTCATCTGCCCTTTGGGTCCCATGAGTTCATGAAGGTGATCAATCTCCTAACCCATGGCCCTCAGACAATGATAGTTGCTACCTCCCGACCCTATGGTCATGTACAAATAGGGAATTAGGCAACCACTACTTCCATTGGTCTTATCCCTACCTGACCCTAGGATAGACTTAGGATTCTAATATAGTACATGTACACCTTACAACCTTACCCAAGTCTCCATCATCTCTCTCTGCATTCACAGGCTGACTTTCATCCTTTCATAGGGGTCATGGTGACCTACCTACCTTGGTCAGGCCCCATACCGGTTACCTCCATGGCAACACATCCACATGCACTTAGAGATGGTTATATATGGGTCTACGGGTTCATTCTCATATTATGTACTTTTCACTTAGCTTCTCAAGATCCTATGAGACCTCTTTAGGTTACCTCAAAACCAACAAAAACTAGTATACACCCTATAAGAGGGTCCCTCTCCCAGGATGGGAGGAAACTACATCTTGATAACAAAGGTCACAAACATCCTTATGCCTAGGGTTTACATCAACATGAGCATGCTTAACCCATCAAGCTACTACTAAACCATGCTAAGTCATACTTGTCCTCATTCCTCAACATTGGACCAAGAACATACCTTCCCATGTCACCAACTTAGCTGTGAGGGGTTTGTCAAACATACCTTAGACTTAATGGGTTTCCCTTTCCTCTAAACATGAGGGGTGCCATACTCAAATCTATAGAAACTCAAATCTCGTCGTGAGCATCAGGTACACCTCTTCCCCTCTTAGGCCTAGGAACCCTAGGTTTGCTTTTTAGATGTCCCATTGCATGCTCAACCTTTTTAACCACGAACCAAGCATGTACAAGGTATGACATGCACTTCCCATGATCCTTCTATTTGAACAACAATTCAGAGTGGAGTCCTCCTCAAGGACAAGCAACTAAGTGTAAGGCCTCACAACTTGTTACTAAACCTCTTCAGGGTCTAAGGAACTCTTTTTCCCATCTCAGAAGGTAAACACCTATACCATAGGCACATAGGTACCAGAAGCCTCATTCTCTCTCTAGGGTTTGGTTCCTCTAAAGGCAACTGAGATATCATCAGCCTTCAGGGATCAAGCATGAGGCAACCACTATCATCCACTTACACTGTTCCTCATATCTCAGAGTCTAAGCTTCCAACCTTCTTGCTTGGGTCCTACTCTCTCTCTCTCTCTAGATATAACCCTACAAATAGCCTTACTATTAGAGGTCCTCTCTCCATGAAGGTGGATCAAGCTTACAAGCATACCCCTACATGGGTGAAGCCTATGTTTGCCCAAGATTATCCATAGCACTTTATGCTTATCTCATAAGCCATCCATCATACTCTCCTGGCTAGGGTTTCAACCTACTGCCCACACTACTGACGTACTCTGGGTGCATGCTACGCCATGCTTATATAAGCCCATAGGGTTTCCATAGGTTCTTCACTAACCTCATCATTGAAGTAGATATCCTTCACTCTAACATGCACGACCCTTTTCTAGGGTTGGGTCGCCAAGGGTACTAGGTCACCCAACCTCTCATGGCCCATATCCTCATGGGCATCAAAAAACATGTCCACCCACACACCTGGTCGACCATGGCATCTGACTCATCATGAGATCTCTCGCTCTAACTGTGGCATCCAACTTACAAAACACAAGATTTACTTAAGCGGAAGCAAATCGTTTGCAGCGGATTACTGAAAATCACTCAAAATTAAAACTTTTTGCAAAGAGATCCACACATAGGAAACCTCTTTCATAAAGAACCAAAGTATACATTTACATCATGGTTCATAATTACATAATGTGTATCATCTCTTCTCGAGGATTACAACACCAGCTGCCCTAGTAACATTATATATATAGACAGCATAAGAACCTCAAGGCATCAAGCCAAAATCTCAAATTGGTTCATTAAAACACTAACTATAAACTCCGAGGACTTGAGAGTACAGAGACGGCACATAGGACTACTATCTATACAAAAATTGGCAGCCAGTGCCTCCACCTGAGTTATCACTATTGTCCCTATTGTTGCTGCTGCTTTTCCCTTACTATAGGGTTCCTGCTTCTTCTTCTGTGTTTACCTAAAAAGTTAGATCCCACGTGGGTGAGACAATTGTAAATTGCCCCAGCGGGAGATATAACTCTCCGCCAAAACATTGTTATAGCAGTTTATTATAATAAAACTGAGCAGGAGTTCTTATATTTTAACAGCAGTATTAATCATTGAATGAACAGAGTAACATAATCTCCTTTCCTAAGGAGAGAATTACATTTATCCATGATAGAATCATAATTCATCCTTCTACTTACAATGAGTATAAAGAGATATGAATAACATTTATCAACTAGAGATGCAAAAAGAAATGTAACATCATCCAATGAATTTCCGTATTCAATCCTTAATCAAACATGCTATACGGCTGATTACATTTTACAATCACATTTATGCCCTGAGGAGATGAGGTATACCGCTCATACTCCAACCGACCATTGTGAAGTCGAAATCGGTACCATACAAGGTCAAAGGTAGAGCTGGCTACCAAGACCTCCCTTTTTTTTATTAAGCCAGGGGTCGCTATTATTCATCCCACACCCCTCTGGTGGGCTAAAATCAGCAAAAAGAATACAACTCCCGCTCTTATAACTCGGGTATCTTCCCAAAAAAAAACCCACTAGAAACAACTGAACAAAACAGGACCAAACAAGGTCAAGCCTCAATCACCTCACTCTCGACTGCAATGTAAGGGATCTTCCTCTTTTCCAATCTAGCCATACCATGAATTCTATTAGGAATCCTATTCGAATCCGTAGTAACAACCAGATTGGAGGATCCACGTACAAGCTTGCCAATCTCTCGCAGTATGGAGTTGATCAACTTATGCACATATCCACCCGATATGCTAGCCATACCCAGCTCCTCTCTAAGCTCTTGCACATACGTTCTAGCTCTCCATGGCACGGAAGCATTGTTCCAAAGCAATTTATAGATATTTTTATCATCCACTTCCATAGTATAAATATGAAGCATATGATCTCCAGCCAACTTTAGCCCGATGATGCACGCCTGAATGTATGCCAGCTTGTAGTCTTCCTTTTTTAGCCAAGCACGGAAGATCAAGCAAATATCAGCATTGTGATTCTGGACTATTCCTGCTGCCCACCTTCTTTTGTTACCTTCCTCGTCCAAGTCTCTTCCAATTGTCACATTTAGCTTGAGATTGAACATGTCTGGATTTGTCCACCTGATAAGTCGAACCTTCCTCATCTTAAACCTAGGCTCGTTGATGCTTGCCATCGTCATCCTGGAAAGAAGGACCGGATTTGTTGTAAGAGGGAAAGTCTTTCTCTTAATCATCTGGTTCACATGGTCTATAAGATTGCTCCATTCATGCTCCACACGTCTCTTATTATCAGCATACCGAGATGAACATCTCATTCTCCATATAGATACTGGAATATGACCAGCCATGAATCCGGCAATCCAATCAGTAACTTCATTAGAGAGACCATCCACACATATACTAATCAGGGACTGAACGTCAGAAGGCGATTCCTTATCCGTCATCACGCCAAACTTGTTCCAAAAAAACCTCGCGAGTTGTCCTTGAAAGAACAAGTGATTCATGTCTTCCTCCTTCGGCTCATCACAACAGTTGCACCGCGAAGAAAGTGGTATACAACATTTGTTGCGCACATTATCATCAGTCGGAATGGCCACCCTGGCAATCTTCCATATGAGAGCACTGGCCTTTGGGGAATCCATCCTCCAAACCTTGCCCAGATCATCAGGTCCTTCCTGTTGCACGGTACGCAGCATCACTTTGGCTGATTTCATAGAGAAGCTACCATTCTCCTCCACATCCCAAATCAACTTGTCATCAATATCCGATATCCACACATCCGCCTATTTGATAAGGTCCATCCCATTGTCGTCAATCACCTGGCTCAGGGAACTCCAATCCCATCCATGATCATCAATCCAAAAATCCTTAACAAGGAAAGGGTGTCTTTTATCACTTGCATAAGTAGCATGGTCTGCGATCCTTTCGTCGCACCACCAATCATCCCAAAAAGAAATATCGCCTCTCCCAATCGCCCATTTGCAATACCTATAAATTTTTGGGAAGGTGGTCCATACTTTTTTCCAGAAGGGGGAAGGTGAGAAGCTCAGCTTCAAGTGTCCAGGATACAAGGCCGAACGACCAGGGGCATGATTCAAATACTTCACCCTACAGAATTCCGCCCAGAGGGAGTTTTTGGATAGGATTTCCCAGCAAGCTTTGGCAGTGAAGGCTTCATTTATATTTTGTAGCTGTGGAAGACCAAGACCACCCTTATCAACCGGCGTTGCCATGCGATGCCATCCAATCCAAGCTTTCCTGTGTATCTCATCTCTGCCAGACCATAGAAAAGAAGATATCTTATTCTCAATCTGAGATATAATACCACCTGGTAACCCAACTGCTGCTGCTGCATGAATCGTAACCGATGAGAGGACATGTGCTATCAACAGGCGCCGTCCAGCAAAGGATAAAAGTTTGGCCTTCCATGAAGCAATCTTGGAATTAATCTTCTTGATAAGGAAATCATAATCAGCTAGCTTGTACCTCCCTTTATATATTGGTATCCCTAGGTATAGGAAAGAGTTAGACGCATGTTCAATCCCAAACTTCATAGCTATCTCATGTGACCGTGAAAGGTCCGATCCCCCTGCAACACAGACCGACTTGTTACGGTTCACCCTTTGACCCGTTGATTTCTCATGTGTCGAGAGTGTTCAAAACCTCCTGAATTGAGTTGTTGTCGGCTTCAAAGAGAACCAGAAGGTCATCAGCATAAAGGAGCATAAGAGGTGCCACCGCAGGTCCTCTCGTCTTGAATCTGGATATAGAGTGTGTGTCTGCCAATCTACAAAATCTCCGACAGAGGACTTCTTCAAAGATGATAAACAAGAATGGGGAAATAGCATTTCCTTGCTTGAGACCTCTAGCAAACGAAAAGAATCCTACCGTGTGTTCACCAATGGTGACTGTAGCCCATGAGTGTACAAAAAAACTGAGACAAAGCTCTACAACCTCCGGAAGCAGACTAAAAGCAAGAAGAATCCTCCTGAGCACCTTCCAATCAACCCTGTCGTATCCTGAGCACCTTCCAATCAACCCTGTCGTATGCCCTAGACATGTCAATCTTTATCATCACATTTGGAGCCAGCTGGCCTTGATTGATATCGTGCATGAGCTCCTTGGCAAGCCGGATATGATGCGTGATATCGGTACCTTTCGGAAACACACCTTGAGATTTGGAAATAAGAGAGGGCATCAGGGGCGCCAGCCTGTTATTCAGGGTTCTTGCAAGGATCCGGAGAGCCAAATTTTCAATGGAAATCGGTCGGAAATCACAGGGGAGCTGTTTGGGATTATCACATTTAGGAATCATAAGAATCCGGCAGCAGAAAAGGGCCCTATGGCAGGTCTAACCTCTGAAAAAAGCTTCAGCCATGGCAAGAAAGTTCGCTCCAATAACAGTCCAGGCTGCTTTATAAAACAAGAGGGTAAAACCATCAGGACCCGAGGCTGTTGATGGGTCCATTTCTTTGATCGCCATAACAATCTCATCCAGGCTAGGAACCGCAGATACACCGAAGTTGTCTTCAGCCGAACAAACAGCCGAGATGTCTTCTAGCATCCCATCGAGCATCGTGTCATCAGTATGCACCTCTTCAATGAAAAACTTCTCAAAGTGGTCAGCTGCCTCCCTTGCCATCTCCTCTGGATCAGACACCACCGATCCATCGGGCAAAGATAGAGAACTGGTTCTTCTATGACGACGTCTAGACTTCACCACCGTGTGGTAAAAAGGAGTATTTCTTTCCCCGTCATGCAACCAGTTAATCCTGGCCTTTTCTTTCCAATTGGCTTCCTCCAAATCCCTCAAGTGTTGAAGTTCCAATTCTGCAATCCTCAGATTCGCCTCGTCCGCAGCCGTGGGATTTTTGTCGAAGGCCATATGAGTAGTGGAAATAATATCCTCCAGATCTTTAATCTTTTGACTAACATCACCAAGAACATCTCCACTCCACTTCTTCAAGGCAGCTCTAACTCTCTTCATCTTGTAGTAGAAAATATAGGAAGGGTGCCAAACCACATGAGTGTCCCACGCTTGTTCAATTATCCTCAAGCAATCATCATGTTCTAACCATCTCGACTGGAACATGAAGAACTTTCTTCTTTTTCTATTAACATCACCATTCCCAGGAATCGTGAGAATCGGGCAGTGATCCGATACTCTAGATCTAGTAAGGTGTAGAGAGCGGAAAGAAGGTATGTCAGCTAGCCATGCATCATTCAAAAAGGCTCGATCAAGACGCTCCCAAATAGTCGGAGTAAGGATTTGCTTGTTCACCCAGGTGAACCTGCTTCCTTCAAAGGGAACCTCATTGAGGCGAGCATCAGCGATAAGGGCATTGAAATCAAACAAGTCCTGGAATCTTGGGGGGTCACCACCTCTCTTCTCTTGTGGATTTCTGATCACGTTGAAGTCACCAGCTATCAACCATCTATCATCACCAATATCTCCGGACAAAGAGAGGATCTCATTCCACAAATCTTTACGATCATTACAGTCGTAGCTTGCATATACAGCAGTGACAAAGAAAGCAGTTCCATCTCCCTTTTCGAGTTTAATAGTAACATGCTGCTTATGCTTCCTAAGAACCATCAGATTCAAATTCGCCTCCGCATAGAACCAGATTTTACCTCCCTTACCAAAATTGTCTATCGCCCAGTCCAATCAGACGACATCTAAAAGCTCCACTGCAAGATTCGCATGAAGGAAAGGTTCAAAAAGGCAGATGATCCCAGGTCTATAACGGCTACAAAGTCTACTCAAGACTCTTCTTGTAGGGTTATTCGCTGCTCCTCTAATGTTCCAAAAAATAGAGTTACAATCCATTAAGATCACAGACGTACCGCTGCATCAAGAGTGCACCTCCAACCAAAGCCAGCTCAACTTCTATATCTCCACTCATCATCGTCAAAGAAATCCTCAAAAAAATCATCTTCACCCATGGGTGGTCTTCTTCTGTAGGAGTCCCTTCTTTCCACTGATCTGTGCCTGAAAGGACAATGTTCTTCTTGCCTAGAGGCTGATCTACCTCTGCCCCTGTTGTGTCTGCCTCGAATAGAAAATTGTTCAACATTTCTTTCAAAGAAGTCCTCTAGTCTCATCTGCGATAGATGTATTATGCGCCCATCTTCATCCATGATCATTCTTCTCGGTGAGTGCATAGGTCTCATCTGTTGTTGCCTAGTTGGTGATGGGTCTCTTGGCATCTCTTTAGACGGGCAAGCCACTAGTGTAAGAGGTTCAGGAGCCTTCACTCTGATAGTAAGTGCATCACGAGGAATACCAGATTCTATTCCGACCTCTGTCATGTTAAAGGAGTTGGTACCAGTCAGCCCTCTCGCTATCATAAAGAGTTGAACATCTGTTCAATTATGACCATAGGTAACTGAAATAAACTGAGGAACATCATTACTGAAAGCTTCGACCAAGATGAGCATGCCCGATACATCATTGGCTTCTCTCTGCCAGTCAGATATATGTATGAGCTTCCCAAAAGGGATAATAAGGGCGGTCATGGAGTCATCATCTCTACATACTAAGGGCATGCCCGATAACCAGAACCAGAAACATTCTTTTCGGTGGTGTTGTTCTCCCTCTTTCATGTGCCTGAGCGTGGGCTTGTGTCTACAGCCAGCCGGTAAACCCTTCTCGATCATATCCCGTGCCTCATTCTCACAAGAAAAGAACGCAATAGCTTTCCTCGCGGCAAACCTGTATAGGTCGGCAACGTTGGGCCAAAAACCTTTCAGGAACACAAGAATCTCCATCCACGAAGCCTCACTGGGCTAGGAGACCTCGACAGCTCTCATAAGGGCATCCATCTTCATCTTCCTCATATCATTATCCGGTCCAATGTCCACCGCAATCCTTCTGGGCACATGCTGTGGCGCGCCCCGAGTCGGGATCCCCGAGGGCAGCGGGGGGAACAAAATCCTAGATTGGATATCAGGAGGTCTATGCGACTGCGTTCTCTGCAAAGGTCTCTGTCTGCATCTTGCCGCTACATGTCCCGGCCACCTGCAAAGATAGCAGACCTTGAATCCTTTGCACTGTGCCTGTCAATGTCCTTTACCCATGCATCAGAAGTAGGTATCATGTGGGATCCCGAACAGTGGTGTCTTTCTCGGCTGTTGCACCACTATCTCCTTAGCCGACAGAGGGGGAAGGGGCCCTGAAGGTAAACCATCATTCCTCGTCACGCCCTGAACATTCGACTCCCTCAACGATTCCCTTTGTGGTATCTCCGTCTGTGAGGTACTCGTCGGTGCTGTGTGATCTCCCCCAGCCAGAGAAGACGACGGACTACCCTCTTCTGGTTGCACGTTGGACATCACAGGGTTCTCCACCCTCACCGTACCAGGACTGTCCGAACTTCCGTCATGCTGGCCTTCCTTCTCAGAAACCCTAGGCGACGGGTTGTCGTGTCCCGTTTCATCGTTATCCAGAACCGCCCTAATGTCTGGTAGCACTTCCTCCGTAGGGATGATAGACGCCAAGACCTCCCTTATCTCAGTCAGTATGAGATCAAATGCAGGACATCTTGTATCTCTGCTAAATAGCTTTCCAGGGTACACTGGCAACTTCACTACTAGAGCTACAGTGGCGTGCTACACTCTCTTCGCAATTGTGAGATTTCTTGTTTATCTCATCGATCTGGCATTAATATTATTGGGAGATGTGTATTGTATCTGTCCCAATCATCGAAAGATTCGTAGTACATCCATATCGGTACAATAATGAAGGATTGAGAGGTTTAATGTTTACCTTTCCTCAATTCCCTCATTAGGACGTTAGGATACATACGCCCATTGCCCCCACATATTCAAAATATGTGTTCCGGGTTTTGCCGCGGAGCACCCGTTTCACCATCCAACAAGTTCTAACACTGATGGTTATATGGCCATGGCTCTACATGATATGATTTCACTTGATTAATTAAGTTAATTAGCATATTCTTTTAGCATCAGTCAAGTTCTCAAACATAACTTATTCAAACAAGTGCTATAAAGAATTATGTACTATTTTCATCAATCACTTATCAGTCTTTATAAGACATTGGGATCTCAGTCCCTCATTTCATTTCTTTGAAAGTTCACATCTCTCAAGAACTTATAATGCATTAGTATCATAATCCCTTTCTCATCATACTCGAAAGTTCATAGCTCTCAGCAACATCATTATCTTACTTATCAAAACTGGGTATTCATACCCTCAGTTCATAACTAATCGTTGTTACCACTTACTAGGTAACATTTACCTCCAGGTTCTCAGACCGAGGTATTCATAATACTTGTTATACAAGTATCTCACATGGCACACAAGGCCTATTAAGTGTTTTGTCACCTTTCATTAGGCAACAACTTATTCAAGGAACTCATAAGGTCCATACATATTTTGTTACTTTTACTAAGCAACAACAACGTTAGGCACATAAGGCCATACAACATATTTATTATATGAATGTCATAGCTCAAATATGGATATATTCATCATCTCACAAAGTCTACATGATTAATAGACATGATAACAGTCATGTAAATCATTTATCACATTATATGAAACAATAGTAACACCACCATCCTTTATCAGGATTAGGGTTATCTATCAAATAGGGCTTTTCATTCCCTTTACTCAAAATCATGGTTAGGGTTTCCCATCTTACATTAATTAGGGTTTCATGCTCACATTATTAGTTCAACCCTAATATATTGCTCCACACCTCTAGGAGCATTCAAAGATATCATAAGTATTTGCTTATGATCACTATTCTCATCATATATCATTAATGATCACCAATTCAAGGTATGAGTTCATTTCTCATCCTTATCATGGTATGATTACATCATACTCATTGATTTGACTTAACCCCATTCTCAAGGTACATTAGTCAACATTTATCAAAGTACATTGAGTTCATTACATCTTTATTGTAACACTTACATATCACATATTCCATGTGTTTCTTATCCAAGAATATTGGATTAGAGGTTCAACAAGGTATGTCTACACTGAAATGTTGAATGTGATATCTATCATGTCTTGATGTATCACTTTCTTCTCATTTCCATCTTTCTTAAGTTAATCTACTATCCTTGTATTAAGGTATTTCCCTCTTAATACTTTATCCACTAACTTGTCACTTTCATTATATGGTGCATAGATTACACCTTATAATTGTTTCACTATCTTTAATGATGTGGACTTATTCAATGGTTAGGAATTGTTGATATAGAATACATCATTATCAACCACATTAGGTATTCCAACCCATAGGATGTTATTCACTCCATTATATAGTATTGCATACATCACTCCTAAGAGTTTCTTGTCCTCATCTTTGTAAGATGTAAAGGGTTGTTACACATGTATAGAGTTGAATATATAAGGATCTAGGCATCATCTTGTCTCTTAGACCCTTATTCATTAGAATAACCACATTATCATGCATATGGTTCATCAACCTTACCCCACATGGCTATAACATTCTCATCTTGTTTGATTATATTAGCTACACCCCCATTTTAGTATATTGGCTATTATACCATCATTAGGATTTCACATATCATGGTATCATTACATGGCATTATTGCATCAGGGTTCCATATAACATCATTCTTATTTAGAGTTTCATATGGCATTACTCTAGATCAGGGTTTCTCATTCCATAACCCATAATTAGGGTTTACTATTTACATCACCTTTCCCTAGATTAGGGTTTCTCATTCCATAACCCACAATTAGGGTTTACTATTTACATCACCTTTCCCTAGATTAGGGTTGCTCATATCATCAACCTCAATTAGGGTTTCTTATGACATTAGCCTCAATTAGTGTTTCTCATAGATTCACCCTCAAGCAGGGTTTCTCATGAAGTTACCCTAAATTTGAATTCCCCATATTATCAACCACATTAGAGTCACAACATTACCCTTGATTTGGGTTACATCTAATATTACCCTAGATTTAGGTTAGGGCTCAACAACCTCTTTGATTAGGGTTTCATGATCTCTTTATTAAGGATCATACCCTAATTGCTTAATTATTCATATTGAAAGTGTTGAGGCTTATACATTACATGATTATCATTCATGTAGGAAGTCCTCTCTCTCATCCTCTATAAGATGATACTACTTCAAATTTAATTAGACTAAGTCAACCTAGCTTGAATGAAGGATTGACACTTATTCCATTGTAACATTACTTTCATGATCAATAGAGATTAATTATCCAAAGGATACTAATCACCCTATCTCATTAAGGATACAATTATTATAATCACCCTTGGTTACATCACGTATTAATACATTAATCAATTTGTCCTTTAACCACTTTAAGTATCCATGCGGTTTTGGTTAATTATCCACCAAACGGTCTTGGCCACTTAGACCCCAAACGGTCTTGACCAAAACAGACCTCAAACGGTCTGGCTCAACAATCCTCCAAACGGTCTTGGCTACATACTTGAAAGCGTTTAGTAAAGTTGAGGTTGAAACCGTTTGCCAAAGTGAACCCTTAAGATCGTTTGCTAAAGGTGCACACTTGAAACTGTTTACTAAAGGTAGTCTTTGAAACCTTTTGCTAAAGGTGACCCTTGAAACCGTTTGCTAAAGGTGACCCTTGAGATCGTTTGCTAAAGGTAACCCTTGAGATCGTTTGCTAAAGGTAACCCTTGAGATCGTTTGCTAAAGTACAATTTTTGAAACCGCATGAACTCAACCGGTTTGGGATCATTTGGTCCCAAACGGTCGACCGTTTGGTCCCAAATGGTTTTGAGACCGTTTGGACTAAAATGGTATTGAGACCATTTGGTCCAAACATCCTCAAAACCGCATGGACCAAAGATAGTCTCAACTAATCAAATTGAATTAGCGTTTCCAATGTTGGTTCCTTCAACCATTGAATTCATGTAACCGGTCATCAATTGGACTTATAACCATACTTCAATTGAGTTAAATAGGTCGTCCTTCAACTGATTTGACCCTCAATTGATCATCAATTAGGGTTTGAATCAATTGGGTTAGGGTTTGGAATCGATGATCCTTCAATGTTGATCATTGTGAAACTAATTACTTTGAAACTATTGGACCACCATCCAAAATGTACATGACCTGACCCCAGACGGTCTTGAGGTCGTTTGGATGACCTCCAAACGGTCTTGAGACCGTTTTCCCATCTTTTCACCCAAATCCATGCCATCCAATTAGGGTTTGGACCATTGGATTGATCAGCAAATCAGCATTTGATTGCAAATTAGTTTGGTATCTTTGGATCTTCAAACACCTAACCATACTCAACCCTGGACCTCCAATTGGTCTTGGGTGACCCTCAAACGGTCTTGAGACCGTTTGGGCGATCCCCAAATGGTTTTGAAACCGTTTGGGCTAATCAACCCAAAGTTCCAAGTCTATTGATTATGAAATCAGCACTTAACCCGATTAGGGTTTGGTGATTGATTGTCCTTCAACTCATGAACCAATTGGAACTAATCGATTATAATTAGTGGATTATTAACCTATATCATTATGAACAAATCCCCAAATGGTCAACCCTGGTCAACATCACCAAACGGTCTGAAACCGTTTGCTCCCATGCGGTTTGGTGAAACCGTTTCCCTTCAAACGGTTTGGGAAACCGTTTGAGCTCATCAAATGAAACTATTTGGACAGGGATTTCTTTGGATAAGCATCTAAGATGATTTCAGCATCTTATTACTTCATGCATCCAAGCACTACTTCTGTTCTTCATGGAAACTTCAACAATGGATCAAAAGAATACCAAAAAGAAGAAAATAATCAACGATTATTGAAGAAAGGAGTGCAATACTAATGTTTAAGGGTTTGAGTTATAAAACCCACCTCCAATTGATATCCAAAGCTCCAAGCTCATGCCAACAATGGTGGATGAAGCTTTTTCAACTCCCCTTAGGCTCGGCCTCAAGCTTTTGGTTGAAAAGATTGGCTATGGTTGAAGATGGAGTGAAGAAAAGAAAAAATCAATGATTTATTTTCGATTTCCACCATGGAATCAAGGGGAAAAGAGGTCAAGAACCTTACCAACAGGTTGGGGGTCGTCCTCCTGATCCTCCCAAGCTCCTTGGTCGGTTTCCAAGCAAAGAGAATAGGTGGGTTCCGAAAAAGCCTTTGTTTTGGCTAGGAAAGGGTCTTTTTATAAGAAATTCAATGAGAGAGAAAATGTTTTATAAAAACCTTTTAATTCTAAAATTGTTGCCACATTCTCCCCCTTGGTTTCTTGTATGAAAAGGCATATATATCCCCACCGAGCTCCCTTCCATTATCCAAGAATTAAGGGAAAAGAAATTAAGCACCTTAACCCTTATAATAGTAATTTCCATATTTGAGTGGAAATTCTTTTTCTTATAATAATGGTGAGTGGAGTCTTCACCTCCTTGGTATATACTCGTGCCTTTTCAAGGCTCAAGGATGTCAATACACATATGAATCCAACCATATTAATTTTGGTTGAAGGCCCCTCAATTATTTTATTTATTTTTGCATTAAATTGAATTAGGGTTTCAATTGGGCTTAAATCTTGATTATTTTAATATCAAGATTCTCTCTCCTCCAACTTAATTCAAATGAGGTGCCCCTCTCATTTTATTTGCTCTAAATGATGTCAAGAAACATTAGGGACTTTATTGAAGTAGTAATTTGCATATTGAACCCTAGGTTTTGGGTAAATTGCACATTACACCAAAACTAGCTTTTTAATGCACAAACATTGTCCAACAAGCTCTATCTTGGTGCCCAAGCTTGTGGAAACCATACCACTACATCATATTCATTATTATGATGTATCAGCATCAGAGGAACATATTATTATGTAACATTTTGCAAGTTAACCCCTTGACTTGGGTAATTTGCACATTAGTCCAAAATAAGCAAACATTGCTTCAACATTGTTCGAACATGACCAAAATTGAAACATAAGTTCTTCATGAGCCCTAATTACTTTTCTCAAGATAAGATTAAGCATATAATCATCTTTCTTAATCAAAACACCTAGGTTTCAAGAATAACCCAGGTTAGGGATGTTACAAATTATAAACCCCTAACAAAGATTTCATCCCCGAAATCTCAGATAAAGGGAAACAGATATTATTCATGCATCACATCATCATGTAATCACATAACATCTCATTATTATGGAGATACCATAGAGTTTTAATCAATACAAAGTTATTCCACACAAGTTTATCATGGAATGATTCTCAGGGAACATATACTCCCATGCTCCTTAGTTATTTCAGTATTTCTCTTTCAAGATTACAGTTATATTCTGTCATCCACTTGAGACTATAAGTCTTTTCATACCCTAATTGTGTCATCTCACCTGATAACACCATACTAGCTTTCCTTATTACTTGCACTAACTATCTCATTATTTGTACATTCTCTTATCATAAGGAAAGGTTACTTATCAATCAAGAACTTATCTTAAAGATATCTTCAATTGTTATGTTTATGCAGAGCATAAACCCCTAACATGTTATGTTCATACTATTTTGCATGATTAATCTAATATTTCTTTAGATACCGAGATTTCTTACCTTGGTTCATGTTACATGTGTTGAAAACACATCACATCTTTGTCTTCCTTTCACTTTGGGACATTACTCCTTACACATATCTTTTCCTTGGAACCAAAGTCCAAGGTGATCTGATACTTTTCTAAGTATCCATCACATGAACATATTTATATTATGCACATCAAGTGTCCTATGACCCACTTGATTGCCATGTCCCTAAAAGGAAAGAGAACAAGGAATCATATTCCTCTTATTATTTCATGTATTTTCAACTATTCATGAAACATTTACTCTTTATCTCATCCTAAGTTCCTTGCCTTCAGCATAGGAATTTTATAAGGATGATTACATATCACTACCCCTTTCTTTATTATTATCTAGCATGTTTATGATCATCTCATGATCTCATCACATTTTCCATTTCCACATTATGGAAAGGGTCTTTATAATACTTACAACTTTATTGGATGAGACTCATCTCCCTTATTCTCATTATTATCTTATGAGGATTATACTTTTAGCTCCTCATACAAACATGCTCATCTGAGGTTATCTCATATTTCTCTTTCTTATGCTTAATACAGGACACATTTATCTATTCCATATTTCTTATTTCATGATACTCATTAGATTGTATCAGAATGACCACTTGATCAAAGCAATCAAAATGATTACAATCTAAGAATTTCCATACTCACTTTATCATCAATAGTTGTATACCTGGCCAGGGTATATAAATACTGAGATTAAGTAGTATGCACTTTTATATTATCATATTTCTTCCTCTTCATAATATCACAAGTATAAGACTTAACATTACTAGATTTTATCCAGGAATCTCTTCAATACATCATCTTCTTCTCATAGAGGCAAGAGCAACATGAAACATATATAATGTTTATTATGCAAAATATAAGTCCTCATAGGACTAATCAAAGAAAACTCAATTAATCACTTTCTCAATTTAGCTCAGGAAACCATAAAAAGACATATTAGAATGACATTTATTTTGTCTAACCTGTCATGATTCGTGGGTTATTCACTACCTCAGGCTGACTCTGCCTCAGAGGTTGATTCACCACAACATTTCTGGCTGAGTAATTTCTTGCCAGATGTCCTACCTATCTACATTTGGTAGCAAATCATGGGTGCTATATGTGGTTTAGAGGCTTTTTTACCCTTTTTAGATAGCCATTGCCTTGGTGCACTAGGTCCTGGTTGTACCGGTGGTACCAAAAACTTCTTCTTTTTGGAACTACCAGGCCTCTGTTCCTGGATTTGGATAGGCCTTTTCTCAATTCTTCCTTTATATTCCTTTTATGGACAATTAGGTCTGATATGTCCAGGCTTCCTACACATATGGTAGATCCTAGTTTCAGATTGTATCCTATTCCTTTCATCATTATTCATTGCTTCAACAGGTTGAGGCTAAGCAAGAAACCTATTGGAGTTCAACACTTCATCATTGGGGGCTGGTATTGTGGGTTGCATTGCTAATGCACGATCTACTATATGTATCATAGCTGTCCCGAATTGCTCAAACATAGCAAGGAAAGTTGGGCTCTCTATCATGGCTAGGTCAAACTGGGGATGTGCAGGTGTATGTTCTTCTCTGCTCTGATCCCCTGCATCCCTTTTTGATGCAACATTACTACTTTCTACAGAAAACTCCTCATGTGACCCAGTCATCTTCAAGTTCTTCTTCTCCTATAAGAGTAGAAGACACTATCAGATACACTGTAAGACACTAGAACAGACTCTACTACCTTAGTCCTATGTCTCTGTAGACTCAGCGAACCTAGGGCTCTGATACCACTAAATTATGGCATCCAACTTACAAAACACAAGATTTACTTAAGCGGAAGTGAATCGTTTGCAGCAGATTACTGAAAATCACTAAAAATTAAAACTTTTTGCAAAGAGATCCACACATAGGAAACCTCTTTCATAAAGAACCAAAGTATACATTTACATCATAGTTCATAAGTACATAACTTGTATCATCTCTTCTCGAGGATTACAACATTAGCTGCCCTAGTAACATTATATATAGACAACATAAGAACTTGAGGCATCAAGCCAAAATCTCAAATTGGTTCATTAAAACACTGACTATAAACTCTGAGGACCTGAGAATACAGAGACGACACATAGGACTACTATCTATACAAAACTTGGCAGCCAGTGCCTCCACCTAAGTTATCATTGTAGTCCATGTTGTTGCTGCTGCTTTTCCCTTGCTATAGGGTTCTTGCTTCTTCTTTTGTGTTTACCTTAAAAGTTGGATCCCATGGGGGTGAGACAATTGTAAATTGGCCCAGCTGGAGATATAACTCTCCGTCAAAACATTGTTATAGCAGTTTATTATAATAAAACTGAGCAGGAGTTCTTATATTTTAATAGTAATATTAATCATTGAATGAACAGAGTAACATAATCTCCTTTCCTAAGGAGAGCATTACATTTATCCATGATAGAATCATAATTCATCCTTCTACTTGCAATGAGTATAAAGAGATATGAATAACATTTATCAACTAGAGATGCACAAAAGAAATGTAACATCAGCCAATGAATTCCCGTATTCAATCCTTAAGCAAACATGCTATACGGCTGATTACATTTTACAATCACACTTATGCCCTAAGGAGATGAGGTATACCGCTCATACTCCAACCGACCATTGCGAAGTCGAAATCTGTGTCATACAAGGTCAAAGGTAGAGTCGGCTACCAAGACCTCCCTTATCTCGGTCAGTATGAGATCAAATGCAGGACATCTTGTGTCTCTGCTAAATAGCTTTCCAGGGTATACTGGCAACTTCGCTACTAGAGCTACAGTGGCGTGCTGCACTCTCTTCGCAATCGTGAGATTTCTTGTTTATCTCATCGATCTGACATTAATATTATTGGGAGATGTGTATTGCATCTGTCCCAATCATCGAGAGATTTGTGGTACATCCATCCTGGTATAATAATGAAGGATTGAGAGGTTTAATGTTTACCTTTCCTTAATTCCCTCATTAGGACATCAGGATGCATACGCCCATTTCCACCACATATTCAAAATATGCGTTCCGGGTTTTGCCGCGGAGCACCCGTTTCACCATCCAACAAGTTCTAACACTGATGGTTATATGGCCATGGCTCTACATGATATGATTTCACTTGATTAATTAAGTTCATTAGCATATTCTTTTAGCATCAGTCAAGTTCTCAATCATAACTTATTCAGACAAGTGCTATAAAGAAATATGTACTATTTTCATCAATCACTTCTCAGTATTTATAAGACATTGGGATCTCAGTCCCTCATTTCATTTCTTTGAAAGTTCACATCTCTCAAGAACTTATAATGCATTAGGATCATAATCCCTTTCTCATCATACTTGAAAGTTCACAGCTCTCAGCAACATCATTATCTTACTTATCAAAATTGGGTATTCATACCCTCAGTTCATAACTAATCACTGTTACCACTTATTAGGTAACCTTTACCTCCAGGTTCTCAGACTGAGGTATTCATAATACTTGTTATACAAGTATCTCACATGGCTCACAAGGCCTATTAAGTGTTTCATCACCTTTCATTAGGCAACAACTTATTCAAGGAACTCATAAGGTCCATACACATTTTGTTACTTTTACTAAGCAACAACAATGTTAGGCACATAAGGCCATACAACATATTTATTATATGAATGTCATAGCTCAAATCTGGCTATATTCATCATCTCATGATGTCTACATGATTAATAGACATGATAACAGTCATGTAAATCATTTATCACATTACATGAAACAATAGTAACACCACCATCCTTTATCAGGATTAGGGTTATCTATCAAATAGGGATTTTCATTCCCTTTACTCAAAATTAGGGTTAGGGTTTCCCATGTTACATTAATTAGGGTTTCATGCTCACATTATTAGTTCAACCCTAATATATTGCTCCACACCTCTAGGAGCATTCAAAGATATCATAAGTATTTGCTTATGATCACTATTCTCATCATATATCATTAATGATCATCAATTCAAGGTATGAGTTCATTTCTCATCCTTATCATGGTATGATTACATCATACTCATTGATTTGACTTAACCCCATTCTTAACGTACATTAGTCAACAATTATCAAAGTACATTGAGTTCATTACATCTTTATTGTAACACTTATATATCACATATTCCATGTGTTTCTTATCCAAGAATATTGGATTTGAGGTTCAACAAGGTATGTCTACACTGAAATGGTGAATGTGATATCTATCATGTCTTGATGTATCACTTTCTTCTCATTTCCATCTTTCTTAAGTTAATCTATTAACCTTGTATTAAGGTATTTCCCTCTTAATACTTTATCCACTAACTTGTCACTTTCATTATATGGTGCATAGATTACACCTTAGAATTGTTCCACTATCTTTAATGATGTGGACTTATTCAATGGTTAGGAATTGTTGATATAGAATAAATCATTATCAACCACATTAGGTATTTCAACCCATAGGATGTTATTCACTCCATTATATAGTATTGCATACATCACTCGTAAGAGTTTCTTGTCCTCATCTATGTAAGATGTAAAGGGTTGTAACACATGTATAGAGTTGAATATATAAGGATCTAGGCATAATCTTGTCTCTTAGACCCTTATTCATTAGAATAACCACATTATCATTCATATGGTTCATCAACCTTACCCCACATGGTTATAATATTCTCATCTTGTTTGATTACATTAGCTACACCCCATTTTAGTATATTGGCTATTATACCATCATTAGGGTTTCACATATCATGGTATCATTACATGGCATTATTGCATCAGGGTTCCATATAACATCATTCTTATTTAGAGTTTCATATGACATTACTCTAGATCAGGGTTTCTCATTCCATAACCCACAATTAGGGTTTACTATTTGCATCACCTTTCCCTAGATTAGGGTTTCTCATTCCATAACCCACAATTAGGGTTTACTATTTACATCACCTTTCCCTAGATTAGGGTTGCTCATATCATCAACCTCAATTAGGGTTTCTTATAACATTAGCCTCGGTTAGTGTTTCTCATAGATTCACCCTCAAGTAGGGTTTCTCATGAAGTTACCTTGAATTTGAATTCCCCATATTATCAACCACATTAGAGTCACAACATTACCCTTGATTTGGGTTACATCTGATATCACCCTAGATTTAGGTTAGGGCTCAAAAACCTCCTTGATTAGGGTTTCATGATCTCTTTATTAAGGATCATACCCTAATTGCTTAATTATTCATATTGAAAGTGTTGAGGCTTATACATTACATGATTATCATTCATGTAGGAAGTCCTCTCTCTCATCCTCTATAAGATGATACTACTTCAGACTTAATTAGACTAAGTCAACCTAGCTTGAATGAAGGATTGACACTTATTCCATTGTAACATTACTTTCATGATCAATAGAGATTAATTATCCAAAGGATACTAATCACCCTATCTCATTAAGGATACAATTATTATAATCACCCTTGGTTACATCATGTATTAATCCATTAATCAATTTGTCCTTTAACCACTTTAAGTATCCATGCAGTTTTGGTTAATTATCCACCAAACGGTCTTGGCCACTTAGACCCCAAACGGTCTTGACCAAAACAGACCTCAAATGGTCTTGCTCAACAATCCTCCAAACGGTCTTGGTTACATACTTGAAACCGTTTAGTAAAGTTGAGGTTGAAACCGTTTGCCAAAGTGAACCCTTAAGATCGTTTGCTAAAGGTGCACACTAGAAACCATTTACTAAAGGTAGTCTTTGAAACTGTTTGCTAAAGGTGACCCTTGAAACCGTTTGCCAAAGGTGACCCTTGAGATTGTTTGCTAAAGGTAACCCTTGAGATCGTTTGCTAAAGGTAACCCTTGAGATCGTTTGCTAAAGTACAATTTTTTAAACCGCATGAACTCAACTGGTTTGGGATCGTTTGGTCCCAAACGGTCTTAAGACTATTTGGACTCAAACAGTCTTGATACTGTTTGGTCCAAACCTCCTCAAAACCGCATGGACCAAAGATAGTCTCAACTAATTAAATTGAATTAGGGTTTCCAATGTTGGTTCCTTCAACCATTGAATTCATGTAACCGATCATCAATTGGACTTATCACCATACTTCAATTGAGTTAAATAGGTCATCCTTCAACTGATTTGACCCTCAATTGATCATCAATTAGGGTATGAATCAATTGGGTTAGGGTTTGGAATCGATGATCCTTCAATGTTGATCATTGTAAAACTAATTACTTTGAAACTATTGGACCACCATCCGAAATGTACATGACCTGACCCCAAATGGTCTTAAGGTCATTTGGATGACCTCCAAACGGTCTTGAGACTGTTTTCCCATCTCATCACCCAAATCCATGTCATCCAATTAGGGTTTGGATCATTGGATTGATCACCAAATCAACATTTGATTGCAAATTAGTTTGTTATCTTTGAATCTTCAAACACCTAACCATACTCAACCCTGGACCTCCAAACGGTCTTGGGTGACCCTCAAATGGTCTTAAGACTGTTTGGGTGATCCCCAAATGGTTTTGAAACCGTTTGGGCTAATCAACCCAAAGTTCCAAGTCAATTGATTATGAAATCAACACTTAACCCGATTAGGGTTTGGTGATTGATTGTCCTTCAACTCATGAACCAATTGGAACTAATCAATTATAATTAATGGATTATTAACCTAGATCATTATGAACAAATACCCAAATGGTCAACCCTGGTCAACATCACCAAACAATCTGAAACCATTTGCTCCCATGCGGTTTGGTGAAACCGTTTCCCTTCAAACGGTTTGAAACTGTTTGCTCCCAAACGGTTTGGGAAACCGTTTGAGCTCATCAAATGAAACTGTTTGGATAGGGATTTCTTTGGATAAACATCTAAGATGATTTCATCTTCTTCTTCCTTCGTGCATCCAAGCACTACTGCTGTTCTTCATGGAAACTTCAACAATGGATCAAAAGAATACCAAAAAGAAGAAAACAATCAACGATTATTGAAGAAAGGAGTGCAATACTAATGTTTAAGGGTTTGAGTTATAAAACCTACCTCCAGTTGAGATCCTAAATCTCCAAGCTCATGCCAAAAATGGTGGATGAAGCTTTTGCAACTCCCCTTAGGCTCGGCCTCAAGCTTTTGGTAGAAAAGATTGGCTAGGGTTGAAGATGGAGTGAAGAAAAGAAGAAACCAATGATTTATTTTCGATTTCCACCATGGAATCAAGGGGAAAATTGGTCAAGAACCTTATCAACGGGTTGGGGGTCGTCCTCCTGATCCTCCCAAGATCCTTGGTCGGTTTCCAAGCAAAGAGAAGAGGTGGGTTCTGAAAAAGCCTTTGTTTTGGCTAGGAAAGGGTCTTTTTATAAGAAATTCAATGAGAGAGAAAATGTTTTATAAAAACCTTTTAATTCCAAAATTGTTGCCACCTTCTCCCCCTTGGTTTCTTGTATGCAAAGGCATATCTATCCCCAACGAGATCCCTTCCATTATCCAAGAATTAAGGTAAAAGAAATTAAGCACCTTAACCCTTATAATAGTCATTTCCATATTTGAGTGGAAATTCTTTTTCTTATAATCATGGTGAGTGGAGTCTTCACCTCCTTGGGATATACTCGTTCCTTTTCAAGTCTCAAGGATGTCCATACACATCTGAATCCAACCATATTAATTTTGGTTGAAGGCCCCTCAATTATTTTATTTATTTTTGCATTAAATTGAATTAGGGTTTCAATTGGGCTTAAATCTTGATTATTTTAATATCAACATGTTCTCTCCTCCAACTTAATTAAAATGAGGCGCCCCTCTTATTTTCTTTGCTCTAAATGATGTCAGGAAACATTAGGGACTTTATTGAAGTGGTAATTTGCATATTGAACCCTAGGTTTTTGGTAAATTGCACATTACACCAAAACTAGGTTTTTAATACACAAACATTGTCCAACAAGCTCTATCTTGGTGCCCAAGCTTGTGGAAACCATAACACTACATCATATTCATTATTATGATGTATAAATCAGAGTAACATATTATTATGTAACATTTTGCAAGTTAACCCCTGGACTTGGGTAATTTGCACATTAGTCCAAAATAAGCAAACATTGCTTCAACATTGTTCGAACATGACCAAAATTGAAACATAAGTTCCTCATGATCCCTAATTACTTTTATCAAGATAAGATTAAGCATATAATCATATTTCTTAATCAAAACACCTAGGGTTAAAGCATAACCCAGGTCAGGGATGTTACACTAACCACCACTTAGGGTTAGGGTTAGCATCATCCTCAGAGGATGTACCATGTATCTACTTATAATGGAGGTCTCTACCTCAAAGACTAACTCTCTCTACTCGTCCTCATGACAAGAAGGTCTAGCCTCAGGTCTCTCCTGAGGGTATGACAACATATGTCATACGACCTAAGCATGCAACTATTAAGCTTATCTCCATGACATCTTATTTACATGCTTTTCATTAATTTGGTGGAGGATTCCTTATACCTTATCAACTTTACCCATACCTCAAGAGGGTGAGGAAAAGAGAAAGAAAACCCTAATCCTTAAAGTCCTTAACAACATTTGAGTTGAGAAGGGATGACCAAGATGAGAGAGTCCTAAAGGTATCTTATTTCGAGTCAAATCCTAAGACATTGGCCAGGCAGTCACACAAATCTGAGAGTCCTCGTATTCCGACTAGCGGTGCAGAGGAAAATATTGCCAGCCCCCAGACGTGATCCTTTTCTAGACACCTATGTCTTTTGGAAAATCCTCTAATAACTCCCTCAGTTCTATGAAATTTGTAAATTTTAATAATTATTAAAGATTAAATGAGGAACCTATGCTCTGATACAAAATGTAATGACCTCGCCTCCCAGTAACCCCCAATTATGGGAGACCAAGAGGTCAGAGTCATTATCCCAATTTCCGGATCAAAGGTTTGACAAATAATAAATAAGAATTATTAAATTCTACCAGACTATACTAAAAGTTGTACTAAAATAAAATTTTGCATACCTTTTTCAAAAAATTGGATTTCTAACTTCTATCCACATCTGGACTCTATTCTAACTAATCCTCCTTGCATTTTATTTCTTAATTCCATAATATGTCACTTTACTATTTGTCCTTTTCAATTTGTACCTAAAATGCCAGCAAACAAAACGTCGATCAGCATAAATGAATATGCAGGTATGTGGAGGAAATAAAAATTGTGCAACTAGGGTAACAACGTAATCAAGCAATTATCATTTAACAACCAAGATTACATCTTAAGCAATACAACTCAATCCTTACCTATCCCTTATCTCTGTGGTATCCTTGTAGCGGACTTGGATACTACCTCTCTCATATGGTAGATCCTTACCCCCATAGCCCTACCTCACAGGTAGCCAATACTTAGGGTTACGGAGTCACATGGCCCTACCCAAAGGTATCCCAATTCCTTATTCATGGTGACTTGATGGACCTACCCCATTGGTAGCCATGTACTAAGTCACCCAATGACCTGATGGACCTACCCCATAGGTAGCCATGTACTAGGTCAATCTATCAAGCTACAGAGGGGATTAGGATCTGAGCTAGTAGGCATGTATCTTAGGTGATAGTCATATCTACTGTTACAACCCCAAATTTTTGGGTTCCTTTGGTGAGAAATGTAATTTCTCATATTAAAGATATTTGGACAAATAATGATATAATTTGTTGTGAATAACTGGATTTCATTTAAAATAGCCTTGTTGTTTGATTTGTGGGCTTTATTGGCTATTGGGCCCAATGACAAGGAAATTCAATTAGTGAATGAATAATTGAATATTTGAGACAAGAAAGAGGTAGAAACCTTTAGAAGGCAAATCTAAGGGGGGGATTTCGTGCCTCTTGGGTTCCTTGGGTACCAAGGAGTCCAAAGTTGCATAAAGAGAGCAATAAGAAAAGAAAAAGATCAATTAAGTATTTCTTTATTAAGAAAGAAATTGAAAATAATGATAAAATGTGGAAAACAAGTGAAAGGAGGTATAATTGAGTTATCCTTTGTGGAATTTCGTATCCCAAGGATTTCTAAGGTCAAAGGGAATACCAATGAGGAAAATAAAAGAGATATAAAGAAAGATTCTCAAAAAGAGAATTATTTTAATAAGAAATAAACAAGATAATGTGAGATAATGAAGAATAATGCAATTAGATGCATCTAGAAGGATAATGAGTATTCAATAAAAAGGATTTCGAATTATTAGAGTTTCTTGGAATCCAAGGAGTCCCAATAAAGAGGAAAGAAAGAGAAAATACAAAAATTGCAAAATAAGGATAATGGGAATACATAATTAATGGAATTATGTGGTTTTTTTAAGGAGTATTTCCTACTTGAGGAGAATATAATTTCGAGGCCAATGAATTAAAAGACAAGAGTAAAAAGAATAAGGGAGAGGAATTTCGAATTCCTAAATATCCATGCAACAAGGAATATCAAGGAAATAGGAGTTATGAGGAGAGAGAGAGAGATGGTTGCTTCACAACCAAGGAAAGTATGTTTCCTCTCGAGTTTAGGACTTGAGTTCTCTTAGGGCACGCCTTAGGGCTTTGTTTCTCACCCCTTATATAAGGGTAGAGCCCTGGTTCGGAGGGGAGGAGAACCCCACGTTTCTCTACTCTTTTCTTCAACCGTGTCGCCGTGCTAACCCTAACCGGAAGGGGGTGGTGCGATCCCAGGAGCTATGAGAACAGTTAAAGGGCTGGCGACGCTCTTACGACGCAATAGAAGACTTGGCGATCACTTTCCTAGGCTCCTCACACCGGTGCGACGCCTACAAGTGGGCTGTAGGGTGGTCGCAGCCGCAGACCTGTTGGGTTGGTCTCCGACCAACCGGCTGCATGCCAGATGATACCCTCACATGCAAGAGGATGCAGCGGAGGCAG
The DNA here is from genome assembly GCA_963693085.1 of Alisma plantago-aquatica. Taxonomy (NCBI): domain Eukaryota; kingdom Viridiplantae; phylum Streptophyta; class Magnoliopsida; order Alismatales; family Alismataceae; genus Alisma; species Alisma plantago-aquatica. Next base: position 1,107,250,654 of record OY856410.1, read on the forward strand.
GGGGTGAGCTCTGAGGAGGTTCACGCCTGGGAAAGGGGGGAGAAGAGCCTGCAACATGGTTGCATCTCGGTCGTGAGCTGTAGACCCGTGGGGTCTAGTTCCAGTCGTCCTGGATGCACAATGGGGTACCATCGCATGCGGTAGGGGAGGACGGAGGCAAGGAAGGAAGTTCCAGTGTGATCTGAGCCCCGAGGTGGTGGGATGCAGCTGCAAAACTCTGCCAATCGCCGGCTAGGGCGGCAGCTTGGAGCTCGCGCAAGGAAGAAAAAGGAAGGGTAATGTTGGACGATTGTACCCCTCCGAAGAAAGAAGAAGCAATGATTTACGCGGGGGGGAAGTGGAATTTCATTATGTTTCCAAAACAACAAGCTGACGTTGCATGAAGCAGGCTACGTGGCGCCTCCTCATTGGCCAGAAGTAAGTGTTTTTGCTAAATTCATAGCTAATGATTCGTAGCTCGGATGATTATGCATAAAATATGAAACTTGCTCATAAAAATGAGGGGAATCCATTAAAAATATAATTGAAGCCTGATTCCTCTTACAATTAGATAAGTAGTGTAATTTATCAACTGTAATGTATTAAAGCTTAAAGGACCCTATTTTGAGTTGATTAATTTATTTATTAGGTTTTAATGAATGATTAAAGTTGATGCTAGCATGTTAATGATAAAAAGGAACATTAAAGACAAAAAGAAAGAAATTTGCATGTAATTGGTTTAATTTCGAGTTTATTGTGCATGAATAATTCTTTAATGGGCCTTGAAACCCTAATGTTGACTAATTCGACTGTTAATGGCTTTAATTGACTAGTTTCATGATTAAAGTTGGAATATGCTGAATCTAAGCTATTTCGAGCATTAAAATCCCTAATTTGTGGATAAATAACCTAAATACTGAAATTAGGGTTTTCGATTGAATTAAGGTAGAATTAATAATAAATAGAGTTCATATGGGAATTAGACCCTCATGAATTATGAGTTGTTAATCCAAAAGAAACTAAAGGTGATAATTGAGTCTAATGACCTTGAAATAACTTAGAAGGATAAAGAAGGTAGTTTTGGTATAAAGGAGAAATGATCGACTTTAATTGGGCTTATGATGTTGAAATTAGGGTTTATGAACTAAGAGAGCAATTAATATGATAAAAGCGTTATGGAGGCAAAAACCCTAATAAAAGCCTAATGTGGTCTAGAAAGCCTAAGGTGGAATCCAAGTCTAGCTTTAGAATGTTCTGGATAAACTATAACACTTGGATCCCATGCATTAATTTCAGGATATTGTTGATTGCTTGTTGCTTGTTCTTTATCCTTATTGCTTGGACAATCAAGTTGCTCTGGATCAGGTATGTGGTTAATTATGGATAACCGCCTTAGTTTCCCGAGGATTTTCCGGATGGTTAATCGCATTGAATGCAAATTATCTGTTGGATGTTCATACTTGCAAATTATAAAGTCACTATGATTATCACATTAATAATAGAAGTATAGATTCTCGCACCTACATGCCACCCTGATGGATGATGCCAAAGGTCAGGCCCAGATGGGTAGACCAATGGACACCTTGAGTGGTGACCCCAGGAACCAAGAAGGTGGTCTATGATATTGCATGACTAGTGGGCACTATGAGTGGTGACCCCCAGGCACCAAGCTCGGGATTGAGAAGGTGGCCATAAGTCATTGGCAAAAGGGCACCCTAAGGTGGGTATGCCAGGGTTAGGGCAAAAGCGGTGGAGAATGTCATACTGAAAAGTGTAAATTGGCTTGTTAATTAATTTGATTGTGATTATTAAATTGTTAGCCATATTTGCAAGATTTTAGTTGTTCCCACATACCAGTATATTTCGATATACTGACCGACGTTTTTTTTGTCGGCGTTTTAGGAACAACAATTGAAAGAACAAACAATAAAGTGACACATTGTGAAAGTAAAACATAAAGTGCAAGGAGGATTAGTTAGAGTGGATTCAAGCTTGGATAGATAGATTCCCAAGGTTTTCAGAGGTAAGTAAAGTTTTAATTTTATACCAAATTTCAGTTAGTTAGTAGAATTTCATAATTTTTATTGATTATTTGTCGAACCTTTGATCCTGTTAATTGGATAATGACACCGACCTTTCGGTCTCCCTTAATTGGGGGTTACCGGGAGGCGGGGTCATTACAATTGGTATCAGAGCATAGGTTCCTCAATTAATCTTTAATAATTATTAAATTTTACAAATTTTGTAGAACCCAAGGGAGTTATTAGAGGATTATCCGAAAGACAGAGGTGTCTAGAAAAGGATCACGACCGGGGGCTGGCAATATTTTCCTCTGCACCGCTAATCGAAATACGAGGACTCCCGGATCCGTGTGACTGTCTGGCCAAAGTCTTAGGGTATGATTCAAAATAAGATACCTTTAGGACTCTCTCATCTTGTTCATCCCTTCTCAACTCAAAATTCTGTTAAGGACCTTAAGGATTAGGGTTTTTATCTCTTCTCCTCACCCTCTTGAGGTATGGGTAAGGTTATTAAGAAATCCTCCACCAAATTAATAAAAAGCATGTAAATAAGATGTCATGGACATAAGCTTAATAGAGTAAGCATAAAGGAATAGATACATGCTTAGGTCGTATGACACGAGTTGTCATTGCCCTCAGGGGAGACCTGAGGATAGACCTCCTTGGTAGGAGGATGAGTAGAGAGAGTTAGTCTTGGAGGTAGAGACCTCCATTAAAGGTAGAGACCTAGCACATCCTTTGAGGATGATGTTAACCCTAACCCTAAGTGAAGATTAGAGAGATGACATGATGAGTTAGATGTCATGGTTGACCAGATGTTTGGTTTGCCATACGGGCCACGTGAGGTTGGATGACCTAGCACCTTTAGCAACCCAACCCTAGGAGGGGTCGAGCATGTTTGAGCGAAGGATAGCTCCTTCATGGATGAAGTTAATTGGACCCTATGGGCTTGTGTAAGTAGGGTATAGCTTGCACCTAGAGTACATCAGTAGTGCTGACAGTGGGATGAAACCATGTACAAGGAATCATGATGGATGTCTTATGGGATAAACATAAAGAGCTAAGTATAATCTTGAGCCAAACATGAGTTGAGCAAAGGCTTGACCCAGGTAGGGATATGCTGGTAAGCTTGATCCAACTTCATGTAGTGAGGTTGGATGAGGAAGTAGATCTAGAAAGAGAAAGCAGGACCCAAGAAAGAAGGTTGGAAGCTTAGACATGAGGAATAGTGGGGAGTTGAGGATGATGCGACCTACGTGGATGATAGTGGTTGCCCTATGAAGGCTAATGATATCTTGGCTGCCTTTAGAGGAACCAAACCTTAGAGAGAGGATGATGCTTCTGGAACCTATGTGCCTATGGTATAGGAGTTTACCTACTGAGATGAGACAAAGAGTGCCTTAGACCCTGAGGAGGTTCAAGTAACCAGTTGTGGGGCTTTATACCTAGTTGGTTGTCCTTGAGGAGGACTCAACTCTGAGGTGTTGCTCATATAAAAGGATCATGGGAGTACATGGCATACCTCAGGCATGCTTGATTCATTGTTAAGAGGTTGAGCATGTAGTTGGATATCCAAAAGTGAGCCTAGGGTTCCCGGTCGAAGAGGGGAAGTAGTGTATCTGATGATCCTAATGAGATTTGAGTCTCTATAGTTTCGAGCATGGAGGTAAAGGAAATCCCTTAAGTTAAGGGTATATTTGATGAACCTCTCACAACTAAGTTGATCTAATGTTGAGGAAAGAGAACAAGTATGACCTAGCATAGTTAATAGGTGGTCCGCTTGTGCTTTAGTAGTTGTTGGTTTAAGCATGCTCATATGGATGTAAACCCTAAGAATGTTTGTGACCTTTGTTATAAAGGTGTAGTTTCCTCCCATCCTGGGAGAGTGACCCTTTGGTAGGAAGTTTACCAGTTTGGATGGTTTTGAGGTAACCTAAGGAGGTTTCATAGGATCTTGAGAAGCTAAGTGAAGAGTACATGGCATGAGAATGAACCTATAGACACATAGATAACCATCTCTATGTACATGTGGATGTGTTACCATGGAGGTAACCGGTATGGGGCTCGACCAAGGTAGGCAGGTCGCCATGACCCTTATGAAAGGATGAAAGTCAGTTCATGAATGCAAGAAGAGAGATGAGGGATGTTTGGGTAAGGTTCTATGTTGGACATGTACAATAATCGAATCCTAAGTGTATCCTAGGGTCAGGTAGGGATAAGACCAATGGAAGGAGGAGTTGCCTAATTCCCTAGTTGCACATGACCATAGGGTCGGGAGGTAACAGCTATCATTGTCTGAGGGCCATGGGTTAGGAGATTGATCACCTTCATGGACTCATGGGACCCAAAGGGCAGATGAGTAGGGCACTCTCTGTATGCATAAGGGAAAAGGGATGACCCCAAAAGTGTCGGCACCCTATAGACCTAGAGGAGATGACTAAGGATTGTGCTTGGACCAAGTAAGTTCGAGACCAGTTTTCCCTGGAAGTAATTTTTGATATCATGATGGTTGTGATGTAGATACATATATGGAACAGGATTAGTGGTTGTTTGGATAGCCAGCCTAGTCCTTGATGTGGTGGAAGGATGGTTGTAGAACCCTGGATACACTTCTTTGGATAGGAAGGTAATGAAACCCTTTTGAGAGTGGTTTAGGGTTTTTGAGGAATCGATCTTGAGGAATCATGACCTACAGGATATCATGATTTTAAGATCACCATACACCATGATACTACTGAGGTAATGAGTGATAGGAGTATTATGGATACTAGAGGAGGCTGCATGTGGTATGTTGCATGCAAGCCAGGAGGTGAAGGATGAACACCAGTAACCCAGTGTATCGATATAGAGGATAAAAGAGTCCCGGAGAGGGAACGGGAGTTCATCACTATGGATGATGTGGAAAATCTCCCCTTGACCAAGAAGGTCAAGATACAATATGGGTTATGGTAGATCGCCTTACTTAGATGACATGAGAAAGGAAGAGTTCTGTCAAGGGGCAGATCTGGTTGAACTACATATGAAAAGAGATGGTTCAACCACACCAAGATGTGAGTTCAAAAGTTCTTGGATATGACCAAGGTTCACTTCCATGAAGTGTAAGTAGGTACATGACAAGCTTGATGATAATATAGTTTATCACCCCTAACTAATGGACAATATGATCCAGACTAGAGGGTCTGATGAGAGCATGTGTGATACATAGAGACAATTCTTAAGATGTGATGTTAACCACCATAACCTTTATCGGGATGCAAGAAGTCTTATAGGGAGGTTGTGTCGGTCACCACTTCATTATGATGATGTTGGTGAAGGAGGCCTCGCGAAGGTTAGAAAAGAAACATAGTGTGTGCAGATGAAGTCGCTTTGATCGTGCAATGGCTAAGAGAAAGCCCAGTGGTGACATGAGTCACGATATGATGCAAAGCAGACTGATATGCAGTTTACTGTGGGAGAATATGTGATGTGAAAATTTGACCCCTCTAAGCAACAGCTGAGAAAGCTGAGTCCCCGATATATGGGTCCATTTGAGATGGATTGGTGGAGATGGTTGTGTTAACCTTACCCCTCAGGATAAAATGATGTGTTGCATAAGTCTGATCTAGAGCACTATGTGAGGTACCCAAGCCAGGTGATATGCCCTGAACCTATTCAGCTTTTGAAAGGCTGAAAAGTCCTGAGTCACCTATGAGGGTACGATATACCAAGGTAAGAAAGAACTCAGATAGAAGAAAATGAGATAATGAAGGTTCTTGGGAAACACCATGGAAAGGGTGAAGCCACATGGGAGCCCTGATCGACATAAGAAGACTTATCCTGTTTGTTTACTTGCTGGATGGAATTTTGAGGGCAAAATTCTCATAAGAGGGGAAGGATGTTACAACCCCAAAATTTTGGGTTCCTTTGGTGAGAAATGTAATTTCTCATATTAAAGATATTTGGACAAATAATAATATAATTTGTTGTGAATAAATGGATTTCATTTAAAATAGCCTTGTTGTTTGATTTGTGGGCTTTATTGGCTATTGGGCCCAATGACAAGGAAATTCAATTAGTGAATGAATAATTGAATATTTGAGACAAGAAAGAGGTAGAAACCTCTAGAAGGCAAATCCAAGGGGGGGATTTCATGCCTCTTGGGTTCCTTGGGTACCAAGGAGTCCAAAGTTGCATAAAGAGAGCAATAAGAAAAGAAAAAGATCAATTAAGTATTTCTTTATTAAGAAAGAAATTGAAAATAATGATAAAATGTGGAAAACAAGTGAAAGGAGGTATAATTGAGTTATCCTTTGTGGAATTTCGTATCCCAAGGGTTTCTAAGGTCAAAGGGAATACCAATGAGGAAAATAAAAGAAATATAAAGAAAGATTCTCAAAAAGAGAATTATTTTAATAAGAAATAAACAAGATAATGTGAGATAATGAAGAATAATGCAATTAGATGCATCTAGAAGGATAATGAGTATTCAATAAAAAGGATTTCGAATTATTAGAGTTTCTTGGAATCCAAGGAGTCCCAATAAAGAGGAAAGAAAGAGAAAATACAAAAATTGCAAAATAAGGATAATGGGAATACATAATTAATGGAATTATGTGGTTTTCTTAAGGAGTATTTCCTACTTGAGGAGAATATAATTTCGAGGCCAATGAATTAAAAGACAAGAGTAAAAAGAATAAGGGAGAGGAATTTCGAATTCCTAAATATCCATGCAACAAGGAATATCAAGGAAATAGGAGTTATGAGGAGAGAGAGAGATGGTTGCTTCACAACCAAGGAAAGTATGTTTCCTCTCGAGTTTAGGACTTGAGTTCTCTTAGGGCATGCCTTAGGGCTTCGTTTCTCACCCCTTATATAAGGGTAGAGCCCTGGTTCGGAGGGGAGGAGAACCCCACGTTTCTCTACTCTTTTCTTCAACCGTGCCGCCGTGCTAACCCTAACCGGAAGGGGGTGGTGCGATCCCAGGAGCTATGAGAACAGTTAAAGGGCTGGCGACGCTCTTACGACGTAGTAGAAGACTTGGCGATCGCTTTCCTAGGCTCCTCACACTGGCGCGACGCCTGCAAGTGGGCTGCAGGGTGGCCGTAGCCGCAGACCTGTTGGGTTGGTCTCTGACCAACCGACTGCATGCCAGATGATACCCTCACCTGCGAGAGGATGCATCGGAGGCAGGGGTGAGCTTCGAGGAGGTTCACGCCTGGGAAAGGGGGAGAAGAGCCTGCAGCATGGCTGCATCTCGGCCATGAGCTGTAGACCTGTGGGGTCTAGTTCCAGTCGTCCTGGATGCACAACGGGGTACCATCGCCTGCGGTAGGGGAGGACGGAGGCAAGGAAGGAAGTTCCAACGTGATCTGAGCCCCGAGGTGGTGGGATGCAGCCGTGAAACTCTGCCAATCGCCGGCTAGGGCGGCAGCCTGGAGCTCGCGCAAGGAAGAAGAAGGAAGGGTAATGTTGGACGATTGTACCCCTCCGAAGAAAGAAGAAGCAATGACTTACGCGGGGGGCAAAAGTGGAATTTCATTATGTTTCCAAAACAACAAGTCGACGTTGCATGAAGCAGGCTACATGGTGCCTCCTCATTAGCCAGAAGTAAGTGTTTTTGCTAAATTCATAACTAATGATTCGTAGCTCGGATGATTATGCATAAAATATGAAACTTGCTCAGAAAAATGAGGGGAATCCATTAAAAATATAATTGAAGCTTGATTCCTCTTACAATTAGATAAGTAGTGTAATTTATCAACTTTAATGTATTAAAGCTTAAAGAACCCTATTTTGAGTTGATTAATTTATTTAATAGGGTTTAATGAATGATTAAAGTTGATGCTAGCATGTTAATGATAAAAAGGAACATTAAAGACAAAAGGAAAGAAATTTGCATGTAATTGGTTTAATTTCTAGTTTATTGTGCATGAATAATTCTTTAATGGGCCTTGAAACCCTAATGTTGACTAATTCAACTATTAATGGCTTTAATGGACTAGTTTCATGATTAAAGTTGGAATGTGCTAAATCTAAGCTATTTCGAGCATTAAAATCCCTAATTTGTGGATAAATAACCTAAATACTGAAATTAGGATTTTCGATTGAATTAAGGTAGAATTAATAATAAATAGAGTTCATATGGGAATTAGACCCTCATGAATTATGAGTTGTTAATCCGAAAGAAACTAAAGGTGATAATTAAGTCTAATGACCTTGAAATAACTTAGAAGGATAAAGAAGGTAGTTTTGGTATAAAGGAGAAATGATCGACTTTAATTGGGCTTATGATGTTGAAATTAGGGTTTATGAACTAAGAGAGCAATTAATATGATAAAAGCGTTATGGAGGCAAAAACCCTAATAAGACCCTAATGTGGTCTAGAAAGCCTAAGGTGGAATCCAAGTCTAGCTTTAGAATGTTCTGGATAAACTATAACACTTGGATCCCATGCATTAATTTCAAGATATTGTTGATTGCTTGTTGCTTGTTCTTTATCCGTATTGCTTGGACAATCAAGTTGCTCTGGATCAGGTATGTGGTTAATTATGGATAACCGCCTTAGTTTCCTGAGGATTTTCTGGATGGTTAATCGCATTGAATGCAAATTATCTGTTGGATGTTCATACTTGCAAATTATAAAGTCACTATGATATTAATAATAGAAGTATAGATTCTCGCACCTACATGCCACCCTGATGGATGATGCCAAAGGTCAGGCCCAGATGGGTAGACCAATGGACACCTTAAGTGGTGACTCCAGGCACCAAGAAGGTGGCCTATGATATTGCATGACTAGTGGGCACTATGAGTGGTGACCCCCAGGCACCAAGCTCGGGATTGAGAAGGTGGCCATAAGTCATTAGCAAAAGGGCACCCTAAGGTGGGTATGCCAGGGTTAGGGAAAAAGCGGTGGAGAATGTCATACTGAAAAGTGTAAATTGGCTTGTTAATTAATTTGATTGTGATTATTAAATTGTTAGCCATATTTTCAAGATTTTGGTTGTTCCCACATACCAATATATTTCGATATACTGACCGACGTTTTGTTTTTCGGCGTTTTAGGAACAACAATTGAAAGAACAAACAGTAAAGTGACACATTGTGAAAGTAAAACATAAAGTGCAAGGAGGATTAGTTAGAGTGGATTCAAGCTTGGATAGATAGATTCCCAAGGTTTTCAGAGGTAAGTAAAGTTTTAATTTTATACCAAATTTCAGTTAGTTAGTAGAATTTCATAATTGTTATTGATTATTTGTCGAACCTTTGATCCTGTTAATTGGATAACGACACCGACCTTTCGGTCTCCCTTAATTGGGGGTTACCGGGAGGCGGGGTCGTTACATCTACATTATAGTTTGCATGAATTAAATTAATCCAAAAGTTTAATTCAAGTCACCGATGAAAACTTTGAAAATCCTCGGAAAACTAATTCAGGATATTCATATGTGTAACCACATACCTGTCAGGCTAACTTGAGTGCAGAAATAATCCATCTAAGCAAGAAATCCAGTAAACAAGCAAGCACACAAGATGATCCTGAAATATGCATCCAATTTTCCTATCATTGATCAGGCCATCAAGGTCTATTAAACCTAGCTCGCTTCCTAGGGTTTCTAGTCCACTTTTAGGGTTTCCATTGCAATTAGGGTTTCACTTCATTTTTACTATTTTAACCCTAATTTTATACAATTACTCACAAACCCTGATTAACTCATCTACTCATGAAAAAATATTAAGGTTACCTTTTAACAACATATAACCCTAATTTCGGATTAAAGGCACAATTAAAAGTCAAATAAGTCTATTATGCCCCTTTTACATTAAAACTACCATTTTTATCCTTTTAATTCATGATACGATCTTTAGGCCCAATTATCATCTTTGGTTCCTTCCTGATTAATAACTCATAGTTCATTATGGTCTAATTCACATATGAACTCTTTTATCATTAATTCCACCTTTATCCATTAGAAAACCCTAATTACCATATTAAGTGCATTTATCCACAATTAGGAACTTTTATACTCAAAATATCTTTGAACCATCATATCTCAGCCTTATTCATGAATTTGAATGATTAAAGTCATTAAGAGTCATAATTACTAACATTAGGGTTTCAAGGCCCATTAAAGCTCATTTATGCACATGGAACCCTAAATTAATCCAATTACATGTAAAGTTCATCCTTTTCGATCTTAATGTATCTTTTTATAATTAACAGGTTAATATCAACGTTAATCATCCATAAAACCCCTCTTAATACGTTAATCATCTCAAAATAGGGTTTCTTAATCATTAATACATTAAAGTTGATAACTTTCACTATTTTTCGAATTGAAAGAGGAATTAGATTCTAAATCTATTTTTAATGGATTCCTCATATTTTTCTGAGCAAAATTGATATATTACATGTATCGATCTGAGCTACCAATAAAAAGATACGAATTTCGCAAGATATACTTACTTGGACCAATGGGATGCTGACACGTCAGCAATCCCATGCAACACGTCACGCAGCCGAGAACATAACCGAATTACATCTTTGCCCTCACTTAAGTGGCCAACACTTTAGCACGCAGAGGGGCAAAAATTTCAAATGATTCCCGACCATCTTCAACCTCGTAAAACCCTTTTTGTCGCCGACCTGCGGCACTTCATAAGTGTGTCCCCTCCTTCCTAGGGTTCGTGGACCACCATCAATGACTGCCCTAGCTCTGTCGCTCTCTGCCTCACCTGGGGCATCGCCCAGCTCATGGCCTAGATGGCTAGTTCAAGCGCACCAAGCCTGCGACACTCCATGCGTTGTGCAGGCTTGCAGCAGGTGGTTGTGCGAGGTCCAAGCTCGGAGATGATAACCAATCATCCCCAGGTCGTCATAGGGTCATCAGGCTTCCATCGCACCTCCTCCACGTCCCCTCATTGCTCCAGGGTTCGAAATACTCTCTTTGCTAGGGTTTGCATGCAAAGAAGAAGAAGAAGAAGAAGAAGAAGAAGAAGAAGAATAAGAAAGAGGGTTGTGTGGGATCTCTCTTGAACTTGAACCTGAGGTTCTACCCCTTATATAGGGGAGGGTATCCATGCCCTAAGATGACCATCCATGAGTTAATAAGTCATTTTCCCAATAGGAACCCAAGTTCCTTCATTAGGAAGCAAACTTCTCTCTCTTAATTATCTTCTTAATAAACCATGTTCATTGGATATATAGGAATTTGAAATTTCTCTTTCTTATTCTCTTTATGCTTAACTTTTAATCCATTGGCACAAATTTATATTTTCTTTTAGTAGAAAATACCTCCTCTTTAACAATGCTACAAAATTCATCAATTATGCATCACATTATCCTCTTATTTTGTATTATTTGTATTTTCTCATTCTTTTTTCTCCATTGGGGCTCCTTGGAGAAACTCTAATATTTCAAAATCCTTTTTAGTGGATACTCATTATCCTTCTAGATGCATCTAAATCCATTATTTCTCATTATCTTATTTATTTCTTATTAAAATGTCTCTTTTTGAGGATTTCTCTTTATCTCTCTTTTTATTTTCCTTTTTGGAATTCCTTCTAATATTAGAAACCTTATGGATACGAAAATCCACCAAAGATGACTCAATCATACCTCTTTCCACTTATTTTCCACATTTTATCATTATCTCCAATTTCTTTCTTAATAAAGAAATATTTAATTGATCTTTTCTTTTCTTATTACATTATTTTTGCCACTTTATACTCCTTGGAACCCAAGGAGCCCAAGAGGCACAAAATCCATCTTTGGATAGTATTTCCTTGCCTTCTAGAGGTTTCTACATCTTTCTTTTCTCCATTTCTTTAATAATGGAGTTTCCTTTGTCTTTTCCTTGTTATTGGGCCCAATAGCCAATAAAGCCCACAAAACAACCAACAAGGCTATTGTAAATGAAATCCTTTTATTCAAAACAAATTATATCATTATTTGTTCAAATATCTTTAATAGGAGAAATTACATTTCTCACCAAAAGAACTCATAATTTGGGGTTGTAACATACTGCTTCAGACGCATGAACTCCATCTCCTTCTTCTTGATCATGGATTCTAAGATATAATGATTCCGAAAGGCAGTGGTGAACTCCTCCTAGGTGAACGACTCAGCATTGGGTCCTCGAGCATTGGAGAAGTTCTCCCACCAAGTGTGGGCTGCACTCTTCAACATGTGTATCCCAGAACAAACTTTGGAATGCTTAGGACACCCCAAATCACGGAAGGAGTGCTCGACATTGAGTAGCCACTCTTCAACCCAACCAACTGTATCGATCTCAGCTTCTCCAGAGAAGGTTTCTGGCTTAATCTTTAGGAAGTCTACCATGGTCAACTCTTGATTCCTCAGTTGATGTGGTCTTCCACGTTGACTAGTCAGCGCATCAGTACTAAGACCGTTGATGAGCACTTCTAGAGGTGCATTAGAGTTACCATTTGGGCTAGCCCCTCTAGAAACACTATGACCACTCCCCCCATTGGAAGAGCTTCCCTCTCCATGTAGCTTAGCCTAGTTAGATAGTGTAGCTTAGCCTTTCATTTTGCCCTCACCATTGCTATTATTTATTCTTTGTTTTACTTTTGCATCTTAGTTTGCTAACTTGGTTTCTTGTTGTTTGTTTGTGTCTTGCGCAGGTGACAACTATGCATGAGTAGGACGCGCTCTACTTGCACCGACTTGGTGGTATACGACCCCGAGATTGGTAGAAGGAGGCGTCAAGCTCGCCGCAACCTACACCGAGAGGCCGAGATGGCCAAGAACAACCGAGATGCAGATGCTCAGCCACCTCCACCGCCACATCGCCCGCTTTACGCGTACTTCACGCCGGGGAACTACAACTCCCCCATCACCACTCTGGTTGACCAAATGCCAGGTCAACAGTTCTCCATCCCGCTGGCTCTCCTGGGACTTCTCCCTACATACTTCGGTATGGAGGTATGGAGAACGAGAATCCCTACCATCACATAGACGCGTTCCTTGAAACGTGCTCTACCTTCTGCACTCCAGCCGCCACCAACGACTCAATCAGGAGGACACTCTCTCCTTTCTCCCTCAAGGAGAAAGCCAAGGAGTGGTATGTGACGAAGCCATAGTTGGTCACTTGGAATGAGGTGAAGAATGAGTTTCTCAAGAAGTTCTTCCCCATCGCCAAGTTATCTTATATGAGAAGGTGCATCACATCGTTTGCCCAGAAAGAGAACGAGCCCTTCCACGAGGCGTGGGAGAGGTTCCAAAAGCTACTTCGCGATTGCCCCCATCATGAGGTTTCTCTATGGCAGCTCGTTCAGGCCTTCTACACCAGGCTTGAGGAGCAAAGCCAAAACAACGTAGACTCTTCCTGCGGGGGCACTTTCATGGCAAAGCCGCCCAAGGAATCATGGCCATTGTTTGAGCATCTTGTAGAAAATTTCCGCCACCGTGCTTCCACAAAAGAGGGGCATTGTGACCGAAGCTACGCTCCTCCGCCTTCTTCCGTAGCTCCGAGTCGCATTACCAACAACCTTGATATGATGAAGATGATGGCCGATATGATGCGGATGATGAAAAATCAAGGGGGTGGCTCTTCTAGCCAACCCACCATAGCAGTCGATACTGTAGACGAGGAAGTCAATGCTCTAAATTCCTTTGGTGGCCGCAACAACCAGGTCCCAATGTCCAACTCCTACACTCCTGAGTGGAGGACCACCTGAACTTCTCCTGGAAACAACAGAATGAGGATGGGCAAGGACAGGGGCAGCAAAAGCCACGCCACATCTCGAAGTTTGAGGAGGAAGTGCTAGGAAGGCTAAGAAGCCTGGATGAAGTAAAAAAAGATGTCAATGCACATGGGCAGTCTATTAACTATCTTGAGCAGAGGTTGGATCAGATATCTCTCTCTTTGTCTAGAAGGGAAGAAGGTAGACTTCCATTTCAACCAATGCCAAATCCGAACAATGATGTGGCTTTTCTAGGGAACAATTTGAGTGCTTATGTTCCACCATCTTACCAAGCCCCACCAAACCCCTATGATCCTCCACCTCCTCAAGCATCACTCAACTATCAATATGCTCCACCTCCACCTCATACCTACCAACAACCACCTCTGCAATACCACCCCCTACCACAACAACAACCACAACCCCAATTCATTCTTCAAAATCCCAACCCCCTCACCAAAGGCCTCCACCACCCCAACAGCCACAACCACCTCCACAAGCTCCCTCTCCTACCACCCATGAGCATGTGAAGGCAGTGAATACATTGAGGAGTGGCATGACTTTGGAGAGCCCCCATGGTACAGTTGTTGGCAGAGAGGATATTGAGGCTGAGTAGGTTGATGTTGAGATGTAGATTGATGATACTATGATAAGAGGCAGCGTTGATACCGTGATTCTGATAGTTGATACCGAGATACTGAATGATAATACCATGATTCCCGTGATACCAGTCGATGATACTACTGAGATGAACCATTTGGGGTCCCAACTCCCCCCTTTCCCCGAGGCTCTTAAGGAGCCTTCTGCCGAGAAAAGAAGGAAAAAGCATACCGAGGACATTCTTGAAACTTTTAAACAAGTGAAGATCAATATCCCTTTACTTGATGCGGTCAAGCAAATACCCTCATATACTAAGTTCTTGAAGGATCTTTGTACTTTCAAAAGAAGAACTATGGGAAGAACCCCGAAGAAACTGAAACTGACCGAGCACGTGAGCTCAATTCTACAACACACCATTCCAAGAAAGAGGAAGGATCTCGGTGCTCCTATCATATCATGCTACATTGGGGCGTACCGCATTGACCAAGCTCTCTTAGACTTGGGCTCGAGTGTGAACCTCATGCCGTATGATGTTTTTGTAGAATTACAGATGGGACAGTTGGGTCCGACCCATTACACTTTGCAGTTAGCTGATAGGTCGGTAAAGACGCCTAGAGGGCGTGTTGATGATGTGCTTGTGAGACTAAATGACGAGACATCTGCTTTCTTTCTTACTGATTTTATCATCTTGGATATGGAGAAAGATACGAGGAGGGTTCCTATCATCTTGGGGAGACCCTTCCTGGCCATAGCTGATGCAGTCATTCATGTGAGGACTGGTACGATGTATGTGACATTCATGCACATGAAGATCCGGTTGAACATTTTTAAATCTTCAACCCAGGCCGAAGTGATATGTGCAACAGAAGAAGACTACTATCTAGTTGAGTGTTTAGATGAGATCGTGGAAGAATGCCTACCTTCTTGGATTCAAACTGCCACTCAAGGTAGCGGATTAGATCCGATAGTTGAGTTTCCTGAGGATGATGAGGAAGATGATGAAGAGTGTGAGCTAGCCTTGGTGGCTATAAGTGAAGACCTCCCTTCCATCTCTGAGCCATTGAAAAACTCTCTTGAAGAGCCCCCCACACTTGAGCTGAAATCACTTCCTGAAGGTTTGAAGTATGCTTTTCTAGGGGTGAATGACACCCTCCCGGTGATCATTTCATCCATACTTTCACCCGAACAAGAGGAGGCTTTGATGAAGGTTCTGAAGAAGAACATCCAAGCTATCGGATGGACCATTGCTGATTTGAGGGGTATTGATCCCTCCATCTGTGTGCACCGAATCTATCTTGAAGAAGACGCAAGGCCAACCCGCCAAATGCAAAGGCGACTAAATCCGAAATTGAAAGAAGTGGTGACTCAAGAGGTAGTCAAATTGCTTGATGCCAGAATTATCTACCCTATTTCTGAGAGCACATGGGTGAGCCCCATCCAAGTCATACCCAAGAAGGGTGGAATCACAGTTGCTGAAAATGTCGATGGGGAACTAATGCCAGTGAGAGAACAATCTAAGTGGAGGATGTGTGTGGACTATCGAAAACTCAATGAGAAGACGAAGAAAGACCACTATCCCCTCCCATTCCTTGATCAAATTCTAGAGAGACTGGTTGGGCAGAGTTTCTATTGTTTCCTTGATGGGTATTCTGGATACTTTCATATCGCCGTACACCCCGCCGATCAAGAGAAGACAACATTCACCTGCCCGAGTGGCACATTTTCTTATCGGAGAATGCCATTCGGGTTGTGTAATGCTCTGTCCACATTTCAGAGGTGTGTTACATCAATCTTCGCAGATATGCTTGATTCGTCCTTGGAAGTGTTCATGGATGATTTCTCAGTTTTCAGAAAGACTTTTGATGAATGCTTGTTACACTTGGCTGCCGTCCTCGAGAGATGCGTGAAAGTTCGACTAGTTCTATCTTGGGAGAAAAGCCACTTCATGGTGCCCGAAGGCATCGATCTAGGCCACCGAGTCTCTAAAGACGGGATTGAAGTTGACAAGGCCAAAGTGGGCCTCATCTCTACCCTCTCCTTTCCTTCCACCGTAAGACATGTCCGATCTTTCTTGGGACATGCTGGTTTCTACCACCGTTTTATTAAAGACTTCAGCAAAATTTCAAGATTGTTGTGCCACCTGCTTGAAAAAGATGTCGAGTTTCACTTTGATGACAAATGCATTGAAGCCTTTAATCACTTGAAGGAGAAGCTAATTTCTGCTCTGATCATGCAGCCCCCCGACTTCTCTTTGCCATTTGAGATCATGACTGATGCATATGATATGGCAGTGGGGGTTGTGTTGGGTCAAAGGATTGGCCGGATTCCTTATGCCATCTACTATGCGAGCAAGACTCTTGATGAAGCGCAAAGAAATTACACCACTACCGAGAAAGAGTTACTTGCCGTCATCTTTTCTCTAGACAAATTCCGCTCCTATCTTCTGCAAAACAGAGTTGTGATTTACACGGATCATGCTACGTTAAAGTATCTCATGTCGAAGAAGGATTCAAAGACGAGGTTGATAAGATGGATTCTATTGCTGCAAGAGTTTGATATAGAGATAGTGGACAAGAAGGGAGTAGAAAATGGTGCAGCCGATCATCTCTCCTGAATTGATCACCCTTTTGACAAGACAAGGTTAATTAAAGAAACCATGCCACACGAACAACTCTTCCTCCTCTCATCTTCTCAAGGGCCATGGTACCAACACATAGCCAATTTCTTAGCTAGTGGGAGGATACCTAGCACGTGGACAAGGGAGGAGAGCAAAAGACTGTTTGCCATGGCGAAGAATTATGCATGGGATGACCCTCACCTTTTCAAGTATTGCCCTGATCAGCTTGTAAGAAGATGTGTGTCAGAAGTGGAACAACAAGACATCCTCTCCATGTGCCATTCCGGGATATGTGGAGGACATTTTGGAGGAAAGCGCACAGCTTCCAAGGTATTGTAATGTGGTTTTTACTGGCCCTCATTGTTCAAGGATTCACACAGATTCTGCAAGAGCTGCTTGAAATGCCAAAAGGTGGGAAATATCTCTAAAAGAGACATGATGCCTCTATCACCCATTCTTGTGGTGGAGGTATTTGATGTATAGGGAATTGATTTCATGGGTCCTTTCCCTCCTTCATTTGGGTATATCTACATCTTAGTTGTCGTTGACTATGTGTCTAAATGGATAGAAGCTATTCTAACTCGGACGAATGACCACAAGATGGTTTGCGATTTTGTGAAATCAAACATCTTCAGTCGTTTTGGACTTCCAAGAGCCATGATAAGTGACGGGGGAAGTCACTTCATCCACCACACCTTTGAGGGATTGCTCAAGAAACATGGAGTGAACCATAGAGTAGCCACTCCGTATCATCCTCAAACAAGTGGCCAGGTTAAGTTGGCCAATTGGGAAATAAAGCTCATTTTAGAGAAAACAGTAAGACCGGACCACAAGGATTGGTCTCTCCATCTAAATGAGGCTTTATGGGCATATCTGACGGCATTCAAAGCCCCGATTGGCGCCACACCATTCAAGTTAGTCTATGGGAAAAGCTGCCACCTACCGGTTGAGATGCAACATAAGGCGTTGTGGGCCTTGAAGAATATGAACTTTGATGGTGAAATGCAGCAATGAAAAGGAAATTCCAACTCAATGAGCTAGAGGAAATGCCAGAAAGCTTGGTGTGTCCCCGCTAGTGGTGCTTTTACACCCCACAAGGTCAGAGCGCACGTGATATGGGATATTATGCTTTCAAAATTTGTAAGACTTACACTAACTACCTACATCTACTAAGACACCACGCCCGCAAGCGCACGGGGTCATGTCGTAGTATAGGTGAGGCGACAAGTACATGGTCGATCCACAGAGATAGAGGGGGCACTAGAGTTAGACGGCGTATACTATGTTCCTTTTACGGAGCTTAGGGTTTTAGGGTTTTTGAAAGGTTTGATTGTTGATTAAGATAATGAGCAAGTAAGAAATGCAAGATGGAAACTAAGTTATGGAAGAGCAAGCAAATTAGTAAACTAAGTTAACAAACTAACTAAGCAAGAGCAAGAAGAGATACACTACTCTAGCAAGGCAAGAAGCAATTAAGAACTAAACTAACCACTAGCAAGAGCAAGAGCCTAAGTTAACACTAAAGAGCAAAACTAAGCAATTAACTAGATTAAGCAAAAGCGACTAAACTAGACTAGCATGAACAAGAAAACTAAGCAAGATGGGTTTTAAGCAGTTGATTAGGGTAGGTGGGCCGTTTGGGGGATGTAACTTTGACATTAGTTGGGGGAGATCATTAAACATGCAAGGTTCTCATTTCATATCTAGATTACCAAACCAAACAACAAGGACAATGCCATTAGAATATACCCTATACAACTAGTAGAAGACTAGGGTTAGGTGTAATTCTAATGGGATTAGCTAAATCTAGATTTCTAGGGTAAGTGATAGTGAGAAATTGAGGGTTGAGGGTAGAGATGGGAGTAGATATGAGGGTATTTAACCTCATACCACTAGCCACTCTAGCCTTTAGAAGGCCCTAGACAATTACATCAATCTCACTTACACTAGCTACTTAGATCTCACACTCATTTGTAGGAGGAGGGATGTGTATGTAGGAATAAAGGGGGCTATCTAGGGATCCACTAATTGGACCTAGGAGCCATTCCTAAGATTTCCACATACACCCCAATTCCTCCTAGAAACTAAGTGTCATCAAAGACCTCAAAACAAGCAATTCATACAAGAAGCACAAACCACATGCAATAAGATAGGAAAAGAGATAGAAGCCAGAAGTAATCATCATAGATATGAATTAAGTTCATTACAAGAAATTATCCCCCAACATGGTATCAAAGTTACATTTAAATCCCAAACAGCCCACCACAAGGGGCTTAGCTAGACATGATCAAGAAAACAAGAAAAGAAAGGGGTAGAAGAAGTAGGGACTCCATGAAGCTTGATGTAGAAGCCTCCTTCTTCACCTCCAAGCTTGCTATAGACGTCCTTTCTCCTCCAAGGGTGCAGGGGTGCATGAAATGGTAGGGGGTTATGGATGAAAACCTAGGGAACTAGGTTTTCATGGTGGAATGAGGGTGGAAATGGTGGATGGTGAGCCAAAATGCAAGGAGATTGCACAAAGAGCTCAAGGGTGGAGAATGGAGGCTAAGAATAGCTAGGGGGCGTCTAACCTTTGTGCCCTAGCCGCCACATATGTATATATAGGTGGTGGGGAGGCACTAGGGTAAGTGGGGGGGTAGTTTAGGAAAAGCAGTGAAAAGTAGGGTAGGGTTGGTGGACCACCATGGCCGTGGTGGTGTGCCACGACCGTGGTGGGAGTGGAGTGGTGAAACGGTCGTGGTGTGAAGGAATTGGGAAAAAAAGTCAAGTATGGCGGTAGCCACGGCCGTGGCGGGATGCCACGATCGTGGTGGGTTAGGGGCACCATGGTCGTGTTGGGTAACACGACCGTTTTGAAGGAGGGAGAGGTGGTCGTGGCGCAGCAGCACATGCGTTTTAGTCTTCATTGGCCATGGTCATGGCAGTCGGCCATGGTCGTGGCGATCTTGGGGTGACAATTTGTAACTCTGGCCAAATAGATGCAATAATTCCCACGATCGTGGCAGGGTGCCACGACCGTTTTCTCTTCTACTGACCACGACCGTGCTGATGGCCATGGCCGTGGTGTCTTCAATTGCCACGGTCGTGGCAGGTGGCCACGACCGTGGAATTCTGTAGAATTTTCCTGTTGAACTTGGTGTCATATTGCTAAAAAAGGCACGACCGTGGCATAGTGCCCACAGCCGTGGTGAGGTTGGCCTCACTTAATTACACTTCAATCTTTGTCATTTTTGGATGTCTTTACTTGGGGACAATTCCTGACCATTGGAGGTAGGTTGAGGGAGACTTTGGGGCCTTCTTTGGGTCCCTCCATGAGTGGGGGAACCCCAAAACTCCTTCTTTCTCTCTCTTCTATCTAAACATGGTTCAAGTACCTGAAAAATAGTGCAAAGAACATCCATAAGCATATTTGCAATGATAAGCATGTTAGGGGTAAAAAGCTTGTAATCTACATGTTTAGATGTGACTTAAGTACAAAATGGCATAGGATGGAGCCCTAAAATAGGGCTACATCAGCTAGCCCCTCTAGAAGCACTATGACCACTCCCCCCATTGGAAGAGCTTCCCTCTCCATGTACGTGCTCCTTGCTCTTATCAGATTTTCTCTTGGGAGCCATCTACAAAAGGGAACCTGAATTATATGAGATTTTGAGAAAAGCTTGGTGGCCAACTATATTTTTCGCTCTGATACCATATTGTAACACCTCAAATTTCTAAAACATGCACAACACTTAGCGGGAGCATAAATATCATTAGGATGTCACAAATATGACAATCATTTCATAAAAATGTAATTTATTGAACCAACACAGGATAAGATAACATTTCTCGTTCTCAAGGTTCAAATGAAAAGCTTGCACTTAAAATTAATACATGGTCCTCTCAACTTAAAGACAAAACTAAATCAATTATTCTATCATAGTTGGCATCCTACAAGGTTTAAACTTAGCTTCCTTCTTAATGTATAAGCTCCTTGCCTATGGTTTCTTATCCTTCTCTCCTATAGACATCGCATCCCCAACCATGCAAAGCAAAACGAAAAATACATTAGAGTAAGTGGCATTGAGTAATGTTATATGAACTGAAAATAAACTTTTTTTTAAGAAAACTTGAATTTAAACATGATAAACATGGAATACTTTTCTGGCTATCTATATTTATCTATATTTCTCTTTATCATTGACATTGCTATCTTGGGTTGACTGTATTGTCTTTATTCCATGACCTTGCTCTCGTGAGCTTGAATATACATGCACCAATGTGCTTATTGCTCTCAACAGCTTAACATGTAACATTGCTCTCCAGAGCTTGAATATGTAGTCATTGCTCTCAAGAGCTTGATAAAATACATTGCTCTCATGAGCTTGATAAATAGAATTGCTCCTACGAGCTTGAATATGTAACATTGCTCTCATGATCTTGATGGATAACATTAATCAACTTTCTTATTCTTAACATTGTTCTTGAGCATAATAACTTGAAACATTAAATCTTACTTAAGAAGATGTGCACTTATCATTATGATATTAGACAAGAATAATATACTAAAAATTATAATCTAAATTGTAAACACTTATGTTTCAATATTCATTAAAAGATAGACTTGATACCATTGTAATTGAATTTCATATAAATAAGTGAGTACAAAACCCCTTGACCCATACTTGTTAACTCAGAATGCATGAATCCACTTACCTAATTTTTGAGAAACTCCTACTGATTTCCTTGATCTTGATGAGACCCTAGTTTTCCTAAAATTAATATGGTTTCCACCTATTATCATCTTGATTAAAATCTAAACCCTAATATTGGGTTATTAGGAAAATGATTCATGTGATTATTCAATTAGGGTTGGAAAACACTATAGTCAGATTCTACTTGGAAAATCCTTTCTAAAAAGTATTTTTGTGATTTTTTTTTCTGATGAGTGCATGTTTTGCTATAAATATCTAAAGAACCAATAAATTAAAAGTCACCAAAAATCTATGCGTGCATTTTTATCTTCATCAGCGGATGATTGGGCCTATTTTAATGTGGCCCAATAGGTACCAACCTTCTGGATGCGGGTCCCTCTTAATCAGTACGTGTGGCATAGGTTTGCTAAAGTAGAAAAACCCAAAATCACCCATGTGAGTACAATTAAACCATCAAACGATTTTGATCAAGATAGCGAAGAACTATATAGAAATATAGATTCCAAACCTCATTTCATATGCATATCGTTGAAAATTGAAGTATCTGTTCCTTCCAGCGTTCGACGATCTCAGAGAGTAAAACCGGAAGTCAAACGATGGTTAGAAGTCTGGAACTCGATTCTATCATGGTAATGAAGAAAGACCATCTTGACCACCCCACAAGGACCTACCAAACTTGCCTTTGACAACACCGAAAAACTCACCATGGTCCTGTGAAGCTATCTATGGTGAAAACGCTGCAAAACTCTAGCAAAAACCTCAACATTGGCCTAAGCGTTAGCAAATTAGGCAGAAAGAGGGGACCCAGAATACCTACAGTCTGGGTCAAATTGAGGATCCAGTGAGCTTCCAGGGGATGTCATTGACCCTTCTGTGGCTGCAGCGATGGAGGTCAAAGGTGATCCGTCGAGGTTGATTTGCAGGCTGCTAACAAGCGGGAGGGGAGCCAAAAGTGGGGGTGAAAGAGGGCAAAACAACTATAGGGTTTCAGTCTAAGGTGCTTGATGAAGGTTTTAGCGGGGTTTTTTATATAGGGTTTGGGTCATAAGCCAAGGGAACTTTGCGGAGGCTAAAATAGGGGAGGGTAACAACAACTCTAGAAGTCAATGAGATATGGGGCACATGAACCCTACATGTTAGGGATCAATATCCTCTGGAGGTTGAGGGGATGGTAAGGGAGAAATCTTCTCAGACTGGAACTGATCAGGGAGAGAGAGACACTGTGGATGGTTGCAGCTTCTATAGTGTCCTAAAAGGAATAGGAGGGCGAGGGAGAAGAGCTCGAGAGTCACCACTAGCTCTGAGTTTGAGTCCGACTTGGCTCGAACTCTGTCAAAGAGCCATGTGACAAACCCCTAAAACAGAACTATATGGTTGATCATTTAATTGGTGACACATATGATTTTCATCTACTAATAACTATATAGAAACTTCCCTAAATCAATTAGGTGCTAAAAAAGAGTCAAATAGGTATCCAAATTGCACCACACACAATTAAGAGGGTCTAGAACATTCCCATTTTATTTTATTTAGGTTTTGATAACCTTTTGTCTATAAAACTCATATTGGTCATCATCCTAATGTATGTTTTATTAAAGGTAAGATCTAATGAATTATCCTTTGCTTAATGAGTTAGTTGAGTCAAAAACTCGAGTTTGAGAGGGATTATCCAATGTGAGGCCTACTCTTAATCTTTTATGTATATTTGAAATATTATCATAGAAGAGAGAAAATAAAAGAGTCATATCTATTTCTTTTCATATAAAGAAAATGGTGAGTTGCTTAATGAATATAATAACAAAGTATATTATTTATACATAATTAAATGATTTTTTTATAAATTGATACTACTCCATCAATTCTATTGTTTATCTTTCATTATATAACTCCATTAAAAACTCTAAATCATATAAGTGAAATTTTGGGATGTTACACCACGTGAAGCTAAAATGTCTTGTTATGATGTCATCAAAGACATATGGGAGTTTGACTAAATAGATTTTAGAGTTCCAATCATTAGGTGTAATTGGGTTAATAACACCAAAGCAATTGCAGTGGATGAATTGGGTTTTACATTACTGAATTTTGAAAAATTTGACGAGAAGGGTGAATGATTCATCATGGCATCACAGACAATGCACATATTCCACATCAATGATCCTTTAAATGAAAAATGATATGTCGTTCTTCATGGGTAAAGGTAGTTCATTGCAGATCCTATAGATGAAGAGGAGTACTATGACAAATATGATGACTCTAGTCCATTCTTAGTTGTCTTGCCAACACCAAATGTTGAAGCTAACACTGACGTATATATGCGTGAAGATCGCATAGAAGGAATATTAATTAATCAAAGACTCAACCAATTCTAGAGGCTTGTATTTTTTTTTTAATGCTAGATGTGCATTTTACATTCTTTATCACAGCTATATATGTTTCATATGTGACATGTACATTATACATTCGTTATCACTTATATTTCATTCTTTGACTATTTTTAATATGACATTTTTGGATGGTGTCTGACCATGAGGATGAGCATCATGATGATGTGTACCATGAGGATGAGAATCATGACAATATTAGTTATATTATTTTATTATATAAATGCACATTTTACATTCTCTATCACAGTAATTACATAGATGTGCATTTACATTCTCCATCACTTATATATTTTTCTTGACAATTTTATGATGACCATCCCCAGGATGTGCAATGTGAGGAGTGGGACCCGAGAGGGGATCCACTCCCAATTTAAGTTTGAGGAATAAATATATCTATTCCAAACATATTAACCAACACGCTAGAATAGGTGCATATTTGTCATTTCTCAGATGATCAAATATAAAATAACCAAAGTGTAACATAGGAATAATTTACCATGACTATATTTAGTTTATTAAGTTTACATAATATTCTCCCACTTATGGTTTATATGAAAGAAATAACATCAAGATCTAAGTAGAGGGATATCTAAACTATCTCAAATATATCTCCCCAAGAGTCAACTCCATAAACTAGATTCACGTCTCCTTGTCATGTCCACCATGTCCTACACTTAGGGTTGGAAGCATATCCCAGAAGAGAAGACAAAATGGAAGTTGTCAGCATAAAAGTTAACACACGCAGTTTAATCGGGATTTGAGCAATATAAGGGAAAAGGGACATCAAATATAACAAGGATTCCCATAGAAGCAGAAAAATACTATCCAAGTGGATACCAAAAGAGAATATGAATTTCAATAAAAGGATAACCAACAATAAGAGATTTTTTGCCTTAAAACAATGTCATAATAATATTACAATTCATCAGTTGTGCATGTAAACATCCGAGACTAAGGCTATTTTAAGCAGGGATGGGACACCACATGATCTCAGGACAAAAGTATTGGGTGGAAGATGCACACCCTAGGCGGCATACACCTGTCCTTTATATATACAAGTGGAATACACACACTCATGATAGAATACACACGTCCAAAAGTTTGGTTGTACATAGCCTCAATCCCAACCATGTTGGGGTCGACTACATGGTTCCTTATTTTCCAATCAGTTCTGTCATGAGTCATTCTTTGATCAAGATGTAGCCTTGCTTCAAATAGGTGCATTCGTCGGTCTGCTTGCACATGTCCATACCATATCAGTTAGCCTTCACACAACTTGTCGTCGATGCTCACCACCCTCACTTTGTTTATGATATAGTCATTCCTCAAATGATTGTTTCTCGTCTTCCTAGACATCCATCTCAACATACGCATTTTGGTCACATTTGTCTTATTGAGACCTTGTTTCTTCACTGCCCAACATTCACTACCATATTGCATGGCTGGCCGAATAGCTGTTATGTAGAAAACTTATTGAATAGTTGAAAACAACTCAGTTTAGACATTGATTTGTAAATATACATATTTGGATATGATTTTTTTTTCTTATAGAAGTTTATTACTTGGAGGGAAACAAATCATTTAGAGGAAGCTTATATATTTGGATGGAAACAAAGACTTATGTAGAAACCAAATATTTATCATGAAAGTTTGAATTCAGACGAATGATATCTCAATGTGAAATTAATTTAGAAGGAAATTCCTTTTTACGAAGAGAACAATATTTATGGAGGAAAATAGTTTTTTTTACAATTTTTGTTATTTTAAGCAAATAACATTTTAGGAAGAAGCTCTTTAACATAAATGATTTTTTTTCCGTTGAGACAATTTAATTAAACAATAGAAATATATCTATTAGTTGAAAAACTATTTAGAGGGAAGCAAGAAAGAGAAACAAATACTAGAGAATTGTAAATTTTTGGTTGAAAATAATATTATTGGTTGGAAAATTCTGAAAGAAAAGGCATATATGTGCAAAGAGGAATTTTTTTAGGAAATATATATGTATGTATATATATATATATATATATATATATATATATATATATATATATCATACAAGATACTTCTCTCCGTCATTTCTTATGCTTGTTTGTGAAAGCAAAAACTTTCCTGTGGTTTACACACATCTTTATGACCATGTACTTTTTTTAGGGGGCTGTGCTTTTTTTTCTTCTGTTAGAGTTTTTCTGTGATAAGTGACTTGATGTTGCGCATGTAGAATGAATACGATCGATCCATCTTAGATTCCTAATTTAAAAAATCCTTATGACCATGCCAAACCTTGCTCGAGCTTTCATGCAACCGACTCTACCGGAATACGCACACCTACAACCCGAAAAAATTCCTAAACTTAAATTTTATGTCTTCTCTCGCACGCAAACCGGACCGCATTTCCACCGCACGCCTACTCGCACGCAAACCGGCCCATCCAAACCAAAGTTAGTCATATATAGTAAACCCAACCCCTCTGTATTTCAACTTTCCTGTTGCAGTTGTACCCCTAGAAAACCCCAGACGGCACCGGCGCCTCTCTTCCTTACTTCCCGCACGCTGCTCTGGACGAGTGCTGTAGTAGGCAACCGGTGACGCCAACACCGATCCTTCTACTTTTCTAGGGTTTGTCCCACAGGATTTCCATAACAAGGACTGCCTGCGCATCACTTGCTCCTACTCCAGTTCCAACATGGCCCTTGCATCGCAGACGCCCGACATCTTTGGAGAGCGCCAGTCCGGGCAGGATGTCCGAACACAAAACGGTACGCTTGCCGCTGCTCATGGTGCTTCCTCTGACTTAATATATCCTCTTTGTGAACGCCATAACATGAAAACACTCTTTGCAGTTGTCGCGTGCCAAGCGGTGGCCAACATTGTGAAATCGTCTCTAGGGCCTGTGGGCCTCGACAAGGTAATAAAACCTTCATTTATTCTCGCCTTAATGAACTAAGCCTGCTCCCGATGTAAAAAAAAAATCTCTCTTTTCTAAATCTAAGATACGTCTTGTCTTCAACACCATTTTTAACGGTTTGTATATTAATTTGGTGGTCTTTTCTTTTTTAGCGAACCTTTTTCGATACCTCCATGTGAAAATTGCGACCAATGTATGTAATGTCGCGGGATGTAATTGAGTTTGGAATGTTTTTGTCAAACTTCCCCTGATCATCATCATGCTCAGAGAAACATGGAAATAATATTTTCTCAAAATTTTCGTTTGGCTTGAGAGAAGAATAATGTGCCGTGTTACAATTTTTGTTGTTGTTACCAGATCTCACGACCGTGTATAGGATATTTATTACAGCAAAGTAGGGAAATTTGCAAACTTATTGGAAGGAAATGGGACGTGTCTTCATTGCTTGATCCACAGAACATCATCGATTCTGTTACAAATTCAGCACCACACATTCTTTCTTAATTATCGCTTCTATTACTACTGCCTGAATAATGCATCCCAGCCCCGGTGTTCGGATGTTTAATTGCCTTCCGATTGATTTTGCAATTATCGCTTACCTCTGTGTAGTTTTTCTGTCCTAACATTTTCCACCCCGTCCATGCTCTATAGCATCCCTCTCTTGGCAGTTGGGTGTAACTATCCTTCCTCCTTTAGATCACCTATTAAGCTAGCTACTTTGTATGCTCTTTTGGCAGGGGCGGAGCCAGGAATCACACATTGGGGGGGGGGGGCAATTAACAATAGCAAAAACACTAAAACTATTATATAAAATTACACAAAAAAGTAATGGAACAATAGCATTAAATTATTTCAGTTGTGTTTTATGAGTCTTTAAAGCATAGAACTCATCAATTATGTCAACGGTTGTGATCTTTTCAACTAGCTCTTTCTCAATGTCTATAATCATGCAATTCGTGAAGAAGTCATCCTTCATCTTATTTCACAATTTTGTCTTCAAAAACTTCTTCACCATGACTCAAACCTAACTAAGAATAATTTATTAATTTATCTAACAATAAGATGATTTTAGAAATATGTAATATTTGAAAGATTAATATAACGTTTTCACTTAGGCTACATGGTATTTTGACGATCAACATTGAAATTTTCAGTTAGAAGAAACAATAGTCTACCCCTCCCTAACCAACATTTCAGAACTCGGATGAAGGCATGATAAGTCCATGGAACATTGGAAGGACAAACGTGCTCAACCACCCTCGCTACACTATCTGGTTATGGTCAACACAAGATTGATTATAGATATTTTGGATATAAATAAATCAAGAAAGAACATACCACACTTGAATATAATTGCAGCCAATGTATCATTTAGGTAACTTCACATTCACAAATAAATGGACATCTAAAACTGATATTATTTGATTGGATTTAAGATTACTTAAGTCAAAACAGATACATGTTATGGCAAATTGTCAACCAAACCAGCATAACATAGACACAGATAAATAATTTCAGGTGAGGCTTGATGGATTATGTTAAGTTGAACGATGAATATCGAACAAGACTCGATTCCTTACCGTTGTCGGCGTTGTTGTAAGAGACGGGTGTGCGCTGGTAAACAAGGCAAAATATAGATCGATGAATCTCCGATACGACTGTATTGTTCATGACCGATCAGGCGATCACTGCGTCTCCTACGGGGCTGTGTCAAAACGACAAAAAATACAAGTAGTTGGACAGCATCGTTTTGAAAATTAAAACCGGCAGACAAAAAGTCTAAATCCTGCAAACAGAGAAGATGTTGGCAAGTTGCAGGCCTTGACGTTTGTGATTTCCAAATTGTTTAAAATAAATGTGATGTGGAGGATTGACACTGGTTGTCAAATAGTATCATACATTATCTAATGCCTTGTGTCTTTATTGTCTTGTCATTTGAGTGAAGTTGAGAGATCAGGAGGACCATGACCACGAGATGGAAAAGAGGAATCCAAGTATGAATAGGATTAGAAATTAATTAGGCAAGAGACTGAGAGAGAAGTCCAACGTCCAGTTTCCGAGAGAACAGCCGGTACGCGGTTAAATTTCTTAGATAACGGCAACACAACTAGATATATGTAGAAAATTCCAGTGAACTTTTGGTGGGGGCCTTGGGGGGGGGTGTGCCCCCCGCCGCCCCCCTGTTCCTCCGCCGTTGTCTTTTGGTATTCCATGCAGGTGCAGCAGAACATACTGCAGACATTTAAAATTATCTCCAGAACAATATATTATTAGAGCTTCATTATCTTCCAATACTGTTCACTCTTTTTTGAGGATCCATTTCCTTAAATTTTGACAATTACAGCTTACCACTTCTAGTACTCACGTTCTATGATTTTTGCACCTGATTGTTGCACAGCGTGGAGCAGATCTGATATAAACATAATACTTGAATTTCTGTACTCCGCACCTTTGACTGCATTCTAAGTGGGTGAAGTCTGGTTATGTAATTTCAACAATGTTATTTCACTTGTAAATGGGACTCCCTGCATTCTGATTATGTCTAATCTTTTCTAATTAATGTTATCATTTCCTAGAGTTGGAAGTGAATTATCACGTTTTCTTGCCCTTGATTGATTTGGAACTATTGCTGGGTACTAAGTGGAAAAAATTCATTTGTTAAGTTATTATATCTGTTCTTTAGTAATTTAATTCACTTTATTACTTAAGTTGACTGTAAATATAACCATGCAATCTTAACTCTTAGCGTAAGTACGTTTAGTTAACACCATGGTGTTTCATGATAGATACAGTGGATCATCAAGACATAGGTAGCAATATATATAACTATAGTATACCTGTCAAATGGAGAATTAAACTAGTACGACCCAGCTTTAACCATGCTAAATTTGTATTAATTTGGTTAGGTTTTATTCCTATCTGCTTTTGGATGACCATCCACGGTCGATTCCCTCTCCCTTATACCATTTGTAAATTGCAATTCACTAGTACCTTTTTGCATATGCACTGTGAGGCTTAGCCAATTATATACTGTTTCTTTTTGAAATTCTGTGTCCTCTTCAAATCTTTCTATGCAATGTTGAGACTTCGTGTATGCCGTTTTCTGATTTATAGGGCGGGTAATGCCTGTCGGTATCTATGCAAACGGGCTAGCGACAATCTCCGATTCACACACCCTTGCATCTTGCCAATTCTTTTGAGCGCTGCATCAGAAAGGAGCTAAATTTGTTTCTTTTTTCTCTTCACTGTCCGAACTTTAACTTTACAAAAATATTAGTTGTTATGTCTCATATTGGACTATGCTCTTCAAAAATTGAGCAGTGTGAACAAGGTTGAAAAATGCGTGAGGCGTAATGAGGCGTTTTTGTCTCAGTGAGGCGAGGCGTAAGCCTCAAAATGTGTATGAGGCGGTAACAAAAATAAATTTATACATGTAATTACATATATATGTGTGTGTGTTATGTATATGCATGTGTATAACAGAAATAGGTATATACAAACATAACCAAATGAAATAGAAATTAATTGTGAAACTTAATAGTGATAATATAGGCTAAGGACCCACCACAATACCAAAATAAATATGTAAAAATAACGAGATATCAATTTTTTATACTATTAGAATAAAAGATGTCAATGGCAGAAAAACTAAAGGAGATAGAATTTCGAATTAGTAGGAACAAGAAACCAAAGTTAATTAACAATGATACGAAATTCAACAAGATACTGAATAAGAAGGGAAGCAAACAATGATAAATTTGGCAAAGAAGATTGAAAACTGTAACTTAGAGATTGATGATTAAATGTTCATTAATAAGCAAGGTTTTAGAAAGCGCGAAGCGTGCGGATTGCCCTCCTTGAAGCGGAAAGCGGGAAGCGGGTTTTGAAGCGGATAAAAGCGGGCGCTTTTTGAAAAAGCGGTTCACATTGTTTCATATTGATTTGTAAATTTTTGTGATCATCCTACTAGCAACAAACAGATTTATTACTCAAAAATCAAGTATTTTGAATAATATTTCACCACTACAAATGACTTTCATAGATCAAAATGGTTCTGAATAATAAAAGTAAATGTTTACAAGCTAAAAAGCAAAGAAACTTCAAAGAAAATCATAGTCCTCGCTCGTAGAGCGAGTGAAAACAAACTCATCATCTAAAGATGCCTCAATGTCATTAAGATCATTGTCAGCATCCATGTAGTTGTCATCATCATCATCAGATTCAACATCACCATACTCCTTGTTTGTTTTTTTCTTTGCATCCACTTTTGAAGTAGTCAACCTTGTGCTTTTCCTAGTCTCTGCCACTTCTTCTGCCCCACTAGCTTTTGCAACTTCTCCCCAAGTAAGTCCAGCACCTGGATAGATTTCTTCTTCATCTGGGTCTAGCTGTACCATCCAATCTTTAGCCTTGTCTCTATCTTGAGACTCTATTGGATCATGATCTTTTTCGTCTTTCTCCTTCCGCTCCTTGAGTTTGGCATTAAATTGAATGAATACCAATGCTTCAAGCCTCTTCACATCCAACCTATTTCTCCGTTTTGTATGAATCTAAGCAAGAAATAGATTATTAACATAAATAATTAATCATACATAGTCATTTTATAATAGTAAATTACTAAGGGTTGCTTAGATTACCATCTCAAAGGTGCTCCAATTCCTCTCACATCCTGACGACGAACAAGTTAAATTCAACACTCGGATGGCCATTTTTTGCAAGTAAGGTGTATCACAACCAAAATTAATCCACCATTGAACTGTAGGGTAGGTGTAAATTAAAATTAGTAAGGCAGGATCTATTTAACAAAAAAGAGTTAAGACCCTTCTATAGCCCATACCTGGATTTATGTTGATGTCATTTCGTTGTCGAATAGCAGCTGCTCTTCCAAAAGAACCTGACCCATCCCGATAGGCTGGTAACTCCTTCCTCATGATGATGCCATCTTGGATATCTGGCTCAGGGTAGAATGTCTCAATGCACTCTATGAGACCATCCATAATCGAACCAGTACTATTGATGTCAGGGTCTCTCCAATACAAAAATGGGTTCAAATAATAACCTATATGATTTGAGTGTTAGTAACTTAGTATAATATGAATATCGAATTTCATCAAACTAATTGCACAAAAGAGTGGTGGTGTTCAACTACCTGCAGCATGTAAGGGTCGATTCAGCTTTTTGTCCCATTTTTCTTCCACTATCTGAAACACCTGCTTGCGAAGCGGCTCATCATTAGCTAACTTTGTATCTAGTTCATCGAGTGTGGCGACCATAGCTTGTTGTATGTAGCCCATAGCAGGTGTTTTATCCCCATCAACCAGTCGTAGAACATTGACAAGCGGTTTGAAAATTTTAAGCACTAACTGAACTCCTCTCCAAAATTGGGACCCACCAACAGTAGCTGCAGCCTTAATGCCCTCAGGACTCTTTGAGAATTTGCATTTGAGCCATTCTTCAGAAACGAACATCCTTCTTAAATTGGACATGTTTTTTAAGAGACTTTCTAAACTCAAAAATGCTGTAGCAAATCTAGTAACACCCGGCCTAACTAGATCACGTCCCAAGAAGCTTCTCATGATACTGAGAGTTAGGTGATGGCTGTAGATAAAAATAGTGAGTGTTTTTGCCTTTTTAATGACATTTTGTACCCGGTGCAACTTTCCGATCGCCTCCAACATCAAGTCGATGCTGTGTGCGGCACATGGGGTCCAAAAGATCATTGGTCGCTTCTCCTTCAGCTGGCGACCCGCGGCAAGATTAGCTGCAGCATTGTCACTAACCACCTGGACAACGTTCTCCTCTCCAACTTCTTCAATAGCATCATCGACAAGGTTGAATATGTAGTCTGCATTGTGTATTTGACCTGAACAATCAACTGCCTTGAGAAAATAGGTCCCGTAACGGCTATTGACGCATATATTCATGATACTTCTATTGCGTCTGTCTGTCCAAGCATCTGTCATCAAAGAGCATCCAGACCGTTTCCACTCTTCCCTATGTATTGCAAGGGCTTCTTTGGTACTTTCCACCTCCTGCCTGAGTAACGGTTCCCTCAACTCATAATAGGAAGGTCCCTTCAAATCAGGTCCAAACTGACCTATAGCTTCCAACATCACTTGGAAGCTGTTGAGGTTAACAGTATTCATTGGGATCCCTAATTACAAAAAAGAAACAATAATTACAAATTTACAATTAGCCAGGGTTCTAAAATTTTTGAATCTACTAGAATAATAGAAATCTACGAGCACGAATTAGGATTTTACCAGCCTCATAAATCCATCGAGCAATATATTGACATGTCCTAGCCCTTCGCTCTTTACCTAACTTATTCGGTATTGTAGGTTGCTTAGATACCACCCTGTCTTTGACAATATCTTCTGGGTTTCTAAAGAAATAAGTGTCAAGCTGACCTACAACTTTCGGCTTCTTCCTCTGTGAATCCCCAATATCGACAAAGTCATCTGCACTGTTGTCAATGTCAACATCACCACGCAAATCTTTCAACTCTTGAGCCCTCTTGTTCTTCTTTGTAGCAAACTTTTCCAAATACTCAGTAATTTCCGTCTTCACCTCGGGCGGAACCTTCTTGCATGCGTCGACATCTCCACGTTGGCCTGCAAGATGTTTCTTCAATCGGAAAATTCCACCCGTTGATATATGATCACAGAAGTTGCATTTAACTTTCTCCCTTCGGGCTGGATCTGGAAGAGTGCAATACTTCCACCCGGGATCATTTGATTTAGCCGACATTTGAGCACCACCAACCATACTAATTGTGATTGACAAAAGAATAATCACTAATCAGTGATTGAGTAGTCAATATTGATACTCAATTATTAAATAATAAATAGTACTATAGTGAAACTGTGAAATTGAATATTTGTAACTGTAATCGTAATTAGTATGATACGAATAGAGTAATAGTATCCAATTACTGATTGATATTTCACTCACATCATACAGACTGTGATAAATGGTAGCATGGAAAAGGCTGAAAAGCAGCACAACACAGTAGTTTTCAATGAAAACAGTAAAACACAATTGGATACTGTAAAAAATAAGCACATCAGTTTTCAATTACTGAATATTGAATAGTATTTCACTTTTCATACGGATCTAATAAGTGTAAAAATAAAGCTACTGTCAAGCAGCAAGCTACTGATCAATTGGATACTGTAAAAATTAAGCAGGTTTTTTTATTCAGCTATGCCATTGCTTTGTTCTAAGACTACAGATACAAGGTCAGGAAACGGATTGAGAGGAAGAGTTAAGTTTTTATTAAGTAATTTAAGTGACATATTTCAGTAGGAATCGGATTGTATTTGTAGGATTCATAACAGGGTAGGAATCGGATTGTGTTTGTTTTCAATTACAAAGTTGCTTCATAACAGTACCCTACTGTAGGGTACATTAAGTAGTAAGTAGTACCCTACTGGAAATTAGGAATCGTAGGATAGAAGAGAATGTAGGAATGTAGGAAATAGAAGAACAGGATTGACAGTACCCTACTGGAAATTAGGAATCGTAGGATAGAAGAGACAAGAGAGAAAAGAAAATAGAAGAACAGGGTTGACCGGTTGAGAAGAAGACTAGAAGAACAAGAAACTTACTTGACCGGTTGATTGTGGACGACTTTCCTTGCGTCTGCGGTCTGCCGCGTCTCCGCCTGTTGATAGCTTGCCGCTGCCGCCTTCAAGAGACTCCACTCCGCCTGTTGTAGGTTGCCGACTTGCCGCTGGTCTGCGTCCAGGCAGCAGGCACTGCTCCGCGTCAAGGGGCTGCCAGCTTTGTCTTTGTCCGACTTGAAGCGCTGCTGTGCGCCGGCCACCGGAGGTCGTTGCTTCACCGTGAAGAAGATCCGTGCGGGAGAGGGCTTTTAATAAGCCTGTCGCCATTGGGACTCCTTTGCGCTTCGGGAAAGTCCGCTAGGGCGGGCAGCGGCTGAAGGAAACGAGGAGTCGCGGGGACTCTTCAGTCTTCAGGAAGAAAACGGCAGGTTATCGACTAATTTCAAGGCAACATAGGCCTTTTTTGCCACCGTGCGGGCGCTCCAGCCGCGTAAGCGGAATCACCAAAAGCGGCCCAAGGCCCGCTAAAGCGGCCCAAAGCGGCCGCTACAGTGCAGACCGCAATTCTGCCGCAATTAAGTGAATCGGAGCGGCTACTGTTCTCTGCCGCTAAAGCGGGCGCTAAAGCGGGCGCACGAGCCGCTTTTTTAATCAGTGTTAATAAGAAATAACAATTAACTATAAGATCTAAAAGAATTTTTCAAAGAAAGTGTTTGTAATAATCTTAAAAGTACACAATTTGATGGTTAACATCAGACTTTATCATCTAGAATTGAGGCGTACGCCTCAACTAAGCCTCAGAGCCTCCGTGCTTTGAGGCGGGTCTCAGACAATGCGAGGCGTAAGCCTCAGTCTAGCACATCGAGGCGTAAGCCTCGAGGCGCATTTGGGATAGCCTCACCAAGAGGCATAAGCCTCAAGGCAGGTTTTTTATTACCATGAGTGTGAACAACATCTACCACTGAAGTACCATTTGCACCTATTCTCTCGCTTGGTTTTGCAGCTATTCCCCTGTTTGGGAGTTGGGACAGGATTGGGATTTAGTCCGGATTGGAAGTTGTTTGGGTTAAATCTGGACTAGAATGGGATAATGAGATTAGGGTAGTTTGGTTTCGGCCTCAATGTGTTTGGCAACCTAACTGGCGATCCAGACTGGACTGGTTTCGTTTTCGAAGTTGCCTATAAAACAAAATAACATATAAGACATGACCAACTTTGGACTGAGATTTGTAATCCTACTTGAAGCATGAGTGAGTTGGTCCCGATTAGGGGATTATGGAATCACGAATGGACCCTGTTAGACCCAATTCTACCAAATATCATATGATTAGATCTCGACTGGGTTGGTCGGTATAATGCTCACGTGGCGGACATGTGGTATTAAACGACAAACGCTGAATCCCGACCAGTCCAATTTCAGTCCTGTCCCAAACAGCTATTTGTGCGTTGCTGTATGAGGTTAGAGTCAAATGTCTTTCAGACCTCTTTGAGCCTCGCTCACGAAAAATAGTTTGACAACATATATAATCCAATCTGTTTGATGTGTTCTATGTAATCTTAACGTTTTACTTTGTATTTCCTAGAAATGCACCAAGTCCCTTCTTCGGAGCACCACAAACTCGCTGTCTAAGGGCTCTTGGAACTAGAAATACATTAGTGGTATCACCCTTATATAAAAAAGTGCCTAAGGGTGAGTACATCGCTGATTAGGTAGAAATTAACCCTGCCTGCTTTTGGTGCTTAAGCACCTAGGACAGTGAATTAGGTGCTTGCTTTAAACTGCATTATTCTTGGGATCTCATATTGGGCGAGGCCCACCCTTCAACCATAGAATATCCCACCAGGTTTTCTTAATTTGATAAAGAAAAAAAGGACCTGACAGTTCTAGATGCATGCGTAAGATGAAGGAAAAAACATGGGTCGTCCGACTGTAGTCTTTCTCAAATGGAAGAAATCTGAGACTTGCATCCTCTTTTACAGCTGCTTCATCCAAAACACTTTTGTGATGTCATTAGGGCTAGGCAGAGCTACTCTTATTAAATGATGGCAGAAATAATCCCTTGGTTTCTAGAAGCCAACAATCGCTTCTTTTCATCACTAACAATGCTTGGTGCACTGTTTTTCCTCTTTCACAACAGTTGACAGTGACCAATGTTAAAAATGTTGTCAAATTGGTGAAATTTTGCCAATTATTTTGATGCAAACAACCATTGGACATATAAATGGCTCACATGTCCGTGCGTAGGAAATTCAACTGAAAAATTAAATTTTGATTTTTTTCGAACTTTGACAAAATTAGGTAAATTTCAATGGAAAAATGCCCATTTTCGTCTGCATTTTGGCAAAATATCAAGAAACATAGGTATTATTTTGAGAAACGGAGTACAACGTTTGTAGATTTTATTATATCTCCTTGGGTTTTTAAGGGGCAATGTAAGTTATGTTTCTTCTCTTCCTAGCCTAATTCTACCTTACTCACCTATTTCTCCACTTCTATAAATATTTTCAAAGTAATATATACCAATGGGTGTGCGAGTT
The DNA here is from genome assembly GCA_963693085.1 of Alisma plantago-aquatica. Taxonomy (NCBI): domain Eukaryota; kingdom Viridiplantae; phylum Streptophyta; class Magnoliopsida; order Alismatales; family Alismataceae; genus Alisma; species Alisma plantago-aquatica. The sequence continues at coordinate 1,107,287,654 of OY856410.1, forward strand.
ATATCTATGGCTATGATTACCCACTAGCTTTCATTTCTGAGGTCACATGATTTGTGATGATAGTGCGCAAAGTTAGTATAACGACATACTTGTCAAGGCGGCACGACGAGACGACGTTCATGCAAAGAGCCTTGTGACTAGTCGTGACTAGTCACGACTAAGCGTCTCTTAGGCGGCTTTAAAAAACCTAAAATATTAGTACATTTAACCTATAAGTATACATATATTTAATGATTTTGAGAAACTTTTCTCCCTTCATATACATTTATTTTGCAATAATATGTGTAAGTAAGCACCTAAATTCATGGTTAACTCAATGACATACCTATGTAGTTTGGTAACAGGAACTTACATCTTCTATAAAAAATTACTTAGCAATGTCAAATAATGTAAGAGATTGAGATTTAATACATATATAAAGATTAATCTAATTGTGAGTTGTTGACTTTCTTTAATAATATAGCCGCTAAACATAAACTGAATTTAAGGCAACAAGGCAAAATATGAAAATCTAGGAAATGGTTATTAAGAAATAATTATAATAAAAATGATAGGTGACACATAACAATCACAAGAATGTACGTTTTGAACACTAGGACATAGAATTTGACCATTAGAAATCATTAACATGAAAAAGCAAAAATATCATAAGGCAGCAAATTAGGCAAAGCGCAGGACAAAGCGCACCCCCTAGGAAGCCTTACTGCCTAGGCGATAGCTTTAACAAGTATGTATAACAATCGTGATATTTTGTATGTATGCCATTATCAGTCACACCTCTAACTACATGGTTGCCTCCTATAGGCTCTTGCAACAAAAGCACACGATCAAGAGCAAAGCTTGATTTAATCCATGAGTATGCATGTTATCACTAGTAGGCATATAGAAATTAACATTGAAATCTATGCTTGTATAAAACAAAATAAACTGGAGCTAATATATTGAGATAGGCATAATCAACATGGAGGATGACAACCATCATGATTCAACTAGTTATGTAAAACACAGTTTTCTTATGGTTCCTTAATACTCACTCACATACCACTGCAACATTGTTTATGTACTACTTCCTGTCGTCCTACCTAGAGGTGCTACCATTCCAAATCATGTTATGTTTCCATAAATTTGTGTCTTTAAGTCTATATATTGTGCTTGTAAACTATAATCACCTTATTATTTCATGCGGCCATTTAATTTGACCTCAAAGCTCCCATCGAAACTCTTAGTAAGAGATGGCTATGAGTTGTATTAAATAGAAGAATTCCTGCTGCTATAAATAGGAGGACAGGGAACCGTACAGACATAAGACTAATCCTAATGGGCCAAGACACTTGGGCCCATATAACAAAGACACTAATAACAATACTAAACATACTCTCTAACACTCCCCCTCAAGCTGAAGTTGGGAGAATCCCAAATCAGCTTGCAAACAGAGAGTCAGACTAGGAAACAAAGAAACAAAATAAAAGGATAAACCAAGCCCATACAAGAAATTTCTCCCCGTCAATTTTACAATTTAAGCACTCACTTAGACACTCATAACACTCCCCCTCAAGTAGATACACCAAGCAAGCAGGTCACAGAAGCTTCTCGATCATTTGGAGCAGAAATAAGTAGCAACACAATCATCTGGAGCAAAAGATAAAATAGTTGATAGGCACCAAGGTCTTCATCAAAGTCGTCGTTGTAGTAGCCAGAGAGTGCTGGATCACATTGGCAGAGTAGCAGAGCCCAGAAAGTGCTGGATCACAGTAGCAGTAGTAGTCAACGTACAAATAAAGTACGGACGGGTCAACGTGCGAAACATGGCACAGACGAGCCTGAGAATGTCAGCACACAGAAGTAGAGAGTCGACGTGCAAACAAGGCACGGACATGCCAGAGAGTGTTGGCGCACATCAGCAAAAGTCGACGACATAGGCAGATAGAAGACCAGTAGGCAGAGTAGCAAGCAAATAAATAACTCCAGTAGACGAAGCTCCTTGTAAAGTCAGCAACAAATGTCTTCATCATCTTCCCTCTTCATAAAGTATACATCACGGTAGCAGACGTCAAAGTCCAGATAGTGCTGGTCCACATAGTCCAGAGAGTGCTGGTCCACAGACTCCAGAGAGTGCTGGTCCACAAAAGAAAGTCAACGTGCAAATAATGCACGGACAACAGAAAGTGCAAAAGCACAAAGTAGCAAACATAATGTGATAATCATAGTACAAGTAGTAAGAACGACGTCCGAATATGTAACTTCATAGCAGTAGTTGAGGTAGATGATGAATAAGCAATAATAACAGCAACAAGCATCACATAGCAGTAGAAGAAACCATATATCAACAATATATGTGGCATGAAGTTCAATAGAACAACAAAACAAAATTCTTCTTCTTCTCCTCCATCTCTCCTCCATCTCATCTCTTCCCTTTACTCTTCATCCTCTATTCTCCCCCTTACACCAAGCATGAAAGGAGTCAAAGAGTGGTTGGCGTGGAGAGTCAAAACAATGGTAGAGGCAATGTTTGTGTAGACAAATATGTGGAGGAGGTAACCAATAACTCGAGTCAAGGTAGAAAACGACCTGAATAGGCAGATCCGAATAGAAAAATAAATGGATATTTTGTCGAACCGAAAAGGGGATTTGTTTAGTCCGGTAGGTAGGAAAAATCCGATTAGGCAAAAAATTGGATCCGAATCCGATTAGCACAAAATGTAGAGTGTATATGAGGGGCAACAAAAATATTGAGGGGAACATAAAAAAATTAGGTTGCGGTTTCTAGCGGTGGGTAGCCGCAGTTGGGTGGGTAACAGAAAGTAGCGGGTTATGGGCGGCGTGCCAACAGGAGCGACAAGGCGCAACAACAAAAGGGTGATGGCGACAACAGACTGGCAAGCAGCAACGGGTAGAGTAGGCGCATGCAGCGGCATGACGAGTGTTGCAACGATTGGTAGAGGCGGAAACATCACAGAGGACCACCGGCGGCGATAAGGTAGTGAGCAATGATCATGACAACCTTTGCAAGGCAAGCAGAAGGCAGCAACAGCTGCGGCGGCTGAGGGCAGTAGAGGCCGTCAGGTAGTAGTAGATGGCGGCGTGGGTTGGTGGAAGGAAGTGGAGCGGCACAAGGGACAGGGCCGGCGGGGCGCAGCAGTAGCGGCTGCACACGGAGCAGCAACGACACATGCAGGCAGTAGGCGGGAGTGTAGGTACATGTTAGCGGCAGCGACAACAACATATGGAGCAGCAGCCAGTTAGAGGTGGCAGCGGCAAGAGTGGCTCAGGCAGCAGGTGCCGAGGGGGCAGGTAGAGTAGTAGTAGGCGAGATAGAGGTAGGAGAAGCAGAAAAAAATGGAGAAGAAATAGCCTCGAAGACAATGGAACAGCCTGCGGACAGCCGACCCACAAGGAAGAAGGGTAGCCGCCCGCCGGCTACATCTCCCTCTTGTTTCTCTCTCTCACTTACGACGGTGGCTCAAGATCGCTGCTCTGATACCATCTTAGAAAGTAAGAGACGATTATGAGTTGTATTGAATAGAAGAAACCATGCTCCTATAAATAGGACATGGAAGCGTACAAACATAAGACTAACCCTAATGGGCCAAGACACTTGGGCCCATATAACAAAGACACTAATAACAGTAATAAACATACTTTCTAATAGAAACAATACAACTTCCTTCACTCATACATGAGGATCCCACCCCCTACATATCTAATATGAAATATTATTTCATATGTGAATAGATCTACACCAGTATATCCGTTTGGTAAAATTTCAATAAATAATGCGATCGTTTGTTCGTCGAAATGCCATGAATGCATATGTCGAAATTTCCATTGAAATTTGTCGAAATTTCTGTCTGTGGCCATTGAAACAGTGTCGAAATCGGACATTTTCCTCCTTGATAGTGGATTCTGTTGTTGTTAGTTTGTTGCCTGTTAGTTGAAGACCGTGGCAGTGTTTTTGATTAACTCCTAGAGCAAATCGCCTTATTCCTCTTTTTGTATCAAGATCATTTTCAAATCATTGTCACTGTATCTCCTATACCTAGACTTTATACAAAGTTTGTTGACATGTTTCTGTAAAGGTTGTCATAACCGAACAACAATTAGTGGTCTGATCGGTTCAACTGGTTAGGCCTTTGGTTCTCGGTTCACTGGTTCAACTAGTGGTCTGATCGGTTCAACCGGTTAGGCCTTTGGTTCTCGGTTCACTGGTTCAACTAGTGGTCTGACCGGTTCAACTGATGACATCAGCGTGACATCACTAATAATTTAAATATATATAAATGTATTTGATACTCATGGAAAATGTCCCTGCAAAAGTTACGAAACATAAATATTAACACAACTGCTCACAATAACTTGATAAACAAACTGAATAACAAATATTTTTATATGGTGCCAAATAACAAATATTATTCAACGCATGTACATACATATAACGACATTTATATAATATTCAAAATTAATTAACTAATTCATTAAGTATACAACCCAATGCAATACTAAATTACTACTGTAACCTAAATCTACTAGAAGTCTTTAATGCCATTTTGGGGACACTGCATGCTAAATAATGCAATGTGAAATCAAACAACAATGAAAGAAATGTGTAGATACTACATGGATAATCAATGACAATTAAATTGTAACAATTAGATTAGTGAATCGTAGATGAGGAATAGAAGTATTACCATTGAAGTGGAAAAAAAAAACAGTTATGCAACCAACACCCAACTGCCAAATCAGTAAAAATTAGTAGCAAGAATTCATGGATTTGCTACATGAGAGAACCAGCCGGTTGGGCTAAAACTGGACCGGTTCGCCAGTTCAATTGGTCGGTACACCAGTTTGATGTTGCTCAGACTTCATTTCCGGCTTTCGGAGGGGACCGACCGGTAGAGTGATCAGTTCTTGGAACCGTCCGGTTCGGTCCGGTTTTAATAACCATGGTTTCTATACTATCTGCAAGTAATTGAGAATGACTGACCTTTTTTCCAATATTATTTTAGTAAGGTTGTTTTATGCTTCAAAAGAAACTGTTTTACCACCCGAATGAAAGTTCAAAAAAGTAAAATACTTACAATACAAAGTGGGCACATTTCAGTAACGAAGAGGTGTTTGACACTTTGCCTCCTAGCAGCTATTATGATATAGTATTGGGTAACTAGACTAAAATCCTTAATATATATTCAAATTCTATTAAATGTCTGTTATCTTCTAAAGCACTCATGTAAGCGTCTTTAGTGCTTGTAATATCTTGGTTTCTTGCTGTACGTTTGGTGTTTTTTGAAACCTTGGTTTCATGCAGTAAAATTGATTAGGATGCAATAAGGATAAGGCTTACATGATGAAAGATATTATGACTGCTGAAAATGTTATCTCTGAATATAAAGTTGTCTAATCCATTTACTTGTGATTCTAGATGTTGGTTGATGATATTGGTGATGTGACAATCACCAATGATGGGGCTACCATATTGAAGATGTTGGAGGTTGAGCATCCAGCTGCTAAGGTTTTTTATTCCTGTGATATGAATTTTAGCATATGTTACATTTATCTTTTCAATATTATATTATATTTTTAATCCCTTGGATATGGATTTTCAGCTTACCATATCTTTCTTTCGATATTCTAGGTTCTTGTTGAATTGGCCGAGCTCCAAGATCGTGAAGTCGGAGATGGAACAACATCAGTGGTAATTGTAGCATCAGAGTTGCTGAAGGTAGCATTTGATGGACTATACGGCTGAGTTAACAGCCATTTATTTGTTGTTAATGCTTCATATTAATCTGGATATCCAATTTCCTTCTGAATATTTGTATGCAGAGGGCAAATGATCTAGTGAGGAACAAGATACATCCCACATCAATAATCAGTGGGTACAGGGTGAGTCTTGCCTCACTGTTGTTGTTATCATGTATTTATTATTTTTTGATATCCTTAGTATTGACATTAACAAATTGTACATTACTTTGTGGGTTTCACAATATTCGATTTGTAGATTTTGATTAATTTTGTTTCTATATTGAATTTACAGCTTGCGATGCGAGAAGCATGTAAATATGTGATGGAGAAACTAGCCATGAGGGTATATCCATGATGCCAACTTCTTAAATTGATTTGTGCTTTAGTGCAAGATATCCCTGATTATATGGTTCTGTTTGGTTATGTGAGGAATAATCATTTGCACAGCTATATATATACTTTATTTAATTAAGAAACAATATTTAATTTTGATCTGTATGAATGCTTCAGACAATTGATAATTGTGTCTCCTCTTTCTCAATATTGGTTTCTACAAATCAGGGAGGAATACTCTTTTACTCGTATCCATTACTGTCTGCAGGTTGAGAGGCTGGGTAGAGATGCACTTGTAAACTGTGCTAAGACAAGCATGTCTTCTAAGCTGATTGCCAGTGACAGCAACTTTTTTGCCAATCTTGTAACATCATTTTCTCTCTTAATCTCTTGATTATGCTTCATATGCACACGTAATTGTTTACTAGGGGTAGCTGAGCATTTATCTCCTTGATTGATATTTTAGTACCATAAAACATGTTTTTCTTGTCACTAAAATTGAACATCTACCTTTTCTACTCGAAGTGCATAAGATTGTATCGTCTAACAGTTAATTTTGTCTTCAGGTTGTTGATGCTGTCCAAGCAGTAAAAACTACTAATGCTAAAGGGGAAGTTAAGTATCCTATCAAGGTAATTTGAAGATGTTATATTTGACGTTGTTGATGGTGATATTAATTAATTTACACATGCTGCAATCAAACTTCAAATCATGGTCATGTGATCATATTTACTTATAAATGTATTATTGCTAAGTATGCAATGGAGGTCTCAACATAAATCTATCCGCCCTTTCCAGAATTTGTGATAAAATCATATACGTATACTTGTATATTGCTTCCATTTTAATATTCTACTTCGATTCCTAATTGTTTGGAAATTTGAACATAAAGATCAGTTTGTAGGCTCGTAACCTCTTCAATTACTTTCAATGAGACTTTGATCTCCTGATTTACATTTCTTTTACTATTGTCTTGTAGGGGATAAACATACTGAAAGCTCACGGGAAAAGTGCTAAAGATAGTTATTTATTGAACGGCTATGCTTTGAACACTGGCAGGGCTGCTCAAGGAATGCCTACTAGAGTGGCTCCTGCAAAGATAGCCTGTTTAGACTTCAATTTACAGAAAACCAAAATGCAGTTGGGGGTCCAGGTGTTAGTTACTGATCCCAGAGAGTTAGAAAAAATCCGTCAAAGGTGATTAAAGTTATTTGAAAATGTTTTAAATAACTCTGGTTTCAGTTTTTATGTAAAGATTGATGATGATTTCTAGTCAATATATGCAATTTAGAAACTAAAAATGGAATTCTTACATATTTGCATCACATTTAATGTATTGTATACGGGTATAGACTAGGTGAAATTGAAAACATTGGAGAACAACTGACATCAGGAAAATAGGCTGGTCCTTTGGACGTAAGAATAAAAATCCCCTTTTTCTTCCCCTTAAATGTTTTGCAAATTCTTTTTGGGTTGAAATAATAATTATTGATGCCATGAATGATGGATTTTCAAGATTTGAGAGCATTTTTGCTTTTAAAAATATATAGGTTTAATGAAATCTCAAACTCGCAGCCTATCTATTATATCCCTTTTTGATTTTGGTATTACATGTTTACACAATGACAAATCTTGCTATTATAAACTGTTAATATCATCAATCATTATGAAATATTTGGGTTTTGTCAACATGCAATTAATAGGAAAGAAATCCCAAAAAATTTGAATTAAACAAAAAAATCAAGAGCAAAATGAATACCAAACTCTCCATGGTCGAGTTAAGACAACAAATGGATAGGCCATAAACTTCAAGATTATTGTGGACGGCCAACAGTAGAACAAATCTCATTACACCATGGTGAGGTCATTGATATGCATAGCCAAAGACTGGAACCTGAGGTTGAATTTTGCTTAATGGAGTGGATCTAAAGAGGATAGTACGTGCTTATCCTAAGTTCCTAACTGTAGTGTAGTTCAAAATGCAAGTGTCCGTAACACCCAAATTGCTTTAATCCCTAGATTTCACCATGTTGGCTTTACTTTAATCCAAATGTTGACAACATCAACCAATCACATTTATTTTCTCCGTCCTTGAATATTTAAACACGACAACGCTGATTTTAAAAGCAGCCTCTGCTTAAGCGGCGACAGCCCATCTACTTAAGGAATCGTAAGCGAAGCCAGATGAAGTGTTTCCGGTCAAGCAGACCGTTTTTGCCGCTTCAATTGGCTTTATTCCGTTTTCTATGTGCCGCTCAATTGCTTGCTTAGGACCGTTAATCAAAACAAGGTTTGACATGGTTGAACAACAAATATTTGAAAAAGGAAAATGTTCGTTTGCTGCCTACTATGTATTACTTACTATAAAGTTAAAATAAGCAAATTTTAGTATTGTGTTCTTCTCCTACCTATTATGAACTTGTATATAGTGTTGTATGCGTTTCTACCTCTCACCACCAACTATAGATGTGGTGCTTTATAGCTGTTTCAATACATCTCATATGACATATTGATTATACCGTTTAAGAATTCTATGTTAATATTGTGAAAGTACCGTGTAAAAGCATGCATGAGTAATATAATTATATAAAATTTCAATCTACATTATGCAAAGTAGAATATATGTGTACTAGTATATAAAATATGGATAATTATATAATGTAAAATATAGTATACGTGTCCTATAATATGCTATAGGATACCCTAATATAGGCTAATATCGAGTCCATTATTCAATAATTAATACAATATGATAGTTTAAAGCATGGTGCAGGACTTCGACTTCGTTTCGACTTCGCCAGGTGTGGAAGTAGAAGTTTGTGGAAACTTCTTCGAGGAAGTTTCGAGGAAGTTTAGACGCAAACTTCGACAAACTTCGATGGTGTTTTTTTAGCAAAATGATGCATAACTTCGATTGGAAACTTACAAATTATGCTCTAACTCTGATTCATATGTATTAATTTGACATAAAAAACGCAATTCATGGCTCTCTAGTGCTAGGTAGGTTGATAATACAAAGTAGTAAATGATGCAGTGCACACTTGCTAATGTTCTCAAGTCTCAATAATCATGTTTTACATTTGCAAATAAAAATATACAAATTCTTATACAATTCTCTACTTCAACATACATTTTCCAAGCAAATATCCTTCATACTTCCGTATATTACATATGAAATATAGTAATATACTAATATAGATTACAATTCATTAAAATGAAGTGCATACCCAATAAATGTCTTCAGTAAAAAGCTGAATGCCTTCCAAAATCTTAGCCTGAATGTTGAGCTTCTTGAGTCTGCCTCAGTAGTGACATTTGGTTATCAATTCTCATAGCATATTGCATCCAAGTTGTGTGTTGAGAGTGGTTGAGCTCATAATCATGCACATATGCAGCAAAATCTTCATGGGATATTTTTGACAAATATCCAAATCTTGTATACAATGCAAGCTGTGTTGGATATCTGGAGGCAAGAGATCCTGGTGTGAAGTTGTAAAATTCTGGTATATGGGGCGGCCTTTCTGCATCAGAATCAGAAGGGGGTACATATATGTTAGGTTGTGGTGGGGGCTCGGGTTGTGCCATTGGTGGATAGTAGTGACTCTGAACACCTGATGTAGTGTCAGTTGTAGCTGCAAAAGGATCAGGGGCATATCCAGGGCCTAAGTAACTATATGATTCATTATCAGTTCTATGGGAAACCCGACTTCCATAAGTTCCTTCTGAATCACCACCATAATATCCAGGAACGGGTTCTTGTTGATAAAATCCTCTAGAAGTAGGCCCAGTAAAACCCAATAAATCATCCACAAAGGTGCTTCCTGTTGCTCCCGATTGACCTCCCAATGAGAGACTTCCAATTGATTCTGTGATATTGTCAGTGTTGTAAGGTGCATGATAAACAGGTTGAGGCACATGTCCTTGACCCTGTGGATACCAATTCTCGTAGCATGTTGGCAATGAATCTAGTTGTTGTTGTGGAGCTTTACCCTTTCCCTTTCTTTGGTAGGTTCGATCTGTCGGTCTTTTGAGTACCACTACCACTCTCATATTGTTGTTGACGTTGTTGTTGAGGTTGAGGGCGAGGAGATGGTGTTCTATGTGGCGGCGTATCTCCTCTTATATAGCTATCAGGAGTGTTGCCCCCATCACCACCACCTGAGGGCTCTGGAGTGGTGGAACCTGATGAGGCATCTGGTTCATCCTCTGGTAGACCGTGCCAAAAATCATCTTTATCAATATTGTCTTCTTCCACTCCCAGAGTGGTCTGATCTGCTTGTGCTCCCTCACTTTGTTGATATTCATCTACATCAACCCCCATTGCCCCTGCAATTGTGGCATTAGGCCCCCCACCTGGACGCCCTTCATCAAGTAAAGGCTCAGTAGTATTGTTCAACCATACTTGTAATGGGTCTTCATCGTCACCCCTGTCAGCGTAGACATACGCCCAATCAAGAGGATCAATGTCGACATTGCTTGTTGGGTTCCTCAATGATTCTTGTGTGTGTCTTTGCCTCAACTTCATATTATAGTGTACAAACACCAAGTCATGAAGACGTGAGGCAGACAACCTATTTCTTCTTTTTGTGTGAATCAAGTTGAAGGTTGACCAATTTCTTTCGCAGCCACCTGCTGCTGTTGTTTGGGACAAAACTTTAACTGCTACCGATCTCAATTCTTCACATTCACAACCATAATTCATCCACCAATCAGCTGTAAAAAATAAAGAATGTTCAATGATCAATAAGTGGACAAGTGAACCATTCATTATTATGATATCAAACATAACCAATCATGTAATTCTTTACCAGGAGAAAGTTTTTCCCTTGAATAGATAGCCGTCGGTAGCCCAAACAGACCAGATGCTTCTCTGAATGGCTTTATCTAGTGATTGGTAAAGTGAGAGAATTAGATTAACATTTTATAATAACGTGTAATAAAGAATTATATACTATCCAACCCATACTTGTGCAACAGCTCGAATTGCGTTATCTTTGTCAGCAAAGAGCTTATCAATCACTTCTTGGAGACCCATTACCAAGTCTCCTTTTCTCCCAATATCATTCTTGTATTGAAATCTTGGGTTTAAAAAATAAGCTGCACATATAAGGACACAAAAATTAGAAAATATTAGATGACTAATAAACACTAAGACCTAAATGGCTAAATGCAAATGTCACATCTTTACCTGCTTTATGCAATGGGTGTAGAAGCATTCCATCCCATCGTTCATCTACAACTTTTAGGAATTGTGCCTTGGCATTAGTTGCAGCTTCTTCTACTTTATCTCTCATAAGGCGCATTGCCTCATAGATATAGGGCATGGTGGCATTCTTATCACCATCCACCATGCGCAAGACATGAACCACATGATCCATTATCTTTACAACCTTGGTCACTCTAGTCCAGAAGTAGTCATCATTCAAAATTTTCACCACTTCTTTGGCTCTGTCAGTTTTACTATCAGGGTGTTTGGCCCACTCTTCAGAAACAAAAATTCTTTTTAACCCTTGTCGCTTTTGCTTTAAGCTTTGCAAAGCGATATAGTTGCTTGCAAATCTTGTAATGCCCGGTCTTACTATGTCTCCTCCACAAAACTCTTGGCTTCGCATCATTGCAAGTAGGTAAGAGCGATTATATATAAATTTTGTAATTCTTGTGGCCCTAGGCATTACATATGTAAACAGATCTAATTTTCCAAAATCTTTCAATATTAGATCAATGCAGTGTGCGGCACATGGCGTCCAAAATAAGCTGTATTTTGAAGACTCTTCAACTGATTTTCCAGCTTTTTTGAAATTTGGCCCATTGTCAGTGCAAATTTGAAGAACATTCTCTTTTCCAACCTATTTTATCGCACTCTTAATCAATTTTGCAAGGTAGCTGTGGTTTTTGATGTGGCGAGATGCATCAACTGATTTTATGAAAAATGTATCACCGTCACAATAAGCCATGAAGTTGATAATTTGTGTCTTGGTACCACTTGTCCAACCATCACACATGAGTGTCAACCCAAAAATTGACCACTTTTTTTGTTTCATCTCCGCAATCTAGCAGTAGTTTCTCCTGTGGAAGATATTTGTTCATCAAGTCGTGTGGAGTTGGTGATTTGACTCCTCATCCATGTTCGGCGACAACATCTATCATATGTTGCATGTAAGGGCCCTGTGCCACATTGGGAGCAATACCACTAGCAAATATAAATTTTCCTATTGCCTGTCCCACAACATCTTTTGCATTCTTCAACATACCTGACAAAGTTTTCTGCTTATGACTTTGTTTACGAAACCCTGGTTCAGAAGAAGTGTACCTCATGCTATTGGTCCTCAAACCTTGCAATTCTTGGCTTTCTAAATTGACAAAATTTGCTGGACGGCTTCCACTCCCACCACCAACATTGAAATCAGATGGGCCAAAACCACGTCGGGTTTCATTAAATTGCCTTTCTTCTTCTTGTCTGAAAACCGCCTCCATTCTTGATCTTTTCAGTGCATGTCTCATTGCGTCATCATCATCATCATCATCTTCTAATTCAACTACATTTCGTGGTATCGATGCACCGAACATCAACTCTTTGAACCTTGCATCTCTAATCTTGTCTTCCATGTGTTTTAGATCTTTTTGACTGAGTTGCTTGGAAACAATTTTTCTTATTTGATCTGGGCAATCTCTACACTTTGCAACATTTTTATCCCCTCCCACCAAGTGCTTTTTGAACCTAGAAATCCCACCACTCATTATAGTTTTTTTGCAGAAATTGCACTTGGTTTTTTGCCTAGATCCATCAACCATTTCACAATACATCCATGCAGGGTCAACTTCCCCCCTGACTCACCACCTCCACCTTCACCTCCTCCACCATCACCTCCTCCACCATCACGACCTGAACCAACCATTAAAACAAGTAGCACCCACAAAATACCCATATCTTCAGTCACAAAAAACCTGCACACAATAAATTAAAAGAAACAAATATTAGATAAATAGTGGGAATGTGGGATTAACTCATTATTAGATATTAGGCAAATAAGTGGGAGTGTGGGACTAAGTTAACTAACTGAGTACTACTAACTTGGTAGAAAATCATACATTTTTAGAACTGAATTTTTTTAATTAAGTAATAAATAATTACTAATAATTCCTGAAATTATTAAATATATTGTAAATTGATAGTATGGCGAGCTATTAAGTGGGATTAACTAGCTAAGTAGCTAACGAACTAAGTTAACTAACTAACTAGTGAATAATCTAGGTTGAAATTTGACAATTATAATTTATTTATATCTGAAAATTGATAAATAATATTAATATTTACTGAAATTATTATATATGTTGCAAATATTGTAGTTAAAGTCAGCAAATTACTCATTAACTAACTATAATACAATATTACGAATTTTCTAACTCTAAATCTAATTAATGGAAAATTAAAGTATATAATATTTATGTAAAACGAAATTCATAAAAATATTATTTTTCATATTTGTTTTATGATATTTTGTTGTAATAATACAAGATCTAAGTAAATATTAGCTAGATCTATGCTAGATTTAAGTAGATCTAAGCTAGATCTAAGTAGATCTAAGCTAGATCTAAGCTAGATGTAGTTAGATTTAGGCTAGATCTTAGTAGATTAAGGTACGATCTAGGCTATATTCACCTAAATATTAATAATTAACAGTTTGTGCATGTAAAAAATACTAATTTCAGATCATTAGATCTACATATTATGTATATATGTATAGGGAAAGTAGTAGAGAATGGAGTATTTAAGAGTTAGTAGTAGTTGTTTTTATTTAGAATTGAAAAAACAAAGAAAAAGGAGGAGATTTGGGACTTACCTTCTCAACAGCAGCAATGGAGCTCTTCAACAGCCACAACAGCTCGTCCAAAGTCTGCAAACAGCAGATGAGAGGGACCTCGTACAAGGCATCAAGTTATAATAGCCAACTTAAGGCTTTTTTGCTTCGTGGGTCTGACCGTCCTAACTTTGGCCCAACTTTGGCCACTTCGGCGAAGTTTCGCTGACATCGACGATGTTTACACCATTTTCTGCAGGAAAAAATCAACTTCGTCGAAGTTCGTCATTTGTCGCCTCGAAGTTGTGACGAGGCCGAAGTATTAGTGGTTCGACTTCGCCAACCTACGAAGTTCGAAACTTTGCCGAAGTTTCGGCCAACTTCGCCGATTTTTTGATCCATGGTTTAAAGCTTAGGTATCAGGGTGGGCATTTGGGCCCTCTAGGCTCTGGGAAATTTGTCTCAAATTGGGCGCCCAACCCCTTAGGAGACCTAAGTGGCCACTTAAGGCCCTTTATGCTCAAATTAAGCCACTTGAAGGCTAATGTAACATAAGTTAGGTTTGAATTTGATCAAGTTATGATTGTCATGGGATTGATTTATCCTGACTCAAATTAGGGTAAATTAGTATTGATTTGGGGAGGGGGTGATTTGGAGGAAATATGTCTAATTTGGGGAAATACATATGATTTGGCCATGCTCGTCTCATTTAGATAAATATTGGGTAAATTAGGGTTGGTTGGGATTTGATCGGGTCATGTTATGCAAAATTAGGTGTTTTTAGGTCAATTATGTCAATTAGGTCTGATTTGAGGAAAATGGTTCTGATTTGTTGAGATTACCCTGATGTAATTAGGTCTTGTTTAGGTCAACATAGGAAAAATTTCGGGGAAATTAGGTCTGATAGGGTCATATTATGCAAAATTTGGTTTGATTTTAGGCCAAATCAAGTCAAATGTGGGCATCTAAGGTCTGGTTAGGGGAAACAAGTATTGTTTGGAAGACATAGTTCTAACCTGGGAAGGTTAGATCTGAGTTGGCCAAATTTGGTTTCATTTAGATCAATATAGGCAAAAAATTTGGGACATTGTGTCTGATTAGCTCATGTTGTAAAAGTAGGTTTAATTTAGGCCAAATTAGGGCAAACTAGGTCAATTAGTCAAATTTGGACCCAATGAATTCAAATTAGGGCCAACCAATTCTAGTGTAAGTCATGTTGGGTGTGATTGAGCCAAAAGTCTATGTAATATTATATGATAATGTCATTATTTGATATTTACATATCCGAAACCATGAATGTAAATAGAAAAAAATAGCATTATTAAAAAAAATAAAGCGCCTAGAAATGCTTGCCCCCATCCTCCAAGAAAGGCCTAACACCTAGCCACCTTAACTATAGTTAAAAGTAAAAATGTGCTTTAAAATTATAAGTCCATGAAAGTATAATTGATACAAATGTTTATGTATTTACAATTACCTATCCTATTCTAGTGAATATTATTCATATTACTTGGTTATTGCATTGTTTACTAATAATTTAATACTATTGTATTTATCGGAAATAATGGATAGATGATACATACATAATGTGCTTGATACAAGAGAGACCCCGTGCTGTAAAATTACAAGTCCATGAAAGTATAATTGATACAAATGTTTATGTATTTACAATTACCTATCCTATTCTAGTGAATGTTATTCATATTACTTGGTTATTGCATTGTTTACTAATAATTTAATACTATTGTATTTATCGGAAATAATGGATAGATGATACATACATAATGTGCTTGATACAAGAGAGACCCCTCTCCTTTATATGGGAGGTGGACATAACTCTAGAGACTTCCAGGCATGATTAGACTATATGGGCCTACAGGCTCTGGCCCATATGATATGACTTATTCTTCTAACAATACTTTTGAAATGAAAATAGCTACATTATTTCACTACACAGTCCGCTTTTCACGAAGTGCCTGCTTAATTAGCCGCTTCACAACATTACGGGAAGGTTGGCTGCTCGCTTCCCGCTTCACGCTTTCCATAACCTAGCACGGGACTAACAAAGAGAACTATAATCTTTACATCTTAACGAGAATATGGTCCATAACATAGACGAGTGAAAAGGAAGAATCCATGTAGCCAACCAAACATGGTTGATGCGGAAGGAAGGTTGGCTGCTTGCTCCCTGCTTCCTATTTTCCATATCCTAGCATGGGATTAACAAGAGAACTAGAATCTTTACATCCTAACGAGAATATGTCCATAACAGAGACGAGTGAAAAGGAAGAATCCATGTAGCCAACCCAACATGGTTGATCCAAAACTCCCACTTTCCATAACCTAGTACGGGACTAGCAAGAGAACTAGAGTCTTTACATCTAAATGAGAATATGTTCCATAACAGAGACAAGTGAAAAGGAAGAATCCATGTAGCCAACCCAACATGGTTGACCCAGAAGATAAGGTACTTTTTTGTGATAAGGACTGATTGAGGTAGATGATATAAGGCTTCATAATCAAGTCTATATGTGAACCTCAAACAAAGTGCAAGTTCTCAACGGTTTTATCATTTAAATGGCAAAAGTTAACTTATGTCTGTCAACTCAGGTTGACGGTCGCTAGAAAACCCTATCATTTAACTAAAATTGATAATTAATTTGTGAACCAGTTATAGAATTATGAAGTTTTTAGAATGCAATATTAGTAACCACACTTGAGATTGAGGTTAAACATCCCTATATTTGTGTGGACGACTTTGTATTTTTTTAGATTTGATATACCTGATTTTAACGTGATAGTGCAAAAAACAGAGATCACTAAATAGGAATTAGAACACCTTGTAGTACAATCTCAGAGGTAGATCAAGGAAAGTATTAGAATAAAACATTTACTGTCATATAGGACAAATTCTCCCAGATTGAGTTAATGACGCGTTTTGTATGAGGTACTGCACATGGGTCTGGACTACCAGATTAGTCAAAAACATGTGTTTGTTTGTTTTAATTCAAATTTTGGATTGCACCAGTGTGGCAACAATAGAATCCCAGTGTCGTGGGAAGCCTCCATACCACGCACCTTGCAGTACCACCACAGAGGTATAAATCATAAATGTGTAAACTCTAACTGCATGTGACACTCTTCAGAGTCTCTAACTCTTGACAACAACCGTCTTCCTTTGTCTTACCACCCCCTTCTTCTTTCTTTGTTGCTGTGTTGACCCCCTATCGCTTCAAATTGCGGCGTCGGGCTTCCACATTTCTCCCCCTTCTGCCTTCTTTCTTGTTGTGTCGAGCCTCCATCACCACAAGTTACGACTCCGGGCTCGCACGTTTCTTCCCCTTATGCTGATTCTTTCTGACTTTGCAACCCATGCCCGACCTCCACCTGCTTTCTTCCACCAAGGCCTTGCCGAGCCTCCCATCTTCCTGCCTCGACTGCTACAATTTCTGCCTCACAAGCCACAACTGTCCTTCACCTTCATACTGGCCTCTGACTACAACCTATTGTTTCAGGCTGACGTAAACCTATCTCACACCTAGCCTCCACCCACCTCCAGCCCCGTCTAATATTTTTCTTTTGATTCACCCATTATGGAATATATGTTTCCAATATACTTTCATGTGCTGTTTCCAAATGCAACTTGGTAACTACAAAACTAATACCTCTTATATACCATACCATCTCATCCTTTATTGTATCCCAATGAAATCCATTCCGGCAAACCAAACATGGCCTAAGGGTATCTACAGTGGGTTGCACCAAAAACTCAGATTTGGCAAAATAAAAAAAAGATAAATTCCCTTCAAAGTTTTATGAAATCAATTTTTGTAGCAAGCTTTATGTGTTTTGATTTTCAAACCCGCAAAATGGATATTTCCCTTTTAAAGATTGCTATCCATGTTCTAACATTGAGCGCCATCATTTTCCTTGACTATTTCGATATTTCCAATAAATCTCCATCATTGCAACCGGGATCAATGCCATAAATGACCGAAGAGCTGTCAGAGTCTCGCCAATGGTGGTCCTAATTTCCTTTCATTTGACTCATATGACAAACTGGTTGTTTTACATCTGTATGTGTTGACGAAGAATGTTTTACTCTGTTGATGCTAAAATTATTATATGATAATTAATCTCAATGGCCATAGGGTTAAATATGGTGAGACTTGGGGATCCGTTTGGTTGCACCATAGGAAATTGGAAAATGATGTGGATTATGGGTAATGCAAAGGCTCTGTACCTTCTGAGTTAGACCCCGGTAAGGTAAGTGGTTTTACATTAAGTGGCCTTCAAGCATTTTTTCATGAAGAACCTGCTTAAAACAGAGTGTGACACATTTTTTTTAACATTTATTTACATAAGAAACGGTTAACTGCCGGAAAGGAGCAATGTTCTGAAAAACTTTCTTAACATTTCAATCACAGATTATGCCTTCACCATTTTAGATGTCCGCCATTCCTGGTATTGAGAAACTTAATCCTTTCTGACTTTACAATTGGTATGGCCCATACTGTACGGGCGCTTCCTACTTGTCAAGGCGTCCTTGACGGTGGGTTAAGCCGAGGAGCGCCTAGGCTTTTTTGGTTTTTTTATACTTTTTTTCCCAGTTATATATTGAAATGTTTGTACACAAGATACTATAATATGTGATAATGTCATTATTTATTCATGAAATGGTATTATAAGCCTATTTGCATTGATAACTATATGAGAATCAGGGGCAAGAGAATTAACAGGAAGAAAAAGAACAACGATAACATGAAGATAAGTAGAATTAGAGAGAGAAAATGGGATAAAAAGAAACATACAAATGGTAGGAGTTGTTCAAGAAGAAGTCAGAATAAGACAAACACAAGGGCAGTAAAAGGAGATTTAAAGATGAGGAAGAATTCAGCAAAACAAAATAAAAAAAAGCAGTAGCAGGTGGTAAAATAGAAAATATAGAGGAAGGAAGAATAGGTCAGTAAAAGTAAATGGAAACATGCAAACAATAGCAGTCGTGAGGAGATTTAGGAGGAAGAAATCAGAAAAAGAAAACAAACATATGCAAATAGTAGTAGTAGTAGATTTGGGAGCAGGAGATATAGGACAAATCTGAAATAAGAAATATGCACATAGTCACATAGTAAGTATGAGGGATATAGGAGGAATAAATCACAAAAAAATGCAGCAGTAGTAGGATTGATTAATAAAATGCAGGAAAAAGGATAAAAAAGAAAAGAAAAAGAAGTAAGAACAACAGACATACGAGTAAGTGATTTTTTTTTAACAAACAACACTATGAGGACTTACCAATTTGGCCCAAATCACGCGGTCACGCCTAATTTCTCGAAATCAGATCTGTTTTCCCCCTGCTCAGAACTAATTCGCCAAAATGTGACCTGATTTGGCTTGAATCAGACATCATTCAACCATAAAATTACTCGAGGTGATCTAGTTTGACCAAGTTTAGACTCGATTCATTCTAATTTAGCCTTCAAATTGCTTAATTTGGGCCTAAAAGGCCTTAGATGCCCACTTAATGCACTTATTAGGCTGATCTAGGAATTTGTCATGCAAACTTGTTACAATTAATCATTCTCCATTTCCACTTGTTTGATTTCATATTGTGGAATGATTATTCTCCACAGATAATGTTTGATTTCATACTGTAAACTTACCAATGATTTTGTCATTTTTCAAATAATAAAGTTTGTATTCATATTGTAAACACACTTTGGCTTTAATATTTTTTCCTCTTGTGTTTGTTTCTGTAAATTCTGTGTTATAACTTACTTTACATCTCTGGATGGATGGATGATATTTGTATTAATTCCATATCGTATATATGTATATGTATATTTCTGTGCTCGCAGTGTCAAATGCTGTGTATATATGGTGAACATACTGTTGGATAGTTATTTTCAGTCTAGAATAGACTACTGTCTACGAACTGCTGAATTAACGTACAAACAGAACATCATTTCAATCTATTTACCTGCCTAGTAAATCGACTAGCAGTGAAGTAGTTACAAAGTTATGTATATTACCTGTACACCTCGTAATTTTTCTACTGATATGTGAGAAGTGGTGCTGAATCACCAAAACAGACAGATAACCATAAATTTGGTGTTGTTTATTTGTTTTGTAAGCTTGATATTGGTGTTACAGTAGATTCTAGATGCTGTTACCATGTTATACTTTCTAAATTTAGATAATAAATAACTTTCAGTCTACATCTGAAACATAATTTCTTGTTCATCTGTTCCTTATAGTTCATCCAAAATTTCGTTGAAAAACCTTGTTTTTGGTATCCCAATGCTTGACACCGAAGATTTGTAGCACCCCAAATGTGCACAAAACCATTCCCCTACCAGTCGAGGTAGCACACATGCTACAAGCAGCTTGTGGGACCCCAAACTAAAACTGTTCCCCTGCTAGTCAAGGTAACAGTCTGTGTGTCACACAGATGCTGCAATCGTTCCCGAGGGACAATTGACCCCCAACCTACCCTTTGAGACGTTCCTCTTTCACCATCAGGAAACATCATATGGGCTTAGCTAAACAATATATGTTTTATAATTATCATTCTAATCTATTTACTGTTGCATTACATGGCATTTTTCTTATCCTTCTAGCTTGTACAGTGAGGTTCTGTGTACATATGTCTTTTTCTTTTCTTTCTTAAAGTCATATTCACACTGACCACTGGTTATGGTTCCGTTTCCCAATCTGATAAAGCAAAGTTGACGGGCTTGCTGATGTGGTGGAGCCTTGTTTTAAACTTTATTTGATACTGGTAGCATCAATCATGGATATCGAGGCGTCCTGGGCATTTTTGCTTGGCACCTACATTGGCATAATTCTCTGTGTTACTTTAATAGAAAATTGCTGTGTACTTAACATAGTTGAAGCTAACAATGCATGATGACTCTTTGCACATTAAATATGAGAGCAAGACTATGTATAAGAATGACTTTGAAAGAACTATCTAGGTGCCACTTAGATGTTCCTTACTACCAAACTGAGGCAGGGCTTCTGCCTTGACAACTGCAGCATGAACATGTCTTGCTGATTATTCCTTTCAATTAGGTTTTTAGCATTTATGGCCTCTAATCACGAACGGAAAGCAGCCTAAATGATTACTTAAGAAGTCATTGCTTAAGCCTTTGGTTGAAATAAAACTGTGCCTTTCCGAACCATGGCTATATTGGTGAAATGAGCGTTGTTGCTTGTTTTTGAACCATTCCGGCTTAACATGTTCATGCCATAAGTAGTAGTGTATCAAATATAGATATGGAAGGAATAATACTTGGAAGCAATTATAGTTTAGTTCATATATATCTTGAATATTAATTGTTTCCCTTTTTTTGTTGTTTAATGTGAACATAAAACGTGACACTTATATTGCAGAGAAGCTGACATCACAAAAGAGCGCATTGAGAAGCTTTTGAAGGCTGGAGCAAATGTTATACTCACAACAAAGGGAATTGATGATATGGCTTTGAAGGCATGTTCCTTTCTGATCTATAAGCCTAATTGTGAAGCATGTTCCTTTCTGATCTATAAGCCCAATTGTGAATATTGACAGCTGTAGTTTTAACTGTTATTTTACAAATATAAAATATGATTTAAAATAAGTGCATATTTTTCTCTCCATATCAAGTATAATAAGACTGTCTGTCAAACTAGATATGGAGTTTCTATATTTGTATGGTATGTGCACTATATATAAGTATTTACTAGATGGGTACTCATGGTAATATAGTATGTTAGAAGTGTGTCCAGACTGCAATTTTTGTCTATCTCATGTTGACATATGAAATTCAGTAACAATTGAAATGATACATATTTGGATTTTTTATGGATGAGTGAGTAATAGGCTCTAGACTCGACTGCAGAGAAAGAAGTAGCTCACAGTAGCATCTCCAAAGAGTGTCCTTTGTCTGTTTCATCATGACTTATGAAATCTAGCAACGAATTAAATTGCACTTGTACTTGATTTCATGAATGAGTAACAACCTATAGAATCAACTGCAGGCAGAGAAGCAGCTTTGGATATAAGGATAACAGCCTAAAGGAAAGCTTGAGACTTGTTTGTCTTCTGCAATCTTTTCGTTGTATTTTTTGGCTTTTGCCTCGGCTAGGTGAAGCTGGCAGATTATTGAAAGATTTACTTGAGTATATCATGACTTTTTGTGTGCTCCTACTTCCTAGGTACCAAAGTATTCAAAGGGGGGCTTGCCTTTGTGTGCTGTTTTGACTTTTTGTGTGCTGAGTCCTATTAAGTAAATTTTTTTTCCCGGGGGGGGGGGAGTTCATATCTATTATAGAGTTTAAGTTATATCCTGTCAGTGTTAGGCCCCTGATACCCTTAGGTTGTGTTTGATACGTGGTGACAAAACACGTGGTGATGGTGACGGTGATGGTGAAATGTTAAAAATTGTTGTTTGGTTACACCTGCATGGGATGGTGAAAGGAATGAGGAAATATTTAAAAAGTGTTGTTTGTTACATCGTTACCCTGTTGGGATAGGGAACTGTTTTTATAGAAAACACATCACACAAATATAAATTCCATTTATTACACACTTCATACATGAAAGTTTCTTATGGCATGAATAACACAAACATGCTATCATCAAATTTTGGTATGGGTATAAACTATTTAATTTAAAGAAATATCAAGGAGACTCTTTCACATGCGAGTTATATTTCTTAAGAACCATAAATATTTTAAAGAAATACTTAATTGATTTTTTTTGAAAACAAAAATATTTCATCATAAATATTTTCTTGAAAAATACAATATGATAAAAAACATTTAGTGCAAAATTTTATCTTGGAGGAAAAAAGAGTGGCAGAAACGTTGTCCTGGAGGGAAAAAAGGTGTCTTGGAGGAAAATAATGTGTCGGAAAATTTGGTCTTGGAGGGAGAAAACTCGTCTTGGAGATAAACATTGTGGTGGGAAATTTTTCTATTGGAAGGGAGATTTTTAACGATAAATAAATATTTTTAGTTGGTAATGGGTACATAAACAAATGAAAAAATAACGGGAAAATTTTTGTTTAAAAGAATAAGATATATAAATAGTATTTAGAGCAAAATATGTTTTGCTAGGAAGTCAAAATTTGTTGGCGGGAATTTTTTTTGCATGCGGCATAGGGAGGGAAGGAAAAATATAGTAGAATTTTTCTTTGCACATGTGTTCATATATTAAGGAGACTTAAAGAACCTTTTTGTACCATCATTTACCATGCTTTTCCATGGGGACAAAAACAGACCAAAATTCACCATGGATTCACCAGGAAAAATTCCCTATCACTATCACCATTCGTACCAAACAACATTTTTGTTTTACCACCATTCCCTATCACCATGATTCACTGCGTACCAAACACAGCCTTAATGTTTAGACCAAACACATGTGCCTTGACCTTGTTTCTTTGCTAGGAACTATGCTATCCTCGTTAGGGCAATGTGAAAGATCACAATATCTATATGCCCTCTTGTTTTTATATGCATAACCATTAAATTTAAAAACATATAGGTAGAATCAACTTACTAGGAAAAAAATAAGTTCAACATAAAATAAGATCATGTTAAATTGTTTTTTTTTTTTTCAGATTGCTTGTATCAATTATTTGATCAGAGTAATCATGGTACATATATTAGATGTTGTTATCAGTTCCTATCTCAATTAGACCGTAGTACTTATAATATTGACTTTTACAAATTTGGTAACATTTCTCATCATTTATGTTACGTTATGTAGTATATACAAAGCCTATTCAATCATGTTTTAATGATAAAATTAGGAATATTGTACATGATCTCAGTACTAGATTAAATCGTAGTATCTATATTTTATATATCTCAGGACTAGTTAGCTATTAGATCATATTACTTGTATTTTGTCATAGCATATATTAGACCATAGATTAGTAATCATAGTACATCAATCTTAATGCCTATAATCGACCAATGTAAAAGATTGTTGTATTTATTGAAAAGTAGGGTTTCTCCAATTCTAAGTTTCTCTTTTTAAATCCCATTATAGTCAGGCATAATGATGACAGAGGAATGAAAGACTACAAATGCTTTATCAATGAGAAATACAATCCACATGTATTTAATAATAAGATTATTGTCTTATGTAATAGCTCGAAGTATGGCATACAGAGCAAACAACCAACCTATATTCTGCAATTCGGTAGGATAGAATGTATGTGGTTTTATCCATATCTAGGCTTTTCCTTCTCAAGCAAGGGTTTATCCATCTCTTTATTTGGCAATATGCTGTATTAATATGATATCTTTACCTCTCTGTTTGGGCTAGGATAGAATACATCCTGGTTGTATTCTCTTTTCTTATAATAAGACCAATATTACTATAGTAGATCTTTTCCAGATCAAAAAACACCATAAGAAATTCTCTTTTGTTTTCTCTACCTTCCTTATTATAAAAATAGCATATGTTGATTTTGCCGCCATAAAACCAAACTGGTTGTCTGATATCCGTAGTATCAACCTTAGCCTTTGCTCAATAATCCTCTCCCAAAGTTTTGAATGATTATTCTCCACAGATAATGTTTGGTAAACTTACCAATGTTTTCATCATTTGTCATATAATAAAGTTTGTATGCGTATTGTAAACAGACTTTGGCTTTAATATTTTTTCCTCTTTTTGTGTTTGTTTCTGTAAATTCTGTGTGATAACTTACTTTACATCTTTGGATGGATGGATGATATTTGTATCAATTCCATATTGTATATATGTATATATGTATATATGTATATATGTGTTGTTTATTTGTTTTGTAAGCTTGATATTGGTGTTACAATAGATTCTAGACGCTGTTATCATGTTATACTTCATAAACATAGGTAATATATAACTTTCAGTCTATATCTGAAACATAAGTTCTTGTTCATCTGTTCCTATAATTCATCCAAAAATCCGTTGAACAACCTTGTTATTGGCATCCCAATACTTGACACCGAAGGTTTCTAGCAACCCAAATCTACACAAACCCATTCCCCTACCAGTAGTACCCATGCTACAAGCAGCTTGTGGGACCCCAAACAACTCATAAACTGTTCCCCTGCTAGTCAAGGTACAGTCTGTGTTACACAGATGCTAAATCATCCTTCAGGGACAATTGATCCCCAACCTACCCTTTGAGACGTTCCCCTTTCACCATAAGGAAACATCATATGGGCTTAGCTATTGATAATTATCTATCATATACTTCATCGTTCGTATAAATGCTGTTGTAGGAATTTGTCATGCAAACTTGTTACAAT
The DNA here is from genome assembly GCA_963693085.1 of Alisma plantago-aquatica. Classification (NCBI taxonomy): domain Eukaryota; kingdom Viridiplantae; phylum Streptophyta; class Magnoliopsida; order Alismatales; family Alismataceae; genus Alisma; species Alisma plantago-aquatica. The sequence goes on from OY856410.1 coordinate 1,107,312,814, forward strand.
TAATCACTCTCCATTTCCACTTGTTTGATTTCATACTGCCAACATATTGTGCAATGATTATTCTCCGCAGATAATGTTTGATTTCATACTGTAAGCTTACCAATGATTTCGTCCTTTGTCATATAATAAAGTTTGTATTCATATTGTAAACAAACTCTGGCTTGAATATTTTTTCCTTTTGTGTTTGTTTCTGTAAATTCTGTGTTATAAATTTACATCTTTGGATGGATGGATGATATTTGTATCAATTCCATATTGCATATATATATATATATGTGTGTGTGTGTGTGTGTGTGTGTGTGCTTGCCGTGTCCAATGCTGTGCTTGTATCCTACATTTTAAAAAATGGCTGCGTCCGTGTCTGTGCTTCCTAGTGTATTTGTTTTCACCATAATATATAACTCAAATCCTTGTGAAATCAGTATGATGATATTTGCATACAGAAAAAAAATAGTCTGAACTCGTTAAAAAAAGATTTAATGTGCTTAGGTGCCCAGCCTTACTACTGTGGTGCTTTGCCACCCTAACAAGCATGATTGTATGGCATTGGGTAAGTAGCTAGGGTTTCATCTAAATTGAGATTTTCTCTATGTCATTCATTACTTCTGTTTCGTTTTTTCTTTTGACAAATTCACCGTTATAACTGTGGTTTTCCTTTAATAATACTCACTCTTTTGACATCCTTGCATTTTCTCCTTTTCTTTCTCTACAGTATTTCGTAGAGGCTGGTGCTATTGCAGTAAGACGTGTCCGCAAGGAGGATTTGCGACATGTTGCAAAGGCCACTGGAGCAACTGCTGTAATTTTTATTTTCCTCATTTTCAAACCAGTTCACATTTTGGGGAATCATCTGGATGGTGATTGCCTAAGGTTGCAAGCGCATGGTATAACAAATTCCATTTCATGTAGGTTTCCACATTTGCTGATATGGAGGGTGAGGAGACATTTGATTCTTCCTTGCTTGGATATGCGGCCGAAGTTGTTGAAGAACGTATTTCGGATGATGATGTTATTCTTATCAAGGGAACAAAAAATACTAGTGCAGTCAGTATTTGAGCCACCTAAGCTTATTTTTCAGTCACTGTTTATGAAGAAATATCATAACTGGATTCATACTTTTTTTTTCTTTGTTAAAATATGCAACAATAACTAAGCTATTTATCTTTCGATCTGTATGTGCCTTTTAGGTCTCCTTGATACTACGTGGTGCAAATGATTACATGCTTGATGAGATGGAACGGTCTCTGCATGATGCGATCTGTATCGTGAAGAGAACTCTTGAATCGAATATGGTAACATGATCTATCTTTGATGTCTGATAATAGTCAGATTTCATAAATGCTGGATGCCTTAATCTTTTAGGTGGTAGATTATCTCTCTTCAAAGTTAGTATAGAATCAAGGATTATCTCTCTTCAAAGTTAGTATAGAATCAACTTGTGGGTAGAATTGTACCCTGGATTTTGGAAACGACCAGGTGCAATCTAGCTTTGAGGGCTCTTAGGAGCAATGTGCCCACTTGTATCCTATACCATGTCTGGTATGAGAGAAATAGTAGACTTCATGGCAAAGGTGAGCATGACTACCTTAAGACTTTATGACATTATTGTTAATAGGTTGCGATTGACCTATAGTAGTAGGCCTAAATACCTCATAGGAGTAGTGAGGATTTTGATGCATTGGGACCTGGTTTGAGCAGGTTGTATGGTATACAGGTTTTTGTTTTACCCTATACTTTGTAACACATCTATTGAGCAATATATTACCTTATCCAAAAATTTGATGGTTTTAGCATACACAAGAGCATGCGGTTCTCGATGTGATGAGAATTTCTCAGCATACACTTTTTGGTAAGATTTTTCTCTCTCGTCATTCCTTTTTGTATTTTTCTGCATAGGTTGTAGCTGGTGGTGGCGCTGTGGAGGCTGCATTGTCAGTTTATTTGGAGTACCTGGCAACTACTCTAGGATCTAGAGAGCAATTAGCAATTGCTGAGTTTGCTGAATCTCTTCTCATTATACCAAAGGTGTTCAACTATCTTCAAAATTTATGCTCGGTCGTTGTCTTTTGGGAGCTCAACAAATAACTACGCTTCCTTACAGGTTCTCTCCGTAAATGCTGCAAAAGATGCAACTGAATTAGTTGCCAAACTGCGTGCTTATCATCATGCCGCACAGACACAAGCGGACAGGCAACACCTTTCTAGGTGACACTAATTTTCCCTATTTACTTTTAGATGGACAACTGGTTTATGTGTATTTACTATCTGCATGTCCTTTCTGTGGATGTAGTATGGGTCTAGACCTTGCAAATGGCGCCATTCGCAACAACCTGGAAGCTGGTGTCATTGAGCCTGCAATGAGTAAAGTGAAAATATTACAGGTAGTGTGTTAATGTTAATTTAGCACAGTACAAAGTTTTGTATACAATTGTTTACGTAACTGGTATGCAACCATAAATTTGAATTTTACTTGTCAATTTTCTATTGCATTACATTTCCACGGTGCAAGTTGTTACATTGTTGTCAAGATACCGACAAGAAAGCTATTAACATACCTGAATGTCTGATGATAATAAATGCTCTCTCTTGCATGGGATGCTAGAATCGACCGTACATCTTTTTAGTTACATATGATATGTTTCATATGATCACCTGATCCCCAAAGAGGTAACCGGATAGGTTGACCCTATTTAATCCCCAAGCATAAGTTGGAAGATTCTGTTTAATTCTGGTTGACGCCTGCATTTTGAGTTAGGATGAGATTTATGTTCGTATACATCTTGATAAATCTGCCTTAATTCTTCTTTATTGTTTGATTTGATTATGCAGTTTGCAACTGAGGCCGCTATTACCATTCTCCGAATTGATGATATGATTAAGGTCGCAAAGGAAGATGAGCCGGAGGATGATGGCCATTAAACTTCTAAATTTAGACGTTGCAAAAAGTCGTCAATACCAAATTTTGACAAATTAATGCAATTTTTGGATGTATTCTGTTTAGCAATGTGTGGGGTTGCATCAGTTTTTACCCTTAGGGTGATTTGGCAGTGTTCTTACTGAATTATGGCATGTGGCCTACTGTGTCCATGGCACAAATTATTTGATCGCAGATGATTTTGGCTTTCAGCTGTATGTTAGAATTTATTCTGGCACACTGGGATGCGCTGAAATTTGCCATATTCAAACTTTTCTATTATGGATGTCTCCAGTTGTTGATGTTTTCATGTTCAATGCTATTTCTTTGTTGCCATCTTAAGCAATTTTTGAGGATTCTTGTCGATTTGAAAAAAGATATTGTTCAAATATTTAACTGCCTTTTCCGCCTTGTGTTAATGTGAAGGTATATAAACTTTGAAGGTTTTTAGGCCACAACCCTTTTCTACGTCACATCTCAAAACAAGCAGTAGTCACGAAGAGACGCTAATGCACAACTTTTGTAGTAGAAACAGATATGTTGCCACACGTATCCACATATTGCCTCGGATATTAAGAAATAACTAGTTCTCTTTAACCATATGTCGTAGATGACTTACAGGAACGGAAGAGATGTACCAAAACCAATGAGTACATTGTGCTATTGATCATTTGTTTGATCACAGGGAAATGGGGCGCAACGTGTATTATGACATGGATTGAAGATGTTATTAATTTCTTTTCTACGTGTAATTGTACTAGCCCTATAATTATCTATCCGAACAGTAAGTGTTTTGACAGGAAGTGGGTCGGTTCAATGTAGGGGATGTACATAAATTATATTGTTGTCACGTGAATATTTGAGCGTGGTTTGTTCTATGCTAAATATGGACATTTTATCACTGCGTTCTTATGTTTTCTACAAGAATATGACCAAAGCTCTTATGCTTATGTTCGTGAAAGTCCTTGACAAGTGCAAACTTAATGATCTTGCGCATCGCCCTTCGAGTGCACATTTGATTATGTTGACTTCATAATGCTACTCGAGCCCCATGGCCCTAACCAAAATGGTTTGTGCCTTCTATTGTGAAGTGAACATGTTGGACTAAGTGCCATTAGGCCTCATCATCTATACATGAACGTTTTCTTATGGACATCCCAAATAAGTGGACGCTTGTTCATCCAGTAAGATTGTAGATTTTCTTTTGTGGTAAAGAGTATTTTGTGTGTGTGGCTCAACATGATGTCTTAGGTGCCCAATATTTTTTAAAATGGGGGGGGGGAGGGGTGGGCACTTCTCCATCGGCGTGGAATTATCGCATTACTTATCAATATATATTAAGGAAAATGTTCATGAACGTTCGTTTGCCACATTGGTCACTCAATTAGAAATGTGAAAATTTGACGCCTCAAAGAGGTCAAAAGCAAACTAGGTTTATCTAATTGGTTTGACCCTTCATGGAATGGACACTTGGCCCTTTCGTTGATCTTGTTGATGACATGTGCATACTTTTCCCTATTTACACAATTATGAAATATTTGGGTGTGAAGATATGACGTTAGAAACTATAGAGTAACAAGTCATGCAAATTTCATCAAGTTTGTCTAAGAAGCCCTGTGAAGAATAATGGAATTAAACATATAGAATATCATTTAAAACGGTTGAAACAGAGCATGGCATACCATACAAGGTTTTTAAGGCATTGAACCGTCAGCCTCAACATGTTACATTAAGGTAGTCATGTCATGACTACATGGCTATATTAAGTAGAAACCGCGCAAGAGGGTTTTGTGAGAGCAGTTGGGAGAAGAGATGGACTGTACCCATATGAACAAAAGATGTGCAAATTAATAGAAGTGACATTTTTCAGTCCAATTGTGCCAACAAGGAGGCAACTTATCTTGGCGCCAAAGATGTATTCTCTCCTAATATTTTGCAAACTTTGGTGATACCGCTTTGAAACAAATCTTGGACTTTCCCACCTTTCCCAAATTGCTCAAAATCTCAAGTCTAAGGTGATGAGAATGTCATAACCTTAACAAAACAACTTGATTTTTGGTTCGATAATATTGGGAACAATCACGTGGAGTATGTTTTTCATGATCTTTGTAATATTGAGTATGTTTTTCATTATCTTTGTAATATTACATGGATACAGTGTTTTATAGAGCTTGCTTTATAGGTTTTTGGCATAATATCGACAAAAATGTTTTCAACCACTACCGAGTTATCCACTAGAACAAGAAATAAAAACAACATTCAAGCTTCTTCAACAATTTGGCACATCTTCTTGAAGAATAGGGGCTCAAAACAGAAGTGCCATGGGGATTTGTCCTCCTAGGCTTTTAGAATAACATCCTCAACCTCATCCATTTGGCAAAAAAAATTGGATACAATGACACCCATCATATTAATTGATATTTAGGACATCTTAGGATTCATGAGAGATGTGTGCGTGCAAGCCTAATTCAAGACATTATGGTAATACTCTTGTACATATTTCTGAATAAAAATATCATGTGTAACTATAATCCCATCAATTATAAAAACTTCCCATTTTTGTTTCTCATCCTTATTTGTTCTATAGATGGGGAATGATTTGGATGATATATTGATAGTGTGTTGACTATATGTTGGATACAACACAATTTCTCTCTCTTATATAGGAGAAGGTTGGACATGACCCTAGAGACTTCCATACTTGACTTGACTCTATATAGGCATGCATACTCTATCCCATATATGATATGACTATTACTTCTTACACTTCCCCACAAGTAGGAGCATGAGAGAATCACATGCCCAACTTGGATGATAGAAAAAAACAAGACATAGAAAAAATCTATGACTTAAACATGATGGCCCCTGACTTAGAACAACATTTTCTCTACCCTAGACTTTGGCATCTTTGAGTTTAAAGCTTCCTATGAGATTGATAAACATCGAATCTTTAAGACATCTAGATCTTTGACTAGGTTGGAGATTGTATCTTAAAGTATGATGAAGGAACATGCAAAAATAATACAAGTCACCAAATCAGTTGCTACTTTTGTTGAAGCAATTTCTAGAAGAAAACAACCATGTGGTAGCCTCAACATGATCCGTGTCATAGGAAAACTAGGATGTAGCGGACTATCAATGTGCTTGATTGGCACGAATGAAAATCAATGTGCTTGATAGAGCATAGATGATGGTCAACATGCTTGACATGAAACAAACAAATAAGGAGGAAACACAATTGGCATAGCCGATTGAATGATCTTCTGGAAATGGCAAGTGTGTCAGATCGATACACATCCAATTGTAGAAATAATCCAATATGCACCAATGCTAGAATATTGAAGTGTTTTTAGAGTAGAATGACTGAGGCATGGCCGGTGAAGAAATATATTTGCTTGATGTTGAGCACCGATGACATCTAATTGATCTATGGAATCATTTTTTTCAGCTAACTATGATGCGAGACGATGGTTTTCAAATGAAGGATCAATGCTTGAAAACTCAGAATCTAAACAAAGAGGATGGATGTTGGCCTTGAAATGGACAGTGAGATCTAGATAACACGTTAAGTACACAAAACTCCACATGTAGAAAATGCTCTTACTCTTTCCTTTTTTGAGCTTTGAACTCTTCACCTCAACTCTTCTACTCATCCTCCTCTTCTCATCTCCTCTATCTCTCACCCACACACAAACCATGTGTTGGGGGTGGAAAAAGATAAAGAGAAACTCCAGTGCGACATGGTATAAATAGAAGCAGGGGACATGGGGTGGAGAGAGAAGAAATGGCTGGAGAAGGATTTGTTTGAAATGGCTGGAGAAGTTGTGTGTTGGGCTGCTCAATTGGCATGAGATAACTTGACCCGTCTCCTAAGAAATCTTGAGACTATGCTTGAAAGGGATGAATTCTTGCGCATGAGAGAGGTTGGTCATGTGCATGGGAGAAAACTACATCACACATGTGAGTCTGAGACTTCATGATTTTGCTTCAGAAAGGTTGACTTGGCAAGGAATCTACAGTTGAAAACCGATAACCATAAATGATTTAGTATGAGATCCAATAACAAGATCTAGAGAAGAAAAAAATGGATCTTGTTGTGACACAAAAAGGAGAGGTGTGGGGGCGCGACCCCCACGGTATATACTAGGTCGAACAATGGATCCAATTAAAGACGGATCTTGGGACATGACATGAGTGATGGATGACATGATGTGCGAAGACTTTCTAGGAAGCTTTTGACCTTTGACATGTTGTGTGGACTGACATATACAACATGTTTGAAGATGCCTAGAGAATTGATTTGGGACACGATGTGTTTGACATATGATATGCCATGTCAGCTGTCGCTTGATGATTTGAAACCCTAGTAGTGACATGCCGTGTTGACTAAATGACACGCCATGTCAGACCCCATCGTAGCAATTTGAATTGGAAACCCTAATGATGACACACTGTGCTGGACAATGACATTGAGTGCTGATTGTCAAATTCATGGTGGAATAGAGACGAATACCATATGGTGGAGATGACTTCCACCATGGATAAGATCACCATGGGGATGCTGATGTTGGAGAGAAATCACACTTGTCGGTGTGATTGGGCCTTGATCGGTGTAGCTAGACTTGTTATCATGAAGATATGTACTTCATGCTTGGGGAAGACAAACGAAAAACATGGATGCTAGACGAGTATGAAGATGATGAGATAATGAATACCATATGGAGTCAGTGATGGAGATGATGATGACCCTTCAGAGAGAGAGAGAGAGAGAGAGAGAGAGAGAGAGAGAGAGAGAGAGAAGGAGATGGCCCTGTGGAGAGGGTGATGGAGATGGTCATGCAGGCAACCAAAAATGATGGTGGTGGCCGCCTCTGGGCAAATACTTATTTCTTTCTCTCTAGGATTAGGATCTGTACTCTGATACCATGTATAATGAGAATGATATGGTTGATACATTGTAAGTGTGTTGAAAAATGTTGTATTCAAGAGAAGTTCTCTCCATTATATAGAAGAAGATGGACAAGATTCTAGAGACTTCTAGATCTATCTAGACTCATATGGGCTTACAAAGTATGGCCCATATATGATACAACTATTACTTTTAACATTTTAAAGTGTGATGCAAAACCCCTCTTATTCATATCTCCAAGTTTGATCCCTTGTATTCTTGATTTTTTTTCTTAAGAAAGCTTCCTCCAAGATTAACAGCCTTCCAATTCTTTTTTCCTACAACAAACTATTACAATAGCTGGTTTCTAGAGTTTACAATAAGCTTGGGATTATGCTTATATTGTCTCACTTTTCTTGTTATTAGATGAATTTCCACATAATCACTATTCTACTTAAGCATATCCCCATTAGTGGAACATAAACATTGCATCATCCTAAATATGGGACAACCACAACATGGCTTTTCTATGCTTCAATCACCACATGCGAAAATTTTTCTACCTCAAAGCTCATTTCTTGATTAGAGAACCACTAGTATGAGCCTTGTGTATATGGTGATCATTGTAGAAGGCATACACAATCTAAACCCACATGTTAAGACAACCATATAGTAAGAATTTGTAGCTTGGATGTTTCTACATGTAAGTTAGAGTATGGTTTTGCCACCTAGATGATTATTCCATCTAAAGAAGGAGAAATAAACTGGGATATTGATGAGTACACATACATCAATCATGCTATTGAACTCATCCATGGATATTTTGGCTAAAAAGAGTGTCTCTGACATTTCAACACTACCTCACTATGATGAAGTCACCAAAACTATCCAAGGGAGCTGGACATGATACTTTAGACTAATCAACTTGCTCCATATAGAAAATATGGGACTGTTTTCATTATCACCATAAAAAAATAATCTCCATGAGAAGTATACCTTGTTTCCTATATGATGCAATAATTATATTAAACAGTCTCTTTCATCTTCATAACATTGATGAAACATTCTTATAAATAGGTTGTTTCTAGAAACCCTAATGAAGACACACTCACTAGTACATAACCGACCTTTAGTGTCAGTTATTTAAGGCCTTTGGCGTCGGTTTCAAAGCGACACCCAAGTGGGCGCCGCTAAAAGTCAAAACCTTCAACGTTAGTTTTAACACTGACACCATAACCCTTCCCGCCACCAAAAACACGCTAGCAAGGACACTATAGGCGTCAGTTATTTAATAAAACCGACACTATATCCAAGTCAAAGATGTTGGCGTTTTAAAAAAATAGACACTATATAACCCTTCCCGTCACCAATAAAACGTGCCAACAAGGGCACCATCGGTGTCGGTTTTTATATATAACCGGCACCCATAGCCACATAGACGTCACTTTTTTACTAATAACCGACACTATATGTCTTTGTTGTCGGTTTTATACTAATAACCGATGCCTATGTGCTAATTTTTTTTCTTATCAGTTTTTAGGCCTGCTGTATGGCTGGTCAGCAGGATGCAGAACATACAGTTCAGTTCTAAAATGTAGCATCAATTGATATCAGCCAACAACATGCCACAAACCTGTAAAATTAACAAGACGACCAACAATTTATGATCACACACATGTATAAGCACATTTAATTCATATTATTTTTCATCACACACATGTAGAAACCAGTAGTTCCATTTCAAATTTCCTCCATTTTCACACACATTTAGCAACCTGCAGTTCCATTCATTTCATCACTTTTCACATTCAGACACATGTATAAACATTCATGTATTGATCATCTTCACATTCACACATATGACAATTCAGAAAAATTCATTCACATTCACACAAAAGTAACAATGAGAACAAAGTTTAGAAATATCATTCTTTATTCATCATCGTTATTATCGCCATTAGTATCCCACTTATATTTAAAAATTCCCACTACTTGTAGGGCTTTTGCCCATTCTTCTCTTACATCATCTAATTTTTGCCTCGTATAGGAGTGTGTACATCTAATAATTTTCCACCTATAGTCAAGTCAGTTTTAAACACCTGCAAAGAGAATGTCATATATATATATAATTAATAATATATAATAAGATTGATATATTTCATATTATCTAATGAGACTATATATAATACTTTATGTATAGTATCGATTTCCATTGCGGCATGTTTGATGATTAGGTCCATAAATCGCATCACATAGTATGCACATGCCCAACCGTTGTCTTGTGTAGCACACTATAAATTGAAATATACAAAATATTTAAAAATACAAATAAGCACAGTTCACATACATAATATATACATTGGAGTCGGGAAATTACTTTCACATTCTCCCAAATTAGTGTCTGATTCTTTTTCTTGGGGACCTTTCCTCCAACTCTTTTGAACTCATTTAAAGCCCTACATGTTAATGTAACACATTAAATTGCATAATTAAATAGTAATATAATAACAAATGTTAACAAATATAAAAATATGAAATATTTTTCATAAGAATAATGGATTTTTCATTGTGTGTCCATATAATGTATTCAATTCATTCCCCGCATGATCTAGATAATAGACAGTGAACGTCTTAGAGACAATAACTAGTAACTCCCAATGCCTACCACTACAGGTAAGTTAGTTAAAAATTAATAACTCAAAATCCACAATAAAAATGTAATTTTCTTAAGTCCAAATTATAAGCAAACTTACTCGACATTGAATGGAGCTATTATTATCGTCTTCTTTTTTTGCCAAAATATTTAAAAGTAGCACAACAACATGAAGTAGCTGAAGAAGGGTATTTATCTACAAGACTAATCAAAGATGGAACAAAAAACCCCACATGGGAAAATGAAAAATCTATACATATCGTGTGTAAGTAGCTGCAAAACATGTATTACATATACATTAATATATAAGAAATCAAATCACTGTATATAAAATAAGGTATATGGATGTATAAACAAGATCTCACCATATCCATAGCTCTATCATAGATGCATTCAGCCAATCATAACAAAAAAACTCCTAAAAGTCTTGTAAAAATAGCTTGTTATCGTATGACTGACCTGCAACATCCCCTGGAATAGAAATATTTATAGGGAAATTTGGATCATGTGCGCCTATCCATACTGCCATACCCCTACAATTAGGACCTAACAAGGCGTGTAGGTCCCTTGAAAGCTAACTTGGTATTTCAAGAGGTGGAGGTGGAGGCCGAGATGTAGTGGGTGTCTTCCTGTTGACCTGTATATATAATTTCAGATCAATTGAATCATATATACACACTAACAAATTAACATAATGTAAATTTACCATACAATATTAGTACAGATGACATCTGCTTTGGGCCACATTAACACTCCGCCTTCTGCCTCACCAAGCATTTCAGAATCTGGGTGGGCATATGGCAATAAAAGATCCCTCCAATTGGAGAGTACATGTATCAGACTCACATGAACCACACCAGCTGGTACTGGAGTCCTATGAAACATGTCCCCTAGAAGGGATGGGTAATCCTGTGCCTCTGCAATGATATATTCTTGACTTTTTAGACGACATGGGTTCAACTCCTACAAATTTATGTAAAGAATGTTATATACATATATACATAAATATATCATCTTGAAAAGACTAGCTACTATATATGTCATAAAAATACTTACAACAGACATGCTAGGTGGTGGGTCTACATGATTACTCCCAACCACCTCTACAGTAGGAGAAGAGCGGCACACCACAAGTACTGTCTGAGTGGCAGGCTGAGATGCCTGCCACTTGCTAATTGCTTCATTGAGTCTCTTATCAAGTGCTTCCTGGACTCTCCTATTAATTAACTCATCTACCTATACATGGATAAAAGAAATGCTAGATTTTGATTATTGAATTCCCTTTCGCAATAACATTCTAAAAAAAGAACATGTACCTCAACATTTGATAGTCCCTCTTTTGGGACAGATTTGCGCTGTGATGGCCCAAAGAACGCTTTTATGCCCACACCAGCGCCTGAACCCCTAACACGTCCAAGATGCTCTGGGTTACCAAGAGCAACTACCAATTCATCCCTTGTGCCCTCAGGGATGAACTTGCCTTCCTTCCTCTGCTCGTGAAGCTCCTACTAATCGCCATCAATAGAAATTAGTAAGTAAACATAACAATAATCAATATTGATTGCTCTAAGAGTTGAATTTTACCATTTTTGCAGCCGACTCAGCAGTTGCAAGCTTCGTTGTATCTCCCTTCTTATTTTAACTCCCAGCTATCCACATAGCATGGCGAGGCAGAGGTGCGAGACCAATAGTAGATGACTCTACAGTCTCCTGAGTAGCAGCAGACTGAGTAGTAGACTCAGCATGTAGTCTTTGACGAACGCCTACATAACCTCTTGGACCCATTGTGTGGTTATGCACATTAAGTGCACACCTTGCTCTTTAAGCATCGCTGATAGCCTTGTTAGTAAGCACATTGATTTGGTTTGTAACACTAAAGGTTAATCTTGAATAGATGAATACATAAGAATGTATATTAATTAAATTGTGAGTGGCGCTTAATACCTTGAATTCATCTATTTTTCTTTGGGTAATAAACTGCTCCTAGTATTTGGGGTCCAGGTAGTTCCATTTCTCAATGGCTGCCTTCTTCCTAAATTTATTTTTAAAAGAGAATACAAATAAAAATTCTTAGTGTAGAGTTAGTCAAAAAGTGATCAATGTCTAGAATTGGAAATCAATCAAGAACCTCTTCTCAGCATCGCGTATGTAATCTCGGGTGAGATTTGTCCTATAGTTCCTTAGGACCCTCCCACAGCGTTGCATCATGCATTTACGATGCAACTTTTCATCCATATCAAATATACTCTATAAATTAGAATTGCTATTAACTAGTATCCTAAAAATTAGTAATCTACAAAAATAGAATTGCAAATAATAATAACTCACGCATAGTTCCTTGCATACTAAGTCTTTGTTTCGCTTAGGAACTTTATGCCAGGATTCTAAGTTAGGACTATAATGGCTGCGAGTAAGAACCCCAAGATACGAAATAAATGAGTTGCGATTCACTCCAACTGGATTTCTCACATGATCGAAATCCACAGCCAGTTTGGGTCCATTGCCCCTTTGCTGTAGTAACTTGTTCATCATTGTGATGCCCCTCACTTTCTCAATTTTTTTCCTGCTCATCTAGTGCCCCAATTTCTTCAGGGGGTACATCACCAACCTAAAATTTGACAAAAAAACACACTTACATGATATAACTATAAATGAACATATAGATAGAAATATATGATATATTTTTAAAACTTACATTGTGAGGCGGCACATTGATATCCTCACCCTCACGGTAATCATCATCACGGTCATCATGCTCATGCTCAGCCATCTGAAAGTGTCATTAAAAAATCAAACATTTAGCATTTGACATAACTAGAAGATAATAAAACATTATAAAGTTCACATTTAGAAAAATAAAACATATAAAAAAATATAAACATGCATGCCTCTAATATTGCAATCTTTTATCAATTAACAATCCTTCATTGTGATCTCCGCGCACATACAAGTCATCATTAGCTTCAATATTTGGTGGTGTTGGCAACCCAATTGAGAATGGACTGGAGTCATCATACTTATCATAGTACTGTTCTTCATCTATAGGATCTTCAATGAACTATCTTTTACCATGAAGAACAACAGACCATTTATCATTTGTAGGATCATCAATATAAAATACTTGTTTCTCCTGTGATGCCAATATGAATGGTTCACCCTTCTCACCAATCTTTTCAAAGTTCACTAATGTGAAATCTAATTCATCTACTATAACTCCTTTGGTGTTATCAACCCAATTACATTTAAAGAGCAGAATTCTGAAATCTACGTAGTCAAACTCCCATATGTCTTCAATGACACCGTAATATGACATTTTAGCTTCACGTGGACTCTTATCCTTTGCACTTGCAAAAAATAATGAAGATGCTTGAAGGGTGACCCCACTATTTTGGACGAAACTCTTATCATCTTAACGCTTTGTGTAATATGAGAAACCATTTTTGTCAAACCCTTCATAAGACATAACATCCAATTTTGGTTTAAAGGCGAGGCATTTGATAGTTTCAGTAACATTATTTGGTGTTTGAGATAGTTGATGTAAGACTTTATCTTCAAACCACTTAATAAATGTCTTATTATGCTCTCTAGCAAGCCACATTGAATTGGCTTGAGGATATTGTCTCTTGATGAAATTGGTATGTTCCTCGATAAAAACACTCACTTCGTTGATATTGTGTAAAATATACAAGTGACCTTATTCCAACTGCTCACGGCTGATTACTTTCATCCGCGATTCCAAAATTCCTTTGCCAAAATGCTCCTCAATATTCTTGTCATTAACAGGAGCGTCATTAGCACTCAGAAATTCATTGCAAAAATCCATAACCTCTCTTGCCAAATAACTCTCAGTAATACTCCCTTCAGGCCGATAACGGTTTTGAACATCACCTTTAAAAATTCTCATGTATCGTTTAAAGGGATACATCTAATGCAAGAAAATTGGTCCCAACATTTTCACTTCCCTAGTCAAGTGGACAACAAGATGTACCATGATATCAAAGAACAAAGGAGGAAAATACATCTCAAGCTGATATAGGGTAACAACCACTTCTCTTTGCAATTTATCGAGAGTATCAGGGTCAATAACTTTGCTGCACAGACTATTGAAAAAGAAACAAAGTTTGGTGATTGCAAACCTTACATGCTTCAGCAATATAGATCGAATTGCCACATACAATATTTGTTGCATTAGAGTGTGACAATCATGAGATTTAAGACCTATCAACTTCAGATTTTTCATTGATACCAATCTACGGATGTTGGATGAGTAACCCTGTGGCACCTTAACATTTACCAAGCATTCACAAAAAACTTTCTTTTCCTTTCTAGACAACGTGTAACAAGCAGGAGGTAAGTATGTTATCCGATAAATACTAAATAATTCTGTTAATTCTATCCTTATTACCATTTCACATAGGTCCATTCTGGATTTTATCCCATCTTTAGTCTTACCTGGTATATTCAAAAGAGTACCAATGATGCTATCACAGACATTTTTCTCAACGTGCATGACATCAATACAATGCCTGACTGCCAAAGAACTCCAATAAGAAAGATCCCAAAATATTGACTTCTTCTTGAATAAAGATTTTTCACTCCGTGTGATCATGGTACATTGTGATCTCTTACCAAATTCATTGGCAAAGTCTTTTACTCTTTCATAAACAACCTCCCCTGCTATAGATTTAGGTGCACTCTGTTCCTCATTCCGTCCATTGAATGCTTTGCGCAACCTACAATACAGATAGAATTTTGGAAGAAACCTTTGATGAACAAGATATACATTCTTGCCACCATGTTTTAGTCGTATTGAATCAATGTTCTCTTCACATATAGGACACACTTTAGATCCTTTGACACTATATCCAAACAAATTCCCATATGCTGGAAAGTCATTAACAGTGCAAAACAACATAACGTGCAAACGAAATGTCTCTCTTCGTGAAGCATCATAGGTCATCACACCTTCACCCCAGAGTTTCTTTAAGTCATCAATCAGAGGTTCCAGATAAACATCAATATCATTTCCAGGTTGTTTAGGGCCCGATATCAACAACAACAACATAACGTACTTATTTTTCATACACAACCAGGAAGGAAGATTGTATATAAAAAGCATAACTAGCCAAGTGCTATGTTGGCTGCTCAATGTCCCGTACGGATTCATCCCATCTGTACAAAGCCCAAGTTTTAGATTCCTGACTTCTTCACCAAATTTATGGTACAATAAATTAATCTTCTTTCACTGTGGGGAATCAGACGCATGTCGTAGGATCCCATCATTATTTTTCTTAACATCTGTATGCCACCTCAAATTCTTCGCATCTATCGAATTGGCAAACAATCGTTGAAATCGTGATATTATATGTAGATACCACGTCACCTTGGTAGGAGAACCAGTTTTGGACTCCCCTAAAGTCGTCAATTTATACCTTGACGCACAACATTTTGGACAATCTTTCAAATCCACATAGTCCTTTTGATATATTACACAATCATTCAGGCATGCATGTATCTTCTTGGCCTCTATTCCCATTAGGCACAACAATTTCTTTAACTGGTATATTGAGATTGGCAGCTCATTTCCTTCAGGAAGAATTTCTTTCAACAAAGACAACAATGACGTGAAGCTTTTGTCGCTCCATCTATTATTAGCTTTCAGCTTATACAATCTCAACACAGCGCTAAGCTTCATAAACTTAGTACAACATGTGTATAATGATATCTCAACATCATACACAATGTTTCTAAACATGGGAGGTGGATCAGTGTGCTCTACCCCACAACTATCCAGCATCGCATCAACGATGTCTACTGGAACTAGTTCGTTCACATCTACATCATCAGAGGCAATTTCTTCTTCCACACAAGCACTGCTATCGATATCCACTGATTTCAAGTTTGAAATCTCTCCATGCCAATGTCATTATGTATAGCCTTATACAATCCCGTTGCACATGACATGACTTTTGATTTCATCACCAGTGCTAACTTTCAAGTTGTTACCGCAATGCCTACATGGACAGTAGAACCTATCTCCAGGTTGTTTCCTATGTTCCTCGACAAATCTAATAAACTAATCAAGACCAAAAATAAACTCTAGGGTGTAGCGATTTGGAATGGACATCCATGATCTATCCGTTCTATGATCAAAGAGAAAACAAGTATATATTAGAGCAAGATTAGGGTCTAGGGTTAAAAGATTAGGGTTTATGGTTGAAAGTTTAGGGTTTAAGGTCTTATATATAATAAATTTGTACTACCTATCCCATTCTTAAACACCTAATCTCACTAGTAAGTGTATAATGTGTATTGGGGTTTCAAGAAAATTTCGGAAGTATTTCCCCGCTGTTCTCCAAGTACATATGTACTTAGAGAACAAATGGGGAAATGCTATCGAAATTTTCTTGAAAACCCAATACACATTATACACTTACATACTAAGTGAGATTAAGTGTTCAAGAATAGTCCCAAACTGGGGACTATCCAAGATTTGCTCCTAATGAGTAAATCTTGGACGGGTTTCTAGGCCAACAAGATTAGAAACAGTGTATGAGTTGATTTACTGTAGTAACATATTGTAGTCTTAACCATACCCTCTTATATATGTTCTGTTTATTTACTAGGATCAAATATGTTTATTTCCCAATATATCCTTACTAAGGATATCTATGGTTTAATATAACATACCTTAATATACACTAGTGATTTACTTATATCTTTATTATGTTCCCAAATACAAGTACGATATAGATGAACTATAATAGGGTATTTAATCAATTGTTCTACTCCATCGTTTATAATATAAATTTATGTTACTAAAACTCATCCATATGTATATTAATAAGAACAACCTTCTTATATATAACTATTCTTTCCCCCATATATTAGTTTTCTTTTGATTATTCCAGATTCATATTGAATTATTAAGGCATGTATATTTGTACATATGCATCTAGTTTGTGGTTAATATGGAACCAACAAAATGGAATTTTAGCAAACAATCATGCAATATAACAATTTTATACAATCAATACATTCATGCATCATAATATTATTTTAAAACATTATTCAATAGTTTTGATCAAACATAATTCAAGAAATTGGGTAGTGGAAATAGATGGCAAAATCACATCAATGAATAGGGAACAATGACTATGGATCCAACTAAATAAGAAAATGCTTAAAATGATAACACCAATCACCAAAATAAGGTGCATCACTGAAAAAGGGATTTATCAGAACCCCACACTGATGAGGAGTTGGCGTTGGCGTGGATTTTGAGTAGTAGAAGGAGTAGTAGAAGGGCGGCCAGTGGAGGAGAAGGGCACACAACTTGCTCACCATGGAAGGAGAAGGTAGAAGTGGAGAACCACCAGTTGCACAATGCAAAGATAGGACGAAGAAGAGGAGGAAGAAGGGTACCTATCGAGTGGCGGTAGGCATGGCGGGGGCGGTGCGACAAGCGAGCAAGCAACTGGAGTAGTAGGCGGCAGGCAAGCAGCAGCCGAAGTAGTAGGCACACGGCAGACGAGCAGGAGGCCAGAGCAGTAGGCGGCAGGCGAGCGATGGTGGCGGCAAGCAGCGGCGGCAGAGCACTAGGCGAGCAGCGGAATCGCCAGACCTAAACCTAATCGGGAATGAAATAGAGAAAGGGGAAGAGTCTGGTTCGCACAGGTGTTATTAAGTTAACAATAGAGGTCAGTTATTAAAAACAACCGACGCTTAAAATAAAAGGTGTCGGTCACCACAAAAACAATGACACCTATGTTCAATGATAGTCATCAGTTTCAACTAGAAAAACCGACGTCTATCTACATATGCTGACAAAAAAATCTTCTTGAATTATGTCCATAGTCGTTGGTTGCCGTAAAAAACCGACGCCAAAGGGGGGTAAAAATTTTCACGGGGACAACGCGTGAAAACACATCGGTGTCGGTTGTTGTAAGAAAACCGACGACAAAAATGAGCCTGATTTCTGTCTCATAAAAAACCTTTAGTCGTCGGTTGTTTGGTAAACAACTGACGCCGTATGTGAAATTTTGGAGGTAATTTTTTTGCATAGAAAAAATTGAATTTGGCGGGTGATTTTAGGCATCGGTCTCTTACTGAGCAACCAATGCTAAATAAAAAGCGATACCCGTGTCTGTCCGGTCATCACATATAGATGTCGGTTTGTGCTTTCAGCCGACGTTGTAGGGTTTAGGCATCGGTTTTTGGGATACAACCGACGCCTATGAATGTGACGTTATAAGCCATTTCTATAGTAGTGACTGTGTTGGACAATGACATGGAGTGTTTTATGACAACATAGTTTCCAAACCATGCACAACATAATATGATAATCAAAGTCTTCAATAACATCAACAATATGGAATACAATGTTTGTTTCCTCGACATACATAATATAAATGAAAAGAAAGAGTATTGTCCACATAAGGGACTACATCATCATGCTAAGAAAGATAAATGTACTACGCCACACAAAGGGAACCTCACCATGCTCCCAACTTGATGTTAGTACTCCACAACAGAAGACTCTAGATGAGCAAGTCCTTTTGTCCATGTAATATCCCAGAGGGATAAACAATCAACAACATGGAACAGGAGAAAAATGGACCAAAAATTGTTGGTACTACATTCTTATATTGAGCTATTTGCAAAATATAGGTACTAAATATGATTCAAGGTAATATCAAAACTAGGTAAGGAATACTTCATGGACAAAATTTGTCAAGGAGAGCAATATTTCAAGGTTTGTATTTCAAAATGAAATTCCAAGGGGCTATGCAAAATGGTTCAAGATATCAAATTATCAAAATATTTACAAAAGTCAACTATTAAATATTAGGATTTTAGCACTGTCATATCATTTCCTTCAAGGGCTATAATACCTTATGTTCAATCATCTAGGAAAGAACAACATTGAGCCTAATTACTATTTCAACTAGTCGACTGGGGGACCACTAGTACATTACAACATGTGCACATGGCAACATGATGTACCCTACCTCAAGTGAGCCAAAGCTCTAATGGGGCCAAAGCCCAAAGGGACCAAAGTCCAAGGATTCAAAACTCCAACTAGATCAAGTCAAGTGCTTATCATAATATTTTACAAAATCCAATAATTTAAAGGGGGTGGTGACTTCAAATGCATCAATGGCTTATAACAAGTTTGTGGTTCACCATATAGATAAAAGTATAGAAGTCAAGAGGGATAAAACGACTTGATAAGAAAAAAGAGTATCTAGTACCTTAGAATCCAAATAAAATCTGATGATTCCACAATTAGGGTTCCACGACCTCCAAAGTTTCAAATCCTAGAAAAAGGGAAATATCCTATATCATTAGGCAATTGTTGGCTTTGAAATCACTTTCCCAAGACCTTATTAGGTGAAATTATCATTTGCCCCTTAGGGAGTTTTATATTAAATAATCATTTTTGGTTTTTATAATATCTTATATTGAATTCATTAATATAGTAATAATCTTTATACATGTAGTCACATCCTAGTCATTACCCGGTCTCATGATTCATGTATTCATGTGTTATATGCCTATTATGTGGTACACTAGTATAGACTATATATGTTTGCATTGTGGATACATTATATAGGAATTGGTTTCCTTACCACTATGGATTGCAAAATAGTAGCATAACTGGATTCAATTTCCCATGATGGTTATTAGGTTCAAGAGTGTCAAACCTGTAGTAAGATACATTATATACCACATAATTTCATATCATCCCCTATAATGGGTACTAGTAATCTCATTTATTACTGAGGGAGCACAAACATACTCATGTGTTGGTACTTGGGTCATATGAACATAATAATGGCTATAGTTAGGGTTTAGTTCGAACCATGGTTAGCATAAATCTCGATAATGACTAGAGTTATATTAATATGATTATAGGTTACATTAGATGTGATGAATTGACCAAGTTAATTTGTATTCCTCAATTGATGTTCCAAGAATATTGTTGGTATATACTCATATATTATGATTATAAAGTACCACATGCTCTAAATTGTTGGCTCATTATCGATTAGTATTATCACATGCATACATGTATTTCTATGATGCATATGTATGCAAGTATGCTAGTACATATGGTAATAAGATGATTAATGTAAACAACTATTTGGGCTAATCAATTGTTAAGCAAAATCTGAATATTGATGTAAAGGACTTAGGAACTTATCTATATACTAACTAGTATCATATGATGCGAGTAGTCTAGTTAGTTTGCACTGCTGGATTAACATCTTATTACTTGATTATCTAGAAGTAGAAAGTACATACAAATGATTTACTAACTCAACTAATCTAATGGTCCCTCTTGTGACAAGGTGGGTCAGGGAGGCATCCAACTTCTCACAAAAGTTGAAGGTTTCTCGACTGATCTGTGACCATTATTGATATTGGGTTTGCAATCTTGGTATGTATTTGCATTCCATGATGATTTGCATAGTCTTTTTCCAAGTTGTAGCAGGGAATGGAAGTAGGCCATGTTTTGAGATCATTGGTTTAGGATTCACAGTTGGTAGTAATATTCTAGGTATGGTGTGGCCGCTGGAGTCGAAGCTGGTGCAACTTGCTGGCAAGGACATCGACATTAGGGGATGAGGGCTTATCCACGATCTGAAGGGGGGCAAGCAGACTGCGTGGAGGTCTTGGTAGAGATCTTTGATGCTAGAGGAGGTGGGAGTGAGGGAGGTGGATGAGTTCAGAGGTACAATATGTAGTGGCGCTACCATTGGTGCTGGGACATGGTATGCAGCGGATGTGATCATATCTGGTAGAGTTGATGCTTTGGTAAAGTTGTAGACATAAACCAAGGTGAGGGAGTGGTGGTACGTTGTGGTGGCTACACATGAGGGTGTGATGGCGTCGTGTGGTGGTGTCCTATTTACAATTCCACCCAGACCGATGACACATCAGTTGAGGGAGGCAAAGATTGGAGTACACACTCACCCAGATTGAGGCATAGACTCAGGAAGGAAGGGCAACGTGCCTTGGTGTTGGTAGAATAAGAGAGAAATCAAGAGGGGGGAATCATGGTTATGGCGGGGTGGCTTGTTGGCAGGTCAAGGAGGAAGCAGTGAAGATTTGTGGTGCTATGGGTTTGCAGGTGAAGTAGCTAGGGTATTTATAGGAGTGTCGACCCTAGGGTTTCTACCCAAGGAGGTAGGCACTTGTGTAGGAAGACATGGAGCATGGAGGATGGCATGACGACCATTTCTTATGTCAATCACAATCTTTAATGTTTGGGGCCATTTTCTTCTTTGGTTTCCTTCCATTGAGGGGTCGATGGAAAAGGGGACGAGTAAAGGGGTCAAACTAGGGGCCGAGGAGTGATGGGACGCCGAGAACTCTTGCCATTTTACTAATGTAGAATAACGGTGTGAGGGATTCCCTATTCACATGGAGGGGGAGATACATATCATTATGCAGGTCTCGTCCAGTCAAGGGCCATGTTTGACCACTAATTAACTTGAAAATTTTCTAATAACCCCACTTTGTTTCATAAGTTCATATCTTCTAATTCCAACACCCATTTCTCTTGAAAATTTGAACAATAGTCTCAATATACTTACTCTAATCCTTAAAAATACTATCTTCCCTTTATTAATTCTAAGATGGTCTAGAATAGTTATTCTTATAGTTAATTTTTAAGCTTAATAATATCTTTTATACAATTTCAAAGCCAAGAATAGTGAGATTCAATTATTCAATTGAGGGTCCAAGTGGGATGACTAGACTAAAAGAAGGACAATTTGCATTTTGGTGATCAAGTTTGAAGATATTTCAAATGGGGTGCAAAATGAGTGCAAATTAGAAAGAAAAGAGTTTAATCTTTTTGAAGGACTATGAATCATAGCTCGTTATTTAAATTTGGCACCAAACTTCAGTATGTTACATGTTGATTGTCAAAGATGACAAATAAACTACTAGAGACACATCGTTTTAGCCAATCAAACAATGGCTTGACTCAATAAGATGTCTATTGACATGCTGTGTAACTAACCTACACATTGTATTGATAGAGAAATTCACAAAGGATGGAGTTACACGATGTGTAATTGCCTGACATGACATGTAACCTACCTCTAGGGTAGTTTTGACTAGTAAATCCATCCAAGAGTGACGTGCATGCCATATGACTTCCATATAATCCCCACAAATGAATTCCAGAGGTAGAGGCGGACAATGGAGATGAAGGTGTAAGATCCGTGCCCATTTCATTGTAGACCCAAATGGCCCATGTACACCTAGCTCTCAATAATGGTTACTAGTGCAAGGGTGGATCCATCAACTAGGATAGCCTTTCCAACATGCCTGGACTGCACGACTCAAAGACTGGCATGCTACAAGCCCAAGTGGGCCCCACCTATTAGAGGGGAATTGGCTCTGATACTATTTGTAACACCCGAGCCCACTGCCTAAGGCTTTAGTAGAGTTTAAAGAATGATGAATGGACCCACAAACCACCAATAGCCTTAACTGTGCACTTTGTCCTCACACACATGCAAGCCAGGATAAACTTACCGATTGGTCACCAATCCTAGTACTACTCCAAGCTAAGCATACTTAACCACAAAGTTCTTTAGAAATGGGCTCCCTGAAAAGGAGGTGCAACTTGGTGGTATAGGTATCCAATCATTCCTTTTAAGATAATTTTATTTGAGGTCTCAAATCTTGGGATGTTATGGAAAGTGTTGGTATGTATGCCCAGAGAGCCAATCATATGATGACCATAATAGGGCATTAGATACCCGATTTGATAATGATAAAGGTAATTTTGTCTATTATATTTGTCCGAATCATGAGATGTTGACACATATATGTAGGGAAATATGGTACATAGTAGGAATAGGAATTTAAAATTTATCTACCATATTTCCCATAATCAGTAAATCGCGTCAATAACTATAATGCATGAAGGATGGTTTTAAGGATATACCTGATCTTGGAGCAAGTCCAATGACATCTCCTCATCGTTGTTGATCGCAACTGTCTTGGACGGTGTATGTGCAACTCTTTGTTTCACTGGGACTCATCTAAATGCTACACCCTCTGCACCTCAGGCAGTAGGACTACTACAACTCCTCCTGGTTACACCAGAGTCTGCAGCCATGAACATCTTCTTCTTAAGCAACTCCTCCTATCACTGACTGCTGGTTTTTTGGTATGTATGCCCATAGAGCAAGTCATGTGATGATTGTAATGGGATACTTTGTAAATGATTTGAATAATAATAAATACAATTTCCAATCTATATGTTTTAACTATTTCTTAGATGATAGTATAACATGATAGATGTCTAAAGAATTGTTTTACTCAATGACATATGCTTTTAGGTTAAGGACCTAAATGATGAGATCATACGGATGTTAAGAGTATACATTCTTGTTTAGTCCCTAGTCGGTTGTTATTGTGGAAATAACAATAGACATCAATAACACTAAAGACTAGATTATGTGTTGGTTGATGATGGATATAGTGATATCAAACCAAGCACATAGGCACTTGTTAGAGAACAAGTGTACCAGACAGACCCACCGTGAGAGTGACACATGGAACCATGATTTGATAGTCACAGTCAGCTCTCACAGTGATGGTGGTGAGTGTGATTCTTCGACCTAAAATCACTACACTCAACACATGTCGTTGGGTACACTTTGACATCATCAAACACAATCTTGAAACATGGTTTGTTATAAAGGTGATGATTGGGTGACTTTGACACATGGGGCTTTTGAGGGGTGAGTGATAGATATGAGATTTGTCCCTCCTAAGGGAGTTTGATGTCCATGGCCACTTGATGAGTAGGATTGAGAAAGGCATGCACATGAATGTGTGAATCAATATGTGATATTGATGTCACACACATCTCACCCAGTCTTCTCTGAGATCAAGGAAACGGATTAATGTTGAAAGGATGACTGTACCATGCCTTGAGTTCATTCAGGCAATTAGTGACAAAGGAATTATACATTCGCTGTAACACCATTCACGGATTGTAGGATTGAAAGTTGTTCTCCAACTTTCTATTTCACTTGGGTAGCACTGATGTGCGACTAGGCATCACTCTTTGCTTGTGAAGTCATAAGTGTTATGGACTTTCACTGCCAACATGAAATGGGACTGCAGGGTCACACACATAGGATTTAACCTGGAAGAGGAGTTTATCCACAAACGATGTTTAGATTGATTACTAAAGGAGTTTAGTAGTTCAATTAAACACTCAATCAATTGATAGCTCAATATCACAGTGTTCAAGGTATTGGACCGATTGATTAGAGTATCAGATTGATTGAAATAGCAATTGACTAATTTTGCACAGTCTGCACTCCCAACCGATCGGCTCATGTGATGAACCAATCGGCTCAGGACAGGTTGAGATGATCGGTTCAAGGGTTGAACCGATCGACTTAATAGGTCCAAACGAGCAAGTTGGGAAAGTCAGGTTGGTGAGAATTTTATTTTCATTTCACTTGTCCAATTTGATTGGAACAAGGATTGGTATTTGGATCAATTCGAAACAAAAGAGGAAAAGTCAATCGAGAATCGACTAGGGCAGTGAACCGATCATTTCAGAAGTGAACCGATCGACTCAGGTGCCCCAACCGATCGGTTCAGGTGTGAACCGATCGGCTCAGGTCCCCAACCGATCGGTTCATACTTGAAATGATAGGTTCAGCTGGTGCAGTTGGTTGTTTTGTGGAAAATCTCGAACCCTTCTACTCCTTTAATCCCACATTGCCCGGGGTAGAGAACCCTATCCCATGACCCTCCTATATATGTAGGGGTATTGGGGGCTTCTCAAAATACAACTCAGAACACCAGTTACTCTGCAAAGTTGTCGTTCTCTCTGGTTGTGGTAACTAAGAGAGCCCGAGTAAGTCCTACCCGATAAGGAAGGCACAACAAGGGAAAGACAACTGTAAAAAAGTGACTGGTGGCAGGAGAGTGTGTCGGTGACTAGTACACTGACAGTAGGGTGTGACACCTTCCGGTGCCTTATGCGACAAGGCGATCAGAGTTCCCGACAGTCCATGTGGACGATTGTAGAGGTGGGAGACTTCTGCCGCTTGGAGGACAACTGTCAATCCTGATAGTCCCGGTGAGACCAGGAGCTGCACAGACACCGTCCAAGACCGGAGGTGAAGACCGTGCAAGCTGTGAGGTAAAGTATTCGATAAATCCTTGGAACAAGGTACGCCTCTACAAACCATCCTTCCTATTGTATAGACGTTGACGTGATTCCTTTATACTAGGTTCGGGAGAAGAAATTTTTGTTTCTGCTGCCTTCTCTGTCTCCCCTAAAACCCAACAGTGGTATCAGAGCCACGTCAACTGCTCTATACCTTTAGGATTATCGATATGATTGATTTTGGTTTGTCGCCTTTATTTATTGTATACGATGCAAATAAAATTGGATTTATGCATGTCCAATCCTAAATCCACAAATCCCTATATACATATATGATATGTAATATAAATGCACTCGATGCGCGTCACCCTTAAACGAGTTTTGTGATGGATGTATAGCATGGTTATGGCCTATAAACCCTATGTATGTATGCTTGGTTGAATGTGGTTGCTTGCATCTTAGTATGCGCACTGATTCCCTATCTCATATTCCTGATGTAACTCGAGATAACTCGAGATTTCTTTCCCACCTTTGCTCCCCCCGAATGTAACTCGGGGTTTCCTTTTTCAAATGTAAAATAGGATAGATTTTTATTTCCTGTTATGTCAAAGAATGGTGGACAATTTGATGACCGGTTCGAGAAGCGAGATGAGTGGATGGCGACCTGAGGAGATGAACGACGGCCAGTGAACCGATCGGCTGGAGGTGCCAGTCGATCGGCTGGTGGCACCCAATCGACTGGTCTGATGGCGAGCCGATCAATCATAGAGATAAGTTGATCAAACCCAGAAAGGAATAGCATAGAGTTCATCTTGTACATGTTGCATGTGATGTGGACCTAGATGACCGTGATTCCTCTTGGCTCGAGGAATCACATTAGGATGGCCATAATCATTGCTTTTATCGTTTCACATGTTTTCTGTGGGATATATCATGTATATGATACTTACTATATTTTGGTGATTGGATATGTATATGTACCTATAAAACCAAATCCCTCATTAAATATTAAAGTTTTAGATGCCTTCCAAATGTGACACACGTGAAAAGCTTGATCGGCCAAGTGTGGGCACGCCCTAGCGTGGTGCACCGTCTATCTTGTGGAAGCGTGAAGGATGGATATGTGGGTCTTCCCTAGTAGGGTGCATATTCATCATGTTAGCTTTGGGTCAGACTTAACAAGGTGACCTAGATAGGATCTAGCACCTTGAGGCATGGAGGTGATCATGGCAAGGAGTTGCATATGACATCTTTCAAGAGTTGCATATGATGCAATTGACAAGAGTTGCCTACCTGGAAGATCTAAGTTGTGGGTGACAGCCTTAGCTGGTACGTGACTCAGAGGATTTCAGGATCTTGACCCACTAGAAGATTGTACGCTGCAATCTTCCGAATTGATGGTGAAGGCTATCAATTTGAATCAAAATAGTGGGAGTGGTAATTAATTAAAGGCATAATTAACTACTGTCAAATTTTATTCAAATCAAATCAAAATCAGTTTTGACAAATGTAATTTTCTCTTATAGAATGGAAAAAGAATCATATTTTAAAATGGGAAAATTAATTGAGAATAAATTCCATAACTGGTTGGGGATTGTGAGAAGTGTTCTGCACAATACAGATATACCGGTAGCCTATGAATCAACTCTATGTATGGTTAAGAAGAAGGACATTTCATTGATGGAGATCAATGGAAAAAAGTCTAAGGACAAAGGTGAGGGAGAGAAGGGTTCTCTCGCCAAACCAATGTTAGAATCTTCTGCACTCAAAACATGGAGAAGATGGAAGGAACGATGGAAGAAGAAGTAAGAGATAGAGATCTCTACTTCTGGTGTATACGTGATAGAGATTAACTTTACTACTTCTTTGTCATGGGTACTTGATACCGGATGTGGATCTCACATTTGTTCAAATGTGAAGGATCTTAAAAGAAGTAGGCCTTTGGGGAAAGGCGAGGTTGAACTACGTGTGACCAATGGGGAAAGAGTTGCCGCCAGTGCTGTAGGAACCTATGAATTAACTCTACCTAGTGGGCTAATAATAGAGTTAAAGAACTACTATTATGTACCTGCCATAAATAGGAATATCATTTCTGTCTCTTGTTTGGATAAGGATGGTTTTGAATTTCTTATTAAGAATGGAAAGTGTTCTATTTCAAAAGATGGGATCTTTTATGGTAGTGCCTTAATGTCTTATGGTCTATACTTGATAGATCTAGAGAAAAGTGTATACAACGTAAACATCAAAAGGCAAAAACTCAACAACTCAAACAAAACATATATTTGGCATTGTCGTCTATGACACATAAATGAGAAGCACATTTCTAGACTCCATAAAGATGGTTATCTCGACTCTTTTGATTATGAATCAATAGAGACATGTGAATCTTGTTTGTTGGGCAAGATGACCAAGACTCCCTTTTCAGGTAAAGGTGAGAGATCTAGTGATCTATTAGGACTCATACATACTGATGTATGTGGGACTTTTAGAACTAATGCCAGAAATGGGTATCAGTACTTCATTACCTTCACTGATGACTTCAGTAGGTATGGCTATGTGTACCTGATGAAACATAAGTCAGAAACCCTTGAAAGGTTCAAGGATTTCATGAATGAAGTACATAACCAACTTGGTAAAAGTATTAAAGCACTTCGATCCGATCGAGGTGGAGAATACTTAAGCTAGGAGTTTGATGACCTTTTGCGAGCCCGTAGTATTGTATCACAATGGACCCCGCCTAGAACACCACAACATAATGGTGTGTCTAAAAGAAGGAATCACACTTTACCGGATATGGTACGATCAATGATGAGTTTTGCTGATCTTCCGATTTCCTTCTGGGGTCATGCTCTTGAAACCGCCACGTTTACACTTAACCGAGTACCATCTAAATCAGTTCAAAAGACATCGTATGAGATATGGCATGAGAAGCATCCCGATTTGTCTTTTATTAAGATTTGGGGTTGTGAGGCTTATGTCAGGAAAATGTTTCATGATAAGCTTGGACCCAAGTCCGATAAATGTTACTTTGTTGGATACCCCAAGGAAAGAAGGGGATATTATTTATACCACCCTACTGACAACAAAGTGTTTGTTGCCAGGACAGTTGTGTTCTAGAAAAGGAATTTATTTCCAGAGGAAACAGTGGGAGGAAAATAGAGCTTGAAGAGATTCAAGCCCAATAAGAAAATATTGAACTAGTAGATGTATAAGAGAAACATAGAGATTCACAAGGTGTTGTGGAATTTCAGTCTCCTCAAGTAATACAAGGACCTCATAGATCTAGTAGGACCCACCTTGAACCTGAGATGTTTGGATACCTTGTGACTCAGGAAGGCGGTGAGTTGATCATAGATGATGACCCAACTACCTATCTAGAGGCTATGGAGGGACCAGATTCTGAGAAATGGCTTGAGGACATGAAATCCGAGATGGAATCCATGTATTCCAACAAAGTTTGGTGGAACCACCCAAAGGGGTAAAACCCATAGGGTGCAAGTGGGTCTTCAAGAAGAAGACCGACATGGATGGTAATGTGCAAACTAATAAAGGCAGATTGGTTGTGAAGGGTTTCTAATAAGTTCAAGGTGTTGACTATGACAAAACTTTTTCTCCACTTGCTATGATTAAGTCCATCAAAATCATGCTTGGTATTGCGGCTTACTATGACTATGAGATTTGGAAAATGGATGTTAAAACCACATTCCTTAATGGGAATATAAATGAGGATGTGTACATGACACAACCTGAAGGTTTTGTAGATCCAAAGAATACCAATAAAGTCTGTAAGCTGCAAAGGTCAATCTATGGATTGAAGCAAGCATCTCGGAGTTGGAATCTTTGATTTGATGATGAAGTCAAAGTGTTTGGATTTATTCAAAATGAAGATGAACCTTGTGTGTACAAGAAGGTTAATGGGAGAACGACCACATTCCTCATATTGCATGTGGATGACATACTATTGATGGGGAATGATGTCACAGCCTTAGAGAAAGTAAAGACTTGGCTTGGGAATACTTTCTAAATGAAGGACTTAGGAGAAGCATCCTACATTCTAGGTATTAAGATCTATAGAGATAGATCTAAAAGGCTTCTCAGACTAAGTCAAAGCACGCACATTGATAAAGTGCTGAAGCAGTTCAACATGGAGAACTCAAAGAGAGGCAATATCCCCATGCTACATGGAGTCACCATCTCTAGAGCTCAATGTCCCCAATCTTGTAAAGAGAGGGAGTGTATGAATGAGATCCCATATGCATCAGCCATCAGATCCATCATGTGCACTATGTTGTGCACACACCCATATGTCTCGTATGCCCTCAACATGACGAGCAAGTACCAGTCAGATCCTGGGGATGCTCACTGGACAATCGTAAAGAACATCCTCAAGTACTTGCGAAGGACTAAGGATCAGTTCCTTATATACGACAACGAGGAAGAAATGGTAGTAAATGGTTACACCGATGCAAGCTTCCAAACCGACAAAGACGATTACAGATTGCAATCATGATTTGTATTTTGCCTAAACAATGGAGCTGTGAGCTGGAAGAGTTCCAAGTAAGAAACAGTTGCTGATTCTACTACAAAGGCCGAGTATATTGCTGCTTCACATGTAGCAAAGGAGGCTGTGTGGATTAGGAAGTTCATCACTGAACTTGGTGTAGTTCCCAGTAGTTGTGATGCAATTGAGCTTTATTGTGACAATAATGGAGCTATTGCTCAAGCTAACGAGCCCAGATCACATCAGCGGTCCAAGCACATACTGTGACGCTTCCATCTCAAACGTTTGATCATACAACGAGGAGATGTGAAGATTTGCAAAGTACCAATTGAAGACAACATAGATGATCCACCGAAGAAGGCCCTTTCTCAGAAGAAGCATGATTATCATGCTAGGTCACAAGGACTGAGGCTCCTAGGTGACTGGCTCTAAGTGCAAGTGAGAGTCTGTTGGTATGTATGCCCATAGAGCAAGTCATGTGATGATTGTAATGGGATACTTTGTAAATGATTTGAATAATAATAAAGGCAATTTCCAATCTATATGTTTTAACTGTTTCTGAGATGATAGTATAACATGATAGATGTCTAAAGAATTGTTTTACTCAATGACGTATGCTTTTAGGTTAAGGACCTAAACAATGAGATCATACAGATGTTAAAAGTATACAATCTTGTTTAGTCCATAGTCGATTGTTATTGTGGAAATAACCATAGACATCAATAACACTAAAGACTAGATTGTGTGTTGGTTGATGACAGAATCTCATTAGTCATGATATAGTGATATCAAACCAAGCACATAGGTACTTGTTAGAGAACAAGTGTACTAGATAGACCCACCGTGAGAGTGACACATGGAACCATGATTTGGTAGTCACAGTCAACTCTCACAATGATGGTGGTGAGTGTGATTCTTCGACCTGAAATCACTACACTCAACACATGTCGTTGGGTACACTTTGACATCATCAAACACAATCCTGAAACATGAGTTGTTATAAAGGTGATGATTGGGTGACTTTGACACATGGGGATTTTGAGGGGTGAGTGATAGATATGGGATTTGTCCCTCCTAAGGGAGTTTGATGTCCATGGCCACTTGATGAGTAGGATCGAGAAATGCATGCACATGCATGTGTGAATCAATATGTGATATTGATGTCACACACATCTCACCCAGTCTGCTCTAAGATCAAGGAAATGGATGAACGTTGAAAGGATGACTGTACCATGCCTTGAGTTCATTCAGGACATTAGTGATAAAGGAATTATACATTCACTGTAACACCATTCATTGATTGTAGGATTGAAAGTTATTCTCCAACTTTCTATTTCACTTGGGTAGCACTGATGTGCGACTAGGCACCGCTCTTTTCTTATGAAGTCATAAGTGTTATGGACTTTCACTGCTAACGTGAAATGGTCCTGTAGGGTCACACACATAGGATTTAACCTGGAAGAGGAGTTTATCCACAAACAATGTTTAGATTGATTACTAAAGGAGTTTAGTAGTTCAATTAAACACTCAATCAATTGATAGCTCAATATCATAGTGTTCAAGGTATTGGACCGATTGATTAGAGTATCAGATTGATTGAAACTATAATTGACTGATATTGCACAGTCTGCACTCCCAACCGATTGGCTCATGTGATGAACCGATCGGCTCAGGACAGGTTGAGACGACCGGTTCAAGGGTGAACTGATCGAATCAACAGGTCCAAACGAGCAAGTTGGAAAGTCAGGTTGGTGAGAATTTTCTTTTCGTTTCACTTGTCCAATTTGATTGGAACAAAGATTGATATTTGGATCAATTCGAAACAAAAGAGGAAAAGTCAATCGGGAACTGACCAGGGTAGTGAACCAATCATTTCAGAAGTGAACCGAATGGCTCAGGTGCCCCAATCGATCGGTTGTGAACTGATCGGATCAGGTCCCCAACCGATCGGTTCATACTTGAAATGATTGGTTCAGCTGGCGTAGTTGGTTGTTTTGTGGAAAATCTCGAACTCTTCTACTCCTACTTTAATCTCACATTGCCTGGGGTAGAGAACCCTGTCCCATGACCCTCCTATATATATAGGGGTATTGGTGCTTCTCAAAGTACAACTGAGAACACCAGTTACTCTACAAAGTTGTCGTTCTCTCTGGTTGTGGTAACCGAGAGAGCCCGAGCAAGTGCTACTTGATAAGGGAGGCACAACAAGGGAAAGACAAATGTAGAAAAGTGAGTGGTGGCAGGAGAGTGTGTCAGTGACTAGTACGTTGATAGGAGGGTGCGACTCCTTTCGGTGCCTTGTCTGATAAGGCGATCGGAGTTCCTGACAGTCTGTGTAGACGATTACAGAGGCAGGAGACTTCTACCGCTCGAAGGATAGCTATCAATCTCGACAGTCCCGGTGAGACCAGGAGCTGTACAGACATCATCCAAAACCAGAGGTGAAGACCGTGCAAGCCGTGAGGTAACGTCTCCGAGCAAGCCTCGGGACAAGGTACGCCTCTACAAACCATCCTTCCTATTGTATAGACGTTGACACGATTCCTTTATACTGGGTTTGGGAGAAGAAATTTTTTGTTTCAGCTACTTTCTCTATCTCCCCTAAAACCCAACATGGTTGACGTTGTCCTCTGAATGACATACAACAACCTCTTGCCTCTATGGTAGTCCAAACAAACCACTTAGAACTCCTGTCATCATGCTAGAATGAGTAGAAGGAGTTGGTCCTCCCGTTGGTGTACTAGTCACCAACTTTCTCTCCCACAATGACAACTCTCAATTGTTCTCTCCTGTAGCTATCCCTCCCTTGTTGGGTAGGACTTTCCTGGGCTCTCTTGGTTTCTACAACCAGAGAGGAAAATAGTTGTTAGAGGAACTTATTCTCAGTTGTCTGTGTTGTATTCTGAGAAGCCCCTAGTATCCCTCTATTTATAGTAGAGGCCAGGGTCAAGGTTCCCAGTTGATATCTGATACATGATTAATGTGCGGGAGTGGAAAGGACCGAAAAAACTCAAATTTTTGCAACAATTCTAGAAATTGCACAACCTGCGACATTCGAAATAGCCATTTAGCAAAGCTAGATGGTATTCTGGCACTGCGAGATGGTCATTTCGTGGTTCCCCAATTGTACACAAATTTAGCAAATCAATTACCATCAATTTTAGACATTGATTTCCTTATGCAATAAGTATTGCTCAAGAAAAACAAATAGGAAAACATCTAGAACCTTCCCCGACTGAAATGGACCATCTCGCCCATGCGAGACGACCATCTCAGCTCACCCAGACGGTCGTCTGGTGACCCGAGTCAAGCCCGTTTAGTTGGGTTGGTTCGTTCCTTTTCCAAATTCAACTCACAACCAACATGACACCCAGACACCCATCTCAACTCTTGAGATGATTGTTTGGCACTTCCAGATGACTGTCTCAACACTTGAAATGGGCGTTTGGAGGTGCTGTCAGCCTATTTATTTCCTAAATCAAATGCCTAAACACTTTAGCACATAATTCTACTGTCATTTAAGATCTCAAGACCTATGTGTGTGACCCTATAGGTCCCATACTACGTTGGCAGTGAATATCCATAACACTTATGATATCACAAGCAATGAGTGATGCCTAGTCACACATCAATGCTACCCAAGTAAATGGAAAGTTGGAGAACAAATTCAACCTACAATCTGTGTATGGCGTTGTAGTGTTTGTATAGTTTCTTTATCACTGATGTCCAGATTGAACTAGAGACATGGAGCAGTCACCCTCATTATTATTCATTCCCTTTTCTTGAACCAAGAGCAGATTGTCTGATATATATATATATATATATATATATATATATATATATATATATATATATATATATATATATAAATAAAAGCTCAATATCACATACTGACTTACATGCGCATGGACATGCTTTTCTCAGTCTCGCTAATCAAGAGGCCTAGGACATCACACTCCAGTAGGAGGGACACATCCCATATCTATCACTCATAGTCAATCCCCATGTGTTAAAGCCACCCAATCATCACTATTATAACAACCCATGTTTCAGGACTTCGTTTGATGATGTCAAAGTGTACCCAACAACATGTGTTGAGTGCAACGATTTCAAGTCTAAGAACCACAACCACCACCATCACCATCACTATGAGATCTGACTATGAATTCCATGAAGATGGGTTCCATGTGTCAGTCTCACAGTGAGTTTGTCCCATACACTGCTCTCTGACATGTATCTATGTGCTTGGTTTGATATTATCATATCATGACTAATGAGATTTAGTCATCAACCAACTCACACTCTGATCTTATGTGTTATTGTTGTCTATAAAGCTTTCATAATAACAACCGATCATGGACATAATGAGAATATATATATGTACTC
The DNA here is from genome assembly GCA_963693085.1 of Alisma plantago-aquatica. NCBI lineage: Eukaryota > Viridiplantae > Streptophyta > Magnoliopsida > Alismatales > Alismataceae > Alisma > Alisma plantago-aquatica. The sequence goes on from OY856410.1 coordinate 1,107,347,319, forward strand.
TTAACATCTGTATGATCTCATCCACAAGGTTAGTAACTTGAATACATACATCATTGAGTAATATAATTCTCTAGATATTAATAAAGTTACATCATTATCTCATAACTAAATTAAATAGAATAAATTGGAAGCTTGCCTTTTATTAATAATCAAATCGTTTTTACATGATATGCCATTACAATCATCACATGATTGGCTCTCTGGGCATACATAACCAACGATATATAATAGATGTATAAAGAATGATATTACTCAATGACATAGGTCTTCAGGTTGAGGACCCGAACAATGAGATCATATGAATGATAAGAGTTCATACATTCTTATTATGTACCTAGTCAGATATTAATTTGGAAGAAAAATAGAAAAAATAATACATAAGACTAGAGTGTGTGTTGGTTGATAAAAAAATATCATTAGTCATGATATGTGATATCAACCAAGCACATAGGTACTTGTTATAGAAAAATGTATCAGACATACCCACCTTGAGATTGATACATGGAGACCATAAAATGGTATTCAGAATCAACTCTCATAGTGATAGTGGTGATTTTAGTTCTTAGACTTGAAATCACTACACTCATCACATGTCATTTGTTGTACTTAGATATCATCCAACATGACCTTGAATAAGGGTTTCCATAAAGGTGATGACCAAGCACTCTGTGATACATGAAGATTGAGTGTGAGTGATGTAGATGTGTTTTGTCCCTCCTACATGAGATTGATATCTAGGCCACTTGATAAGTGGGACTGAAAACCAAATGGACATACTCATGTGAATCAATATATGATATGTGAGCACACATGCATCTCAAACAGTCTGCTCTAGTTCAAGGAACATGGATTGAACATAGAGAGTATGACTATTCCATGCCTCGAGGTCAATCAACATATCAGAGATGAAGGAACTATATGATCACTGTAACACTAATTATATGTAGGTTGAAGTTATTCTCCAACTTTCCAAATTACTTGCATAGCAATTGTGTGTTGCTAGATGTTGCTCATTGCTTGTGATGTCATAAGTTAGTTATGAACATTCACTGCCAACCTAAATCGGGACCTATAGGGTCACCCACATAGGAAACACTTGTAATAAGAGTTTATTCATGAATGATCTTTAACTTGATTAATAAAGTGTTTATGTATTCAATTTAGGTTCAAATTGACTGACTGGACTTTGAACCTAACAATTTAAGTGCTGGATCAACCGATTCAAGTGTCAGGTCAATACAAACAACAATTGGCTAAATATTTGGCTGAGATGGACATGTGAAACCATCATTTCACATATGAAACGACTATTTCAAATATGAAACAACTGTTTCATAAGTGAAACAATTGTTTCATGATTTAAAATGATTGTTTCATGATGTGAATTGACTGGTTCATCATCTAGAACATTTGGTTCAATGATCAACTTGATTGGATCAAGGATTGATGCTGATGTCATAATTTTGCATTAATCGAATATGAAAAGCCAATATGTTTGACAATATGAAACATGTTGAACATACCGTTTCTCCCATGAACCGACCGATTGGATTTTCACCATTTGTAGTTTCTAGAAAATCTGTGAATTCTATCTCTTCGAATCACAGATCGACTGGAAACCCTGATACTAGCCTTTCCTAGAAATAAAGGGGTACTGGGGGCTTCCTAGATACAATAATAAGCTCTAAAAATTGTTGTCCTCTCTAGTTGTGGTAACCAAGAGAGCCCCAAGAAAGTCCTATGCACTAAAGAGATGGATAGCAAGGGAGAAAAAATTGCGGGAGAGTGAATCAACACTAACACGTTGACGTTTAAAGGGGCAACTCCTTCTCATTGTCTCTGGCAGTGCAATGTGGAGTTCCCAGTGGTCTATGTGGACTACTCTAGAAGCTATAGGTGATTTCATCCACAAGGAGGATGCCTTTAACTGCCGTCTGTGATGTTGCACCATGAGGTCGCTGCTAACGACTGTTCGAGTACTGGCTAAAGAAGTTTGTTATTGCTTGGAGAAGAAGCACGATCTACATCAAGAGTTATTGCTGGACTTGCTCCAGGACCAGGTATAAATCTTGTTACTCTCTTTCCTAGATACATTATTTTTGACGCGATCTGCTAGTTAGAGAACTAGGCATTAAATTTTTTATTTCAGCTGCCTTATCTGTCGTCCCAATTTCCTTACTGAAAGATCAAAAGATATTTGGATTTATGCATGGTAGAGTAGAGAGGAATACCATGTGATGGACATCACTTCCACCATGGATAAGATCATAGTGGGAATGCTGATGTTGGAGACAAATTCTGCTTATCACTGTGGTTGGACCTTTATTGTTCCAACTAGACTTGTTATCATGAAGGTTGCATATGGACTTCATGCTTGGAAAAGACAAATGATAGATAGATGGGGGTTTCTAGATGAGCATGAACACAATGAGACAATGAATACCATCTAGAGTTGATGATGGAGATGATAATGAACCTTAATAGAGAGATAGGGAGAAGGAGATGGCCCTATGGAGAGGGTGATGGATATTGTGAGCTCTGATCTCCAAACCATGACATAAACACGATTAAAACTTAGCGGAAGCAAATCGGTAATCAGCGGAAGACAAAAATCACGGGAAATTAAAAATTTTCGAGATAAGAACTTTGATCCATAAAAACTTCTTTCATAAAGAGAGATAAACTGTTTACATCTCAGGATAATTACTTCTTGAGTAATTATATACATCAAGATACAAAATCGCAAGATCACTAAACAAAAGACTCCAAGACCTGAGAGTACAGAGGACACATAGGACTGACTCTAACTACACCACATGGCAGGACAATCTCCACCTGAGATTCTACTACTGCTCCTGGTGCTGCTGCTGCCGAGACTGGTCACATGTAGGATGGTTCCTTCGTCTCCGACGTCCACCTAAAAAGTTGAAGTCTACGGGGTGAGACAATTATACATAATTGTCCCAGCGAGAGTTATAACTCTTCGCCAGAAGCTTTATTATAACATCAAAGAATATCTTAAGCAGTAAAGCCTTCAAAGTATTTTATAACAGTTGCAGGTATAACAAGATCTCTACAATTTAGGAGATATGGAGAATATAAACACTATTGCAATGTAACATCAATCAACTAACTTGGAGTCATCTCTAACAAGTTATACTACATGGTTGATTATGTTTTTCAAACAACATTATGCCCTGTGGAGATGAGGCATACCACTCATACTCCAACTGATCGCTGAGAAGTCACATCAGTATCATACATAGGTCATTAAGAGAGCCGGATTCTCATGACCTTCGCCTTCCTCAGTCAGTAAGAGGATCACTTGTAGGACATCTCATGTCTCTACTACTATAGCTCACCAGGGTAAACTGGTCCTTCTCTATTCTAGAGTCACAGTGGCATTATGTACTCTCTTCGTCATCAGGAGGTTTCATATTTACCTACCACTGATACGGATATCTGTGCTTTCTTCGTCATCAGGAGGTTTCATGTTTACCTACCACTGATACGGTATGGAAATATAGTGAAGGATGGATGGATTACACATCTACATCACTTTCCTACACTAGGATGTAAGGTTCTACACATCCATGTACCCCACATACTCAAAAGTATGTGCTCCAGGAGTTCCCTAAGGAAAACCTGTTTCACCATCACTTAATCTCTGACAATGATGGCTCTATGATCAGGGCTCTACATTATACTTGATTAGTTAGGTACATTTAGTATTCTTTAACAGCATACATTATTTTCCAAACAATAACAGTAGCATAGCAGCTATAAAAGAAGAATACTAAATGTAACATGCCTAACTCCTATCAATCATTATTTCTCATTATCCTCATCGTAAGTCATCTCTAAGGCATGACCTTGATGGTATTCATGGCTCTCACAGCCCATTATCAGCATAGGATGCCACTGACAAGGCATCAGATTACTGTACTTATTCATAAGGCTAACAACATGCCTTTAATGAATATAACATCAACATCCATACCTGGATATGATTACCTTCATATCAGAACCTGCATGGTTAATACAACTGATAAAGGTAATACAAAAATAAGGAATATACTTCTTACTCTTGTCATAAGAGTTAAATCTCTAATTCACATCAAATAGAGTTTAATATTCAAATGCATGCCATTACCCTTGAATTAGGGTTTACTATTCACATTATATGTCATCACCCTTGAATTAGGGTTTACTATTCACATTAAGGTGAATTGAACTCATAACATCATCATAAATGAGTAACATCTTCATTGATGCTCTTAAATTAGTTAAAGGTTCATCATTTATCATAATTAGGGTTTCTATGATCTCACACAGGTGGATCATACCCTAATTATGCTCATTCTTGTGCATTGGAGATGCTTTAATTGAGTTTTCACCTAAAAAGGGTACTTTCTCTCTCTAGAGGTACTTTCTCTCTCTAGAAGTATTTTCTCTCTCATCATAAAGTTAGGTGATGTCAACATCACTCTAGATCAGGTTGGATTAAGTCATCATAGGCTAACATAGCCCAAAACATCACCATCATGTGATTAGGGTTTGATTTGATCAAGGTATTACTTAATTTACCCTTCAGGGGTATTTTGGTAATTCACCCCATTGATCATCATCCTGGTCAAAACCTTAGTCAATTAACCCCTTAATATCCTAGGTTGTCATTAGGGTTGATTAGGGCAACATTGAACCATTTATATCATCAATTGATTGAATGAAGTCAACCTTGAATCACGTTGATCGATCTTCAACCATCAATCTCCAATTGATTTGAGATCGTTAGAGAGTGTTGACCGTTTAGCTAATTTGACTTTCCAAGACCGCGAGCCCTCCTCTAACTCCAAGACCGCGAGCCTCCTTAAACTCCAAGACCGTGAGCCTCTTCAATTGGTCCAAGACCGCAAAACTTAAACTGATGTTAAGACCGCGACGGTCAAGTTGATGTCAAGACCGCGAGGATCATGAAGACCGTTTGCCCTTCTTTGACCTCAAGACCGCGAGGCCCCTCACGGTCTTGAGACCGTGAGCCCCCTCTCGGTCTTGAGACCGCGAGCCTCCTCACGACCTTGAGACCGCGAGCCTCCTCACGACCTTGAGTCCGCGAGCTCACATGGTCTCAACCACTTGGACCATCAACAAGATTCAATGATACGACCGATAATGTCAACCAATGTTGAAGCCCTCAAAAGGTCAGAGTTATATTGACCACTTATGAATTGGGTCAATTAAGGTTATGTTTAACCAATTGGTCATTCAATTGACCCTCAATTGTTGACCAATTAGGTTTAAAATCGATTCAATTAGAGTCTATCAATGTTCACCCATCAACACTCAACAATGTGCATTAACACAAGGTTGAACCTTTCAATTGAGCTCCAATTGGGCCCAAACTTGGCCCAAACGGTCTTGAGGTCATGTGGGTGGACCCAACATGGTCTTGAGACCGTTTGCCCAAGATTTCATCAAAGTATAAGGTGATTTGATAGGGGGTTGAACCATGATTGAACCACCTTATAGAATTTTGATTAAATTGATAACTTATTTGCAATTAGGTCCTCAACTGGTCAAATTACTTAACTCTAGACCTTCAAACGGTCTTGGGTGATTGTCCTCTCGGTCTTGAGACCGTTTGCCCATCCAATTTTGGATTCTAGTGGAAATTCAACCAGGTTGAACAAATTGAGTTGATGATTATATCAATACTTTAATTACAATGTAATTTGGTGTAATTGTACCTTCACTTGGTCAACTAATCTTGACCCCAGACCTCCAAACGGTCATGGTTGATTGCCCTCGCGGTCTTGAGACCGTTTGGATGACCCTTAAACGGTCTTGAGACCGTTTAGGTCAATCAACCCTAAAAACCCTAATTAGGTCACCATAATTTCAGTACTGATTTCACCTAGGATTAGCCCTAGTATTCACCCTTCAACTCTTAGCCCGTTTGGAATTAGACCATCAAACTTGGTGGGTTGTTAACTAACATTATTTTGAACAGTAATCTCATACGGTCAATGCCTGGTCAACGACCTTACACGGTCTTGAGACCGTTTTCCCAAAAAGGCAATTTCAGACCGTTTGAGAATCAGGAATAAATTCATTTAAAGTTGTTACTTAAAAAGGTCATATCGCCCGATTCCTTTGGAGTTAGCCTCCCAAATTTTGAGGGTAATTAACCTATATAATTAGGAACAGATTTATTATACGGTACACGCTCGGTCAATGGGGCCAAATGGTCTTGAAGACCGTTTGACCTGTCACGGTCTCGAGACCGTTTGCTCACCTCGCGGTCTTGAGACCGAGAGAGCATACTGGTGAGACCGTTTAAAAAGTGAAAAGCGGTGGGTTTTTCTTGGAAATCACGCCTTCATCTCCTAGCTCAAGAACAGTACGGATATCCCATGGATTTGCTTGCAAAATAGTAGGGAAAAGTAGGGAAACATGAAGAACTATCATCTAAACACATATAAGAGAGGTATATAGTAAAGCATGGGTTTAGAGTTATAAAACCCGCCTAAAGCTTGCTCCTTGAGCTCCAAGCTTTCAAGCTCCAAGATCTAATGGCGTCCTTGAGTTCCCACAGGTTGGACAAGGTGAAAACTCCAAGGAAAGACGAAAAGAGATGGCTAGAAAGATAGGGTTTCGAGAGTTAGCCACCAAATTGACCTTGAATTTGAGTTCTAACCATGGAATTGGGCAAGAAGAGAGATTCAAACCTACCTTGCACCCTTGGTCGTACCTCTTGAGCTCCAAGACAGTCCTTAGTCGGTAAAGCAAGGGGAAACAGTGATATGCACGAAGGAAAGGTTCCTTTGCTTGAGAAGTGAGGTATACATATACTTGGGTGATGTTTCATTAAAGGCCCATAAGTTTCCCCATAATTCCAATTAAGTCCTTCCTTCATTACTTTCTCGTCCCTTCCTCTTTATTATAAGGACAACCTTATCTTAAGGTCTAGAAAAAGAAGGCAAAGAAGAACAATCTAATAATAAGGTACATACATAAAGAGATATTGCACATATACCCTGATTATTCAATCACAAGGCATATTTCATAACTTGATAACTCAATTGAGGTGACTTCCTCATCATTTCTTCTCTAATGATGGTAAGAGTTCTAAAAGATACATTAGATGATATGTTTTACAAATTGAATCCCTTAATTTGGGTAAATTGCATGTTACCCCAAATTAGGGTTTCAAGCACCGGGATTGCTTCCACAGCTGCACCTTGGTGCCCAAGCTTGGGAAATCCCTCATACTTTGCCAAAAAGATTCTCATGATGTCTCAACATCAGAGGAACATCTCATCATGTGCAAATTGCAAGCTAACCCTTTTAACTGGGTAAATTGCACATAGGTCCCTGTATATCAAAACAATGCTACAACTTTAAATAAAAAGGAGCAAATACTGAAATATATGTTTCTGAGAAACTTAATTACATGCTCAGAGTTAATCACAAAGATTTAATTACATATTTAGGCAAAACACCTAGGGTTAACTCATAACCCAGGTCAGGGATGTTACAAATTATCCACCCCTTACAAGAATTTCGTCCCCGAAATCGATAAAACATACTAAGAGAAAAGGGCAGGATACTTCCTTCTCATCTCATCCTCTAACTCCCAAGTGGCTTCTTCCACACCACGATGGTTCCAGAGGACTTTCACAAGACTTATATCTTTCTTCTTTAACTTTTTAATTCGTTTATCAAGGATTGACACTGGTCCCTCCTCATAGGATATGTCATCATTCAATTCTACCTCCATAGGTTGTAGAACTGACTCGGTGTCTGGGTGACATTTCTTTAACATAGAAATGTGAAACACAGGATGTAACCTCTGTAACTCAGGTTGTAGCTCTAGTCTATATGCTACCTTTCCAATCTGTTCGATGATTGGATAAGGCCCCATATATCTAGGAGCTAACTTCCCTTTCCTTCCAAAACGAAGGACCCCTTTCCAAGGTGAGACCTTGAGATACACTCTGTCTCCAACCTGGAACCCTAAGGGTCTACGACGTTTGTCAGCATAAGATTTCTGCCTATCTTGAGCAGTCTTAATCTTTTGTTGTATTATTTTAATCTTTTCTGTGGTCTGCTGCACAAGGTCAGGACCTAACAACTGATGTTCACCAGTCTCAAACCAACACAAAGGTGATCTACAACGTCTACCATATAAGGCTTCATAAGGTTCCATATCAATACTATGCTGATAGCTATTGTTATAGGCAAACTCTATCAAGCTTAGGTGTAGATCCCAACTTCCGGTGAACTAGAGAACACATGCTCTCAACAGGTCTTCTAAGGTCTGTATGGTCCTTTCCGACTGTCCATCAGTCTGCGGATGAAAGGCCGTACTAAACCTCAGCTTAGTGCCTAAGGCTTGGTGTAACTGTTCCCAAAAACAACTTGTAAACTGAGGACCTCTGTCAGAAACTATTGTGACAGGAACTCCGTGCAAACGCACTATCTCTTTAACATACAACTCTGATAACCTTTCAGCAGAATAGGTTGTTTTGACAGGTAAGAAATGTGCTGTCTTAGTCAACCTATCAACAATTACCCAAATGGAATCATGTCCTTTGCTTGTCCTGGGTAGGCCAACAACAAAGTCCATGGCCACATGGTCCCACTTCCACTGTGGTATGGGTAAAGGTTGCATTGTCCCTGCAGGCTTCTGGTGTTTAGCTTTAACTTGCTGACACACAGGACACCTCAGAACAAACTCTGCAACGTCCTTTTTCATCCCAGGCCACCAATACAGATCTTTCAAATTCCGATACATCTTGGTGCTCCCTGGATGCATAGCATACATGGAAGAATGGGCTTCTTCCAGGACTAACTTCCTCAAGTTGTCCACATCCGACACTATCATTCTCCCATTATAACAAGCTACTTGGTCCTTTGAGTCATGAAAACCATCTTGCTTCTCATTTTCATACTCATATTTTATCTGCTGAACTGCAACGTCACCTAGCTGTGCTTCTTTAATCTGCTCTCTTAGGGTAGGTTTAATATGCATCTCAGCTAACAGACCGGCTAACAATGACACCTTTAACTGTACATTGTCTTGCCTTAAAGAGATAAGCATATCTCTCCTAGAGCATACTAAGGAGTTTAGTTGTGCTCTATTCATGGTTGATGTTGCTGATTTCCTACTCAGGGCATCTGTGACAACATTGGCCTTGCCTGGATGGTAATCAATTGTACAGTCGTAGTCCTTGATTAACTCCATCCAGCGACGTTGCCTCATGTTGAGCTCATGCTGAGAGAAGATATACTTAAGGTTTTTGTGGTCTGTGAAAATCTGGAATGTCTCTCCGTAGAGATAATGTCTCCAGATCTTCAAAGCATGAACCATGGCAGCTAACTCCAAATCGTGTGTCGGATAATTCTCCTTGTGTTTCTTAAGCTGTCGGGAAGCAAAAGAAATCACTTGTTTTTCCTGCATCAACACACATCCTAGTCCATTTTTGGAAGCATCACAGAAGACTACATATCCTTTTCCTTGTTCAGGTAGCACTAGCACAGGTGCACTTGTCAATCTCTCCTTCAGCAACTGGAAAGACTGTTGACACTTATCACTCCAAGAAAAAGGAACATCTTTCCGGGTTAACTTGGTCAAAGGTAAAGCTATAGAACTAAAGTTCTTAATGAACCTTCGATAATAGCCAGCTAACCCCAAGAAACTTCGAATCTCCGTCGGTGTTTTCGGTTGTTCCCATTGTAGAACAGATTCTACCTTTGTAGGGTCAACACGAATTCCCGAGGTAGATATCACATGTCCAAGAAAAGATACCTCCGGCAGCCAGAACTCACACTTGCTAAACTTAGCGTATAGCTTATGTTCTCTTAGCAAGGTCAAAGCTTGGCGAAGATGCTGCTCATGCTGTTGAGCATCCTTACTATAAGTCAGTATGTCATCTATGAAGACGACAACACACTGATCAAGGAAAGGTCGAAAAACTCTATTCATGAGTTCCATGAATGCAGCTGGTGCATTGGTTAGTCCAAATGACATAACCGTGAACTCATAGTGACCATATCTTGTCCTAAAGGCGGACTTGGATATGTCACTATCCTTAATACGAAGTTGATGATATCCAGACCTCAAGTCTATTTTTGAAAAGACTGTTGCACCACGCAACTGGTCAAAGAGATCATCAATCCTCGACAGAGGGTACTTATTCTTTATTGTTGCTTTATTGAGTTGTCTGTAGTCGATGCACAACCACATTGACCCATCTTTCTTTTTAACAAACAAAACCGGAGCACCCCAAGGTGAAGTACTCGGTCGGATAAAACCTCTCTCAAGTAACTCTTGAAGCTGTTTCTTGAGTTCTGCCATCTCGGCAGGCACCATCCTATACGGAGTTTGAGCTATGGGTTTCGTATCTGGAATCAGATTGATTTCAAAATCAATCTCCCGAGGTGGTGGTATACCAGGAAGTTCTTCAGGAAACACATCTTCAAATTCCCTGACTATAGGAACTTTAGTAGGATTGGAACTTTCCTTGGTAACATCTACCACATGGGCTAAGAATGCATAACATCCTTGCCTCAACAGCTTATCAGCAACCATAGCTGATACAAGACAGGTGGGCAGAATCTTTCTTTCTCCTTGAAAGATCCATGTGTTGCTTTCATCAGCAAACACAGCCAACTTGGACTCACAATCCAAGACAACTCTATACCTTTCTAAGGTATCCATCCCGAGGATTATATCAAATCCTTGCATATCAAGTGGTATAAGATCCACGTAAATGCAATGGTTAGAAAAGAAGAGGATGTAGGGAGAACATACCTCCTGCAAAACAGCAGACCCATTCAACGGAGTCTCTAACAACAAACTATCTGCTCTATGACTAACAGTCACATTGCAGTTACAAATCACTTCATGAGTGATGAAAGAGTGCGTGGCACCCGAATCAATCAGAACGGATACAACACAGGATGTAGACATATCAGAATATAAAAGTTTCATCTGACCTGCCACTACCCGTGGATTGACCACTGCCTTAGGTGGGTTCATAGCATAGAACCTCGCAGTCGCCTGGTGTTGAGGTGGTGCTGATGATCCAGCTTGAGACGCTTGTCCACGTCCTCGAGCTGCTCCTTGATGTTGTCTATTCTGAGATCCCTGTTGATTCTGTCTTGGGGGTTGTTGTGTCACACCGACAGGCCTAGAACGGCAATCCTTCATCAAGTGTCCCACCTTACCACAGTTGTAGCAACTCTTCTCCTGTTGCTGTGGTCTGGGTGGTCCAGTAACTGACACTGATGCAGAACTGTGCATCCCTTGAAGCGGTTGACTCCGTCCTCTACCTCTGCTTGGTGTCCATTGAGTTTGAAAACTCGATCTGGGTGGTGGAGGGTTAGGTGCAGAGAATCTAGGTTTCTTGGAATCCCTAGATGAAGAACCCTGGAACTGTGGATATCTTTTATGGGTTTGTCTTTTCTCAGCCACAGATCTCTCTATCCTTCGGACTGACTCAACGAAGGTAGAGAATCTCTCTCTGTTTTCTAAGGCAGACACAGGGGTTGACATATCAGAATTCAAACCCTTCTCGAATCTTCTGATTCTTTCCTCATCTGTAGAAGCCATGTGCGGACAGAACCGCAGCAACTCCATGAACTTAGCTTCATACTCGCTAATGTTCATCATACCTTGCCTTAGTTTCTCGAACTGAGAGATCTTCTCATCTAGGAAGGTCTTTAGAAAATATCTATTGATAAATTCCCGACGAAACTCTTCCCATGAGAACTCTACTCCAGGTCTCTTCTGCTCTTCCATGTTCCACCAGTGACCAGCACTGCCTTTGAGAAGATAGACAACATGTCTAACCTTCTCAGCTTCCGGAATCATAAAAATTCTGAAATCCTTCTCCAACTCTGTCAACCATAAGTCAGCATCTGCAGGGTCGGCAGTTCCGAAGTACTCGGTAGCTCCGATACGATGAAGTCGTTCGAACGTCTTACCGATACCTTGTGCTTCAGGCTGGACAGGTGCCCTAGGTGTAGGAATGGACATCCTATCAGTTATATGTGTCATGGTAGTCATGAACTGCCCGAACATCATCTGTACAGCTGGGTTACTCATGTCAGCTGGGTCGAACTGGGGTGGCTCTCTTGGCGACTCAGGTGCAGGTTGTTCTATCCTCGGAACCCTTGCACTGCCTCGAGGTGCACTAGCACTACTCTCTGCCTCGTACTCATCGTGATGTTCTGACATTCTTATGTATCTTCTTCTCTTGAGGAGCAGAAGATTCTATTAGATAAGGAAGGAGTACTAAAGGTAGACTCTACATCCTAAGTCCTATACCTCTGTAGACTCAACTGACCTAGAGCTCCGATACCACTAATTGTGAGCTATGATCTCCAAACCATGACATAAACACGATTAAAACTTAGCGGAAGCGAATCGGTAATCAGCGGAAGACAAAAATCACGGGAAATTAAAACTTTTTGAGATAAGAACTTTGATCCATAAAAACTTCTTTCATAAGGAGAGATAAACTGTTTACATCTCAGGATAATTACTTCTTGAGTAATTATATACATCAAGATACAAAATCTCAAGATCACTAAACAAAAGACTCCAAGACCTGAGAGTACAGAGGACACATAGGACTGACTCTAACTACACCACATGGCAGGACAATCTCCACCTGAGATTCTACTACTGCTCCTGGTGCTGCTGCTGCCGAGACTGGTCACCTGTAGGCTGGTTCCTTCATCTCCGACGTCCACCTAAAAAGTTGAAGTCTACGGGGTGAGACAATTATACATAATTGTCCCAGCGAGAGTTATAACTCTTCTCCAGAAGCTTTATTATAACATCAAAGAATATCTTAAGCAGTAAAGCCTTCAAAGTATTTTATAACAGTTGTAGGTATAACAAGATCTCTACAATTTAGGAGATATGGAGAATATAAACACTATTGCAATGTAACATCAATCAACTAACTTGGAGTCATCTCTAACAAGTTATACTACATGGTTGATTATGTTTTTCAAACAACATTATGCCCTGTGGAGATGAGGCATACCACTCATACTCCAACTGATCGCTGAGAAGTCACATCAGTATCATACATAGGTCATTAAGAGAGCCGGATTCTCATGACCTTCGCCTTCCTCAGTCAGTAAGAGGATCACTTGTAGGACATCTCATGTCTCTACTACTATAGCTCACCAGGGTAAACTGGTCCTTCACTATTCTAGAGTCACAATGGCGTTCTGTACTCTCTTCGTCATCAGGAGGTTTCATATTTACCTACCACTGATACGGATATCTGTGCTTTCTTCGTCATCAGGAGGTTTCATGTTTACCTACCACTGATACGGTATGGAAATATAGTGAAGGATGGATGGATTACACATCTACATCACTTTCCTACACTAGGATGTAAGGTTCTACACATCCATGTACCCCACATACTCAAAAGTATGTGCTCCAGGAGTTCCCTGAGGAAAACCTGTTTCACCATCACTTAATCTCTGACAATGTTGGCTCTATGATCAGGGCTCTACATTATACTTGATTAGTTAGGTACATTCAGTATTCTTTAACAGCATACATTGTTTTCCAAACAATAACAGTAGCATAGCAGCTATAAAAGAAGAATACTAAATGTAACAGGCCTAACTCCTATCAATCATTATTTCTCATTATCCTCATCGTAAGTCATCTCTAAGGCATGACCTTGATGGTATTCATGGCTCTCACAGCCCATTATCAGCATAGGATGCCACTGACAAGGCATCAAATTACTTTACTTATTCATAAGGCTAACAACATGCCTTTAATGAATATAACATCAACATCCATACCTGGATATGATTACCTTCATATCAGAACCTGCATGGTTAATACAACTGATAAAGGTAATACAAAAATAAGGAATATACTTCTTACTCTTGTTATAAGAGTTAAATCTCTAATTCACATCAAATAGAGTTTAATATTCAAAAGCATGCCATTACCCTTGAATTAGGGTTTACTATTCACATTATATGTCATCACCCTTGAATTAGGGTTTACTATTCACATTAAGGTGAATTGAACTCATAACATCATCATATATGAGTAACATCTTCATTGATGCTCTTAGATTAGTTAAAGGTTCATCATTTATCATAATTAGGGTTTCTATGATCTCACACAGGTGGATCATACCCTAATTATGCTCATTCTTGTGCATTGGAGATGCTTTAATTGAGTTTTCACCTAAAAAGGGTACTTTCTCTCTCTAGAGGTACTTTCTCTCTCTAGAAGTATTTTCTCTCTCATCATAAAGTTAGGTGATGTCAACATCACTCTAGATCAGGTCAGATTAAGTCATCATAGGCTAACATAGCCCAAAACATCACCATCATGTGATTAGGGTTTGATTTGATCAAGGTATTACTTAATTTACCCTTTAGGGGTATTTTGGTAATTCACCCCATTGATCATCATCCTGGTCAAAACCTTAGTCAATTAACCCCTTAATATCCTAGGTTGTCATTAGGGTTGATTAGGGCAACATTGAACCATTTATATCATCAATTGATTGAATGAAGTCAACCTTGAATCACGTTGATCGATCTTCAACCATCAATCTCCAATTGATTTGAGATCGTTAGAGAGTGTTGACCGTTTAGCTAATTTGACTTTCCAAGACCGCGAGCCCTCCTCTAACTCCAAGACCGCAAGCCTCCTTAAACTCCAAGACCGCGAGCCTCTTCAATTGGTCCAAGACCGCGAAGCTTAAACTGATGTTAAGACCGCGAGGGTCAAGTTGATGTCAAGACCGCGAGGATCATGAAGACCGTTTGCCCTTCTTTGACCTCAAGACCGCGAGGCCCCTCGTGGTCTTGAGACCGTGAGCCCCCTCTCGGTCTTGAGACCGCGAGCCTCCTCACGACCTTGAGACCACGAGCCTCCTCACGACCTTGAGTCCGCGAGCTCACATGGTCTCAACCACTTGGACCATCAACAAGATTCAATGATACGACCGATAATGTCAACCAATGTTGAAGCCCTCAAAAGGTCAGAGTTATATTGACCACTTATGAATTGGGTCAATTAAGGTTATGTTTAACCAATTGGTCATTCAATTGACCCTCAATTGTTGACCAATTAGGTTTAAAATCGATTCAATTAGAGTCTATCAATGTTCACCCATCAACACTCAACAATGTGCATTAACACAAGGTTGAACCTTTCAATTGAGCTCCAATTGGGCCCAAACTTGGCCCAAACGGTCTTGAGGTCATGTGGGTGGACCCCACATGGTCTTGAGACCGTTTGCCCAAGATTTCATCAAAGTCTAAGGTGATTTGATAGGGGGTTGAACCATGATTGAACCACAAAACAAAATTTTGATTAAATTGATAACTTATTTGCAATTAGGTCCTCAACTGGTCAAATTACTTAACTCTAGACCTTCAAACGGTCTTGGGTGATTGTCCTATCGGTCTTGAGACCGTTTGCCCATCCAATTTCGGATTCTAGTGGAAATTCAACCAGGTTGAACAAATTGAGTTGATGATTATATCAATACTTTAATTACAATGTAATTTGGTGTAATTGTACCTTCACTTGGTCAACTAATCTTGACCCCAGACCTCCAAACGGTCATGGTTGATTGCCCTCGCGGTCTTGAGACCGTTTGGATGACCCCCAAACAGTCTTGAGACCGTTTAGGTCAATCAACCCTAAAAACCCTAATTAGGTCACCATAATTTCAGTACTGATTTCACCTAGGATTAGCCCTAGTATTCACCCTTCAACTCTTATCCCGTTTGTAATTAGACCATCAAACTTGGTGTGTTGTTAATTAACATTATTTTGAACAGTAATCTCATACGGTCAACGCCTGGTAAACGACCTTACACGGTCTTGAGACCGTTTGCCCAAAAAGGCAATTTCAGACCGTTTGAGAATCAGGAATAAATTCATTTAAAGTTGTTACTTAAAAAGGTCATATCTCCGGATTCCTTTGGAGTTAGCCTCCCAAAATTTGAGGGTAATTAACCTATGTAATTAGGAACAGATTTCTTATACGGTCCATGCTCGGTCAACGGGGCCAAACGGTCTTGAAGACCGTTTTCCCTGTCGCGGTCTCGAGACCGTTTGCTCACCTCGCGGTCTTGAGACCGAGAGAGCAAACTGGTGAGACCGTTTAAGAAAGTGAAAAGCGGTGGGTTTTTCTTGGAAATCACGCCTTCATCTCCTAGCTCAAGAACAGTACGGATATCCCATGGATTTGCTTGCAAAATAGCAGGGAAAAGTAGGGAAACATGAAGAACTATCATCTAACCGCATATAAGAGAGGTATATAGTAAAGCATGGGTTTAGAGTTATAAAACCCGCCTAAAGCTTGCTCCTTGAGCTCCAAGCTTTCAAGCTCCAAGCTCTAATGGCGTCCTTGAGTTCCCACAGGTTGGCCAAGGTGAAAACTCCAAGGAAAGACGAAAAGAGATGGCTAGAAAGATAGGGTTTCGAGAGTTAGCCACCAAATTGACCTTGAATTCGAGTTCTAACCATGGAATTGGGCAAGAAGAGAGATTCAAACCTACCTTGCACCCTTGGTCGTTCCTCTTGAGCTCCAAGACAGTCCTTAGTCGGTCAAGAAAGGGGAAACAATGATATGCACGAAGGAAAGGTTCCTTTGCTTGAGAAGTGAGGTATACACATACTTGGGTGATGTTTCATTAAAGGCCCATAAGTTTCCCCATAATTCCAATTAAGTCCTTCCTTCATTACTTGCTCGTCCCTTCCTATTTATTATAAGGACAACCTTATCTTAAGGTCTAGAAAAAGAAGGCAAAGAAGAACAATCTAATAATAAGGTACATACATAAAGAGATATTGCACATATACCCTGATTATTCAATCACAAGGCATATTTCATAACTTGATAACTCAATTGAGGTGACTTCCTCATCATTTCTTCTCTAATGATGGTAAGAGTTCTAAAAGATACATTAGATGATATGTTTTACAAATTGAATCCCTTAATTTGGGTAAATTGCATGTTACCCCAAATTAGGGTTTCAAGCACCGGGATTGCTTCCACAGCTGCACCTTGGTGCCCAAGCTTGGGAAATCCCTCATACTTTGCCAAAAAGATTCTCATGATGTCTAAACATCAGAGGAACATCTCATCATGTGCAAATTGCACATAGGTCCCTGTATATCAAAACAATGCTACAACTTTAAATAAAAAGGAGCAAATACTGAAATATATGTTTCTGAGAAACTTAATTACATGCTCAGAGTTAATCACAAAGATTTAATTACATATTTAGGCAAAAAACATAGGGTTAACTCATAACCCAGGTCAGGGATGTTACAGATATGGCCATGTAGGAAACCAACCATGATGGCGGCGGCTCTTGTAGGGAAAGACTTGTTTCTTTCTCTCTACGATTGGGATCTATGCTCTGATACAATGTAGAATGGGAATAATTTGGAATATATTGTAAGTGTGTTGAAAAATGTTGGATACAAGAGAAGCCCTATCCTTTATATAGAAGAAGGTGGACATGATTCTATAGACTTCCAAATCTGACTAGACTCATATGCGTATACAAAATCTAGCCCATACATGATATGCCTATTATGTCTAACATTTTCAAAGTGTCATGGAAAAACCCTCATATTCCTATTTCCAAATTTGATCCCTTTTATTCTTTTTTTTTCTTGAAAGCTCCCTACAAGATTAACAACCTTCCACTCTTTTTTCCTACAACAAACTATTACAATACCTAGCTTCTAGAGTTTACAACAAGCTTGGGACTATGTTTATACTGTCTTACTTTTCTTATTATTAACTAACTTTATAAGGTCTTCCACATAATCTCAAGTCCACTTAAGCAGAGCCCCTTTAATGCAACGTAGATATTGCATCACCCTAAACATGGAACAATCACAACATAGCTATTATGTGCTTCAATCACCACATGCTAAAATCTTTTTACCTCAAAGCTCATTTCTTGATCAGAGCATCACCAGTATGAACCTTGTGTATCTGATGATCATTGGAGAAGGCATACA
The DNA here is from genome assembly GCA_963693085.1 of Alisma plantago-aquatica. Lineage (NCBI taxonomy): Eukaryota > Viridiplantae > Streptophyta > Magnoliopsida > Alismatales > Alismataceae > Alisma > Alisma plantago-aquatica. Next base: position 1,107,365,377 of record OY856410.1, read on the forward strand.
AAATCTCCACCCACATGTTAATACAACCATATAGTAAAAATTTATAGCTTGGATCTCTCTACATTAAGTGATACTATTGTTTTTCCACCTAGATGATTATCCTATGTGAAGAAGGAGAAATGAACTGGGATATTGATGAGTAAACATGTGTCAATCATGCTATTGAACTCATCCATGGATATCTTGGATAAAAAGAGTGACTCTAAAATTTGTGTTTTGGAGTAGCCTTCCAACCCAACAACATATCAAATTCATGAATAAATGTACATAATGAATAAATTTTAGGAGAATCTAGCCAAAATGAATCTCTAGAATGTAAGGGATGCTTTTAGAGTTTGTGTAAAGTCCCATGTCTTGATGAATAGGATGACATGATCTTAAAAGGAATGATTGGACTATCAATATCACCAAGGTCCACCTCTTGTTCAGGGAGTCCATCACTAGAAACTCTATGATTAAGCATCCTCAACCCATAGTAGTGTTATGATGGGTGACCTGTCAGGAAGTTGATCATGGCTATGTGTGAGTGAGGATCAGAGTCGTGCAACCGAGGCTAATGGTGGTATATGGGGCCAGTTGTCATTCCTAAAACTCTACTAGAGCCTTTTATAGTGGGCCCAAGAGTTACAACTTGGAATCTTTACATGCTTCATACATGTTTAATATGAGTTCCTCAGAACTTGTTTTATGCAGCTTCTCATCTTCTATTAGACTTCATCAACATATTTTTACTATATTGTCATATTAGCTACACAACACAAAGAATTTTGTCTCATTTTACTAACTCTACAAGAATCTCATGGACTTAGAACCACATAAGGATTCTACATAAATGCTCCTTCACTAGAGGATCACATCTTCCCATATCTTTCATATAACCTCTCATTACTTAACAAACCAAGGTCATTATCAAGCATGTGATGTAGATGCTCTTGTGTTCCAGAATTGAATGTTAAGAAATGCCTTCCAATGACTTTGATTTTTATCACCATGACTCTAAACATTCTTGAGGTAAGACTCTAAGGTAGGGATATGGGACTTGCATCCCACTTAATACCTTAATTTTTTTTAGTCTATTAGAAAATATTTTTGTCATCCTTATATTCAGGATATAAGATTTTTTCATCACAACATACTTGTCAAGATTTAGAATTGAAGTTTATTCTCAAAGAGGTATATTGAGGATTTAATATGTTGGGCAACTTAGATTTATAAAGGTGGGGTAATTCTCTTCTCTCTTGTTGTGTCAACTCACACTCAATTTATTGAGTTGCCTCTTCCTCCACCCTATACAAAGGATCTACCTCACATTTAGGTGTCCAATGCACAGGTTCCTCTTAGATCTATAATTCTTTTATATAGAACATGAATGGATACCTATTGTGACTTCTATTCAAAATTCTCAAGTCTCTAGAGTTATGGAAATCTTTATGCATCTTGGAACATTACTTAGTTTAGGTTAAAATTTCTTTGAAATCTTTCATTTTCCGTAAGCATGCTTTTTTTGTCAGCCTGGCATATAGGATTTTTGTTGTTACTTTTTAAGATCAAGTAATTGTATGAATAATTTACACAGTACAAATACACATAACATACATAGTATTATTAAAAATTTACCAATTAATTTAGGACACAAGACTTGCATGTTATATAATTATGATAAAAAATATCATGATCAGTTGTAAAGGTGATTATGTTTGTCGATTCATACATATAGTAGTTGAATAAATGTTCCTCAACTCAATCCCATTTGAAAATATGAAACATTCATATTAGTATAGATTTATGTAAATAATGCAAAAGCTCAAAATTACCAAAATCCAAAAAAAAAATCATCAAAAATATTGATGGATGCATCTTTCCTTTAGTAGGCACACCGTACTATTTCAGAATCATAAGTTTTAGTGATTCTATGCTATTTTCTTTAATTTGGTTATACAATCAATTTCATATCTTTATATAATTAAATATCAAGATACATACAATGCATGTGACCTAAATCCCACATATCACACAAAATAAATAAATGAATACATCCCAACCAAGTTAAACGACCGTCCCAAGTTTCCCAAAGGGACGCCATTCATTATTCAAGTGTATTATGTACACAGACAATAGTGAACCTGAATTACAAATCCTAAGCACGAAGATATTCATCACCAATAGTGCATAACATACATAAAGGACATATAAACTAGAGTAATAGGCCATAAAGAGATAACAAACCATATCAAAGATATCTCGAATACCATCCAATGGTCTTGAGTTGGATCTTGAATTGATTCCACCTCAACAACTTCTCACAACCTAGATCTAGGAACAATAACCTATAAATGAAAGATAAAATAGAATAAAAATAGGTGAAATAGGTATGCAAATGTGATTATAAACATCTTGGACAAAATATGTAAGTGAAATAAGGAGAATATAATAAACAAAGTTCCTCCAAAAAAGGCAAGATGATCAATAAAAAAGTGATATTACAACATAATCAACAAGAAGTAGTGATGTCAAGAGACAACAATGCATTCTAACTAAAAAAACTTATCAAAACTTGTTTGGGTGCACATTTTTGCAAGATTATAATTTATTAGGACACATAACCCTCAATTTAGCATGTCAGATCGTAATGTAGTATGTAGTTCCATATAAAACACCATAACAACATGGAACATAACCAAATTGACTGTTAGAGTATGGAATACAACCAAACTATGATAGAGGCGCATACACTAAATATAAACTATGGGTACAATTCCCTGGGTACATCTAAAACCATGGTCTTTATAGACCAAGTATTGTACATAAATGTCTTTAAATTCTAATAAATAGTATTTGTAAAATCATACAATATATCATAGTACATAGAAGATTCAAAAAGTTAACCTATACATATGAGTGGTTAAGTGAGAGAATTTTTAATATAAAGGTCTCTAGTTTGAAATCCATTGGGGTCAGATGAATAGATTCCCCTACTTCCTTAGAAGGTTAACCTATACATCTGAAGAGATCTGGGGGGGGGGGTGAATAGATTCTTATAAAAATGTAAAGCAATGATAGAATGAAAAATGCAAGTAACCAAATGAAGACAAGATTTAGAGTGGTTCTTTCTAAGACGTCATTCCACTACCTAGTTGTTTCCAACTAGGATTTTGCAATAAATAATTTTATTACTTATCTGTTAGGACATATTACAAAAATACTTGTTATAACCAATCCCTCTTCTTTACCGGACACGGAAGAGCACCACACAAACCTCTTCTTTGACAGAAGATGGTAGAGCACCAATCTCCTTTTATTTAAAGGATGATGGAAGAGCACCTATATCCTCTTCTTTAATGGATAATGGAAGAGCACCACAATAATACCTCTTCTTTAATAGACAACGGAAGAGCACCACACAACAATACCTCTTCTTTAACAGACAACGAAAGAGAACCGAGTTGAGACGAATATTTCTTCTTGCAGGTTCCTGGACAACCTTCACTCCAAGAAGTATCCCAAGAATAACACAATAAAGAAGAAATAGAATGAAAAAAAAGAAACAAGATAAGCTCACAAGATATACAATTCTTCTCTTATGGACAAGTGATGATGATCCACTCCAAAATAGTTTATGTAAAGTTTTATTTGGTGGAGAGGATAATATAGCTGAACTAAGGGCTTAGGCTTATGATGATAGAAACTTAAAGTAATAGACCTAAGCTCTTTGAGAAATATGGTAAGTATGCTCTAGTATGTATCAAATGCTGTTGCAAATGTAATGTTCAAAGTTGTGTACAATGTTCATCTTTAGGTGCCCTAAGACCACTCATATTTATAAGAAATGTTTATAAGTTGTTAGGGTACCTATGAGTAGTCTCTAGAGTATTGTAAGTGTTCAATTTGCCTTTTGGTCAAAATTAATTGGGTTTCAATGACTAATTTGATCATTAATCAAAAGAGATTCTAGAACATTTCTCAGTTGACAAAATTGTTGACCGGATTGAATCTCGATCCACAATATTGTTGACCGGATAAAGTTCTGGGGTCAAAATGCACCAACGACTATGTGTCAGTCCATATGCTCAGTTTAACAATTCTATTTCGGTCGAACTTTTCTTCGACCTAATTCTCAGTCGACAATACATTGTAAAAGAGATTTGCAATGTATGTGAGGTCTTATTCATAACTCATATGAAACCTATCAACCTTAAAGTCTCCATGTGAATCTAGGATAGGGGTTTGGTAGGTTTTGGAGGATCATCACTTGTCCTTACATCATGCCCATTGAGTTGTAAAAACAAATATATAAATACATAGTACAACTTGATTTGCAAGTATCCAAAAATATAATTGCAAGGTCTTTGTAATTGGATCTTAACTTAATTCCTTGATCATATGAAATAGTTAATACACATGTTAGTAATAAATTTTTGGAAATATTTGCATCATCGAAATATAAGTGTGTGACATAACTAAAAAGACAACAATCTCCCCCTTTTTGATGATGACAAATATTTCCATAAGATAAATTGAAATTAGAAAATTTGGAACTTCATACTTTTGATAGCCAATTTATCTCATGGATTATTCTCCCCCTTTTGTCAATATAAAAAAGGATCAATACTTATCAGTCATCCAAACCTTACAATGTCATTTTGGAGAGGAAAAAACTAATTCCCAATGTATAAATATAAATAGAGTACCAGTTGAAGGGAAAATCCAAAAAGATAGTCATTAAGACATAGTGAGGCATAGTCAAAAAGCCATATATGATCAAGGAAGGATTGAAATATTTTCTAATTACCAATGAAAGGAATGTTAAGTGCTTCATGATAAAAAGACCCAATAAAGCACAAATATCATAAATATACTCTAGATCAATGGTAAGGAATGTTAAGTCCACCATGATATAGAGATGCCACAAAAAATAAAAAGTAAAAAATAAAAAACCAATTTCTCAACCATTTTCAAAGGATGTTAAGCATGTATTGATATAGAGAAGCCATTAAGAGCAAGGTTAAAAAAGATATGCAGCTTATATCAAAATATTTTGAGCTCCCCCTTAATCTCATACCAAGGAAAATGAGCTCAAACATAAGAACAATATTTACTAAAAAAATGACCAAATAAGATCCCAAACTTCATAATAAAACATTCATGTCAGATGTCCAAACCAAGGAATCAAGTAAAAATCTGAATCTAAAGGTCAAATTTTAATTATCCAAATAAACTCTATTAAACACAAATGAACGAATTTTTTCTTTGAATTATTTGTCCCCCTTTGTCATCTCTTATTTATCCCCTTTTTAATATGCCCCTTTTTGAAGATAACACACATTTTGATAAACAAAACTTGAAATTGAATTTTTATACCTTGGTGAGATATTCCTTTAATGTCACAGAATGTATGTACACTTATACCAATTTTCTTTATGGCAGTGTGTTATTCAACTCAAAAACTTAATTTAAAAACATAAAAGCTCAAAGAATTCAAGTGTTTTTTTTGAGATTATTTCTCCCCATTTGTCATTTCAAAAAGTAAAAGAATACTTCCCCTTATTTGAATACTCCCCCTTAATATAATGCTTAAAATAATGTGCGATATAGCCATGAATTAATACTCAAGAAAGCTCACTTCATTTGATGGAGGAAACAATTTTTGTAGTGAGCATGGATTGAGCTTGACTAAGTATAATACTAAATTATTTTCAGATAAACACATAAAAAAATAATACCGTTAGTGTATACAAAATCATTGCGCAAAGAGATAAAAATATACATCTTCAAGAGGAAAGATACTTAATTTATCTCTAATTATTATAAATTGTTCTAAGCCAAGGGGATCTGTAAAAGTATTAGCTAATTGGTTTTCAGTATCAACATGATGAAGACGTATGTTATTTTTAGAAATATGATCCCAAAGAAAATGATGTCTAAATTAAAGTACATGATGTGATGGCACATATGAAGACCAAAACAATGATTTGCAAATAAGGCTTATGATATTTTTACTTCTTTTGTAGAGAGCAGTTATGGTACCGAAATCATTTTTGATGACAAGAGAAAACATAATATCTAAATCTTTTATACACAAGAAATGTCTCATTACTAGTGAATTTGATACGATAATGTTAAGGAATATAGCCAAATTCATCAGTACCAACATGAGAATGTAACAAGAATATTTGAAACCTTTTCTAAAGATAAGTTCAACTTTTCACTTTCTTTAGCAAAATATTGTTTAAGTAGTTTTAATTTTCAAACATTTTCAAGTGAGATCTTATTCAAGCATACCGATCAAGTTTTTCTTAAATAATATGATTGTCTTGAGCACAAAAGGAGGTAAAATATTAATATAAGCCATCTTTTCTTTTAATTCAAGGATTTAATTTTCAAAAGAAGCATTTTAAATAATAATATTATTGAATTTGTTTATGTCAACAATATTTAAATCAAGTATACTAGACAATTTGTTATTATTCTTCAACTTTATCCAAGGTAATTACAGCAAGCTATATATAATTAATTTTTGTTAGAGTAGAGAGAGGTACCTCATCATTATCATTACCTTTCAAGTTCATCTTTATTATGTGCACATATATGTATTCCTTTTTCTTTTTATTAATACTTACTTCCACGATGGTTCCATTTCCTTCATTTCTCTATTCAAGTATATTCGAGACATTTAATCTGTAGTCGTATGATTTAATCATCCACCATCAACCCCTAAATCCTACAAAGTTGATAGGATTTTGGTAATCAAGTAGAGTCCATGATGGTTAGAGTAAATATCATGAAGGGAACTGATATTATCAAGCTAGAAAGTCTTTTACATATATGAATTTTAACACAATTTCTTGTGAAGATTTAATATTCAAGTTAAATTTCTGACAGACTTGTTCTCGATCGAGAAGATTTGTTGACCACTAGACATTATAGTCAATTTTTTTTCGATCGGTAACAAGTTCTAGAAATTCTATTTAGCAAGACATGTAAACAAAATTATATTTAAATAACTAAAAAATTATGCAAATGAGTTTTATAAGAAAAGATATGCAAATTTAACCTCAAGTTAAGTTGAGATAAGACATAAATATATCGAACAAATTAAGAACATGTAAAATCTTAATTGATTTCCATTTGATTCTAATTTGAGGATTTATCTAACTTGCTATTCTTCTTCTAGAAAGGAAATGTATAATATTTGATTTTTCTAAAATGAAAGCATGTTACATGATCTATGGAGTTTGATATACTTTCATTTACCTTGTCAAATACAAGATTCTTATTCCTCTTTTCACATTTATGAATGTAGTCATATCCATGATTATGTAACATGTTTATTTTATTTCTAAGTTTGTCTAAATACAATATTAACTCATCATTATTTTTCATAGAAATTTTGCATTGTCTACCTAGATTTTTATTGATCATAGATGTTTTCTTATTTAAATCAATATTGTTACAATGAGTACAAAGAGGAGGTAGTTTTTTTTTAATGTGAAGACTTGATTTTGAAAAGAAGTGTTTATAGAGATAAGATCATCTTTTGATATAAGAGAAAGAGATACCTTATCCTCAATATTTTTACCTTCATCTTCATTGTTACTTTCTTCATGTTGAGCATGAGATCTTACTTTTGCTTGCCTTTTCTCTAAGTGTATAAAAGGCCTCCTTGTCTTAATTTCTATATACCATCCAAACCTACAAACTGTAAAAGTTTTGGTACCCATCTAGTGGTCCTTTTGGTTAGGATAATTATTAACAATTTCTCATCATTTCAAATATTTAGAACAATCTAATATGTAGAGTTCATCACAGATTTGAGTCACCTAAGTTAATTGCAAGTGAACTATTTTATTCTTATCAAACAGTTCTGTCAAAACTATCCTCGGTCGAAATTTTCTTCGATTAGAAGAATTCTTGGTCCAACAATTTGTCGATCGAGAAGATTTTCCAGTAAAAGTAATTTGGACAGAACTAACTTTGGTTGAAATTTTCTTCGACTGGAAGAGATCTTGGTCGAGATCTTTGTTCACCGAGTTGAATTTCTATGCATTTTTAGTAAATTTAGAATGTATAATGTAAACAAATCATGCTATTATATTTATATAACATAATTAAGTAATCAAATCATACAAGAATATACAAGTATAAGCTTATTTTAGTTGAGATAAGACAATATTTTTTTCAAATTAGGTTTAGGTCAAATCTCAACTAAATATTCCATGTTCCTAAGTTTGAGGTTTTGGAACCCAAACTAAATTTTTATCCTTGTTTTTCTTATAAGTGCATGAAAATGAGTATTGTCCAAGATGTAGGAAATAATGATAGAAAATGAAATCAATTTCATTCCTCTTTTTGACAATGTGATCATGAACAAGATTGTTTTTAGGTACATACATGAGTTTGGTCTTGGGAACTTGTGCCCTTTTAGCTCTAGGTTTTTGATAGGATTTATTTTTGGGTACATAACCTAGGCCTCTCCTCCCAATTTGACCAGAAGAGTCCTTTAGAATTTTATCAAGAATGCCATTATTTTTCAAGCTACTACTATCTTTTTGCAACTCATAAATTTCATCCATTTTCTTTTTAATGTCTAACTTTTCTTGGTCTAGATTAGATAACAAACTATATTTTTCTTTGACAATAGCATTATAATCCAAATGAGTACATAAAATAGGTTGAGTTTGAAGATCATTCATTTTAGCAAGCAATTCAACCTTTTCTTGAGAAAGAAGATCATTATTGTTTTCTAGGGAAAGCAATTTGGTATGATAACCATTAATAGAATATTTGAAGGAGTTACTTTTAGAAGAGAGATCAAGTATTATGACATCCAACTCATCATTTATTTTTAAAGCCTTTTTCAATTTCCATCTACACTCAACATAATTGTCATGGAGTCACTACTACAGAAACAACGTTCAGTGATGCTTTTCTGGGCGTCAGTTATTTAGTAAAACCGACGCCTATAATATTAGACGTCGGTTATTTATGCAAACCGACGTCTATATTCGAAGACCAGCCAGACACATGTACCGCTTTGTATTCAGCGTCGACTGGTTATAACAGACCGACGCCTAAAATCGCCTGCGAAATCCAATTTTCAAGCAAAAACATTTTAGGTTACCTACAACGTCGGTCTTTGAACAATTCACTGATGCCTATTTAAAATGAAAATTTGCGCGAAAAGTCCCACTTTCAGTGTCGGTTATCCTTCGATAACCGACACTGATAATAATTCCCGCCAAATAATTTAGGGTAAAGGTTGTCTAGTTGGGCGTCGGTGTTTTACTATCAACCGACGCTAAATCATAATAGGCGTCGGTTTTATAGATAACCGACGCCGTTGACCAACTTAATAATCCCGATCACCCGGCTCTTCCCCCTTTTTTCCTGTTTCATCGCGATATTGCTGTGCTGCTGCCGCCGCTCTCCTAAAATCGCCCGACGACCCCGCTGCTGCTCGCCGCCGCTACTGCTGGTGCTTCTCCGCTTGCCGCCACCACTGCTGCTGGTGCGCCGCTGCTGCTGGTGCACCTCTACACGCCGTTGCCACTGCCGCTGCTCTGCTCTACTCTACTCATTCCCGGCGCCACTGCTGCTGGTTCACCGCCTGCCGCTCTTCTCTCTCTTCTTCTGCCACCACTTCTGCCGCCGCTCGCCGCCGCACTTTCCACGCTATCTCCAGGTAGCGCTACCTCTTTGCTTCCTTCTCCCTAGCTATTTACCAACATGCAAGCACAGCCATGGCTGTGTTGGCCTACCACGGCCGTGCTGTCCAGCACGGTCGTGGTAGGGCAACACAGCCACGGCCGTGCTTGCTATTGGTAAGGATATGAACAAATTTTTATGTAATGCTTTATGTAAATCCTAGGATATGAACAATTTTTTTGCTTGCATATATTTGTGCTTCTAATCCTAATGTTTGACTTAATTCAGTAAATTTTGATGCATATTGAAATAAGATTTAAACTTGTCAATTCTAGCATCCTAATTTGATTTGATTAAACCTAACATTGATGAAACACTAACATCAATTGTGATGAAACCCAAACATTAATTGTGATGATACTCTAACATGTACATATCTATTATTGTGTTTGTTGGCCTAGAAACCCGTCCAAGATTTACTCATTAGGAGTAAATCTTGGATAGTCCCCAGTTTGGGACTGTTCTTGAACACCTAATCTCACTTAGGATGTAAGTGTATAATGTGTATTGGGTTTTCGAGAAAATTTCAGCAGCATTTCCCCATTTGTTCTCTAAGTACATATGTACTTAGAGAACAACGGGGAAATGCTGCCGAAATTTTCTCGAAAACCCAATACACATTATACACTTACTAGTGAGATTAGGTGTTCAAGGATGGGATAGGTGGTACACATTTATTATATATAAGAATGACATCACATGTGTTTGTTGGCCTAAAAACCCGTCCAAGATTTACTCATTAGGAGTAAATATTGGATAGTCCCCAGTTTGGGACTATTCTTGAACACCTAATCTCACTTAGGATGTAAGTGTATAATGTGTATTGGGTTTTCGAGAAAATTTCAGTAGCATTTCCTCATTTTTTCTCTAAGTACATATGTACTTAGAGAACAACGGGGAAATGCTGCCGACATTTTCTTGAAAACCCAATACACATTATACACTTACTAGTGAGATTAGGTGTTCAAGGATGGTTTGACATTAATGGGTTCACATATTACACAAAACGCCAAGATGATAAGAGTGTCGTCCAAAACAGTGGGGTCACTCTTCAAGCGTTGACTATCTATTTTGCAAGTGCAAAGGATAAGAGTCCACGTGAAGCTAAAATGTCATATTACGGTTTCATTGAAGACATATGGGAGTTTGACTACATAGATTTCAGAATTCCGCTCTTTAAATGTAATTGGGTTGATAACACCAAAGGAGTTATAGTGGATGAATTGGGTTTCACTTTGGTGAACTTTGAAAAGATTGGCGAGAAGGGTGAACCATTCATATTGGCATCACAGGCGAAACAAATATTCTATATCGATGATCCTGCAAATGATAAATGGTCGGTTGTTCTTCATGGTAAAAGACAGTTCATTGAAGATCCTATAGATGAAGAAGAGTACTATGATAAGTAGGATGACTCCAGACCATTCTCAGTTAGGTTACCAACTCCACAAAATATTGAAGCTAATGATGACTTATATGTGCGAGGAGATCACAATGAAGGATTGTTAATTGATAAAAGATTACAATTTTAGAGACATGTATGTTTATATTTTTTTTACAAATGCTAGTTAATACAAATGCTAAATGTTTGCCTTTTTCTGGTTAATACAAATGCTAAATGTTTGCCTTTTTCTAGTTAATACAAATGCTAAATGTTTGCCTTTTTCTGGTTAATACAAATGCTAAATGTTTGCCTTTTTCTAATTAATACAAATGCTAAATATTTGCCTTTTTAATGACATTTTCAGATGGCTGACCATGATGAGCATGATGTCCATGATGAGCATGAAGTCCATGATGAGCATGCTGTCCATGACGAGCATGGCGAGGATACCAATGTAAGTTCTAAAAACATATCCTGTATTTCTATAAAATTCATTATCTTCTAGTTATTTCATATATCCCATATTTCTATATTGCGCTAATTCGGTGTGTTTATTTTTTTCAAATTTTAGGTTGATGATGCACATGTACCCACTGAAGCACTGGAGCAACTTGATGCGCAACACCAAACACTTAACAAGAAAAAGGGCATCACTCTGTTGAAGAAGTTAATAGCACTGAGTGGTAGTGGATCCAAATTAGTTGTGGAGTTTGATAATGGAGGAAATGCAATTGAAGTGAACCGTAATAATTTTGTAAACTATCTTGGGTGTGTCACTCGAAGCCATTGTGGTGTTAAGTATGATAATTGGCATAAAGTTCCTCAGGGGAAGAAAGACTTGATATGGAAGGATTTATGCGTGAGTTATTATTATTTGAAATTCTATTTTGTAGATTACAAATTATATTATTTGCAATTCTATTTTTGGATACTAGTTAATAAGAATTCTATTTTACAGAATCTGTTTGCATTGGATGAGAAGCTACATCATAAAAGCGTGATATAACGCACTGGAAAGATGCTTAGGAACTATAGGACAAATCTGAACAGAGAATACATAAAAGATGGTGATAAGAAGAAGAAGTCAGCCCTTGAGCAGTGGAACTTCTTGGACAAAGAAGATTGGGACAATTTTGTTGCTTCAAGAAAATCTGAAGAATTAAAGGTATTAGGCGTCACTCCCAATTTAATTAATATATGTTGTATTCACCTATTCAAGATTAACATTTAGTGCTACTAACCAAATCATTAATGTGCATACTAACTAGGCCCTCAGTGATGCACAAAAAGCAAGGCGTTCACTGAATGTGCATGACCACACTATGGGTCCAAAGGGCTATGCAAGCGTTCACCAAAGACTACAGGCGGAGTCTGCGGCTACTCAGGAGTCTGCTCCTACTCAGGAGTCTGCCACACCCATGCCTCGCCATGATATCTAGATAGCTGGGAGGCAAAACAAGAAGGGTGAAATAAAGAAGCCCGTAACTGCTGAGGCGGCTGTGAAAATGGTAAAATACAACTCTTAGAGCAATCGTTTGAATATTGATTATTTGTGGTGTTAACTTACCAATTTCTGTTGATGGTGATTAGCGGGAGCTGCACGAGCAGAGGAAACAAGGCACGTTCATCCCTTAGGGCACAAGGGATGAATTGACAGTTGCTCTAGGTAACCCAGAGCATCTTGGACGTGTTAGGGGTGTAGGCCCTGGTGTGGGCATCAAAGCATTCTTTGGGCCATCCCAGCGCAAACCCAGAGTGGGACTTTCACAAGAAGAGGTAACCTATTCTTTTTTTAGAATGTTACTGCAAAAGGGAATTCAATAATAAGAAGCTAATGTTTCTTTTATCCATGTATAGGAGAATAAGAGAGTCGAGGATATAGTTGCTAAGAAGGTCAATAATATAGTTGTTGAGAAGGTCAAGGAAGAAATAGTGCAGTGGCAGGCATCTCAGGCTTCCAATCAGCCTATGGCGACCCACTCTTCTCTTGATGCACAGACTGTGAGTAATCCTGGAGACCCATCGCTTAGCACGTCTGCTATAAGTATTATTTATGACATTGTAGCTAGTCTTTTCAAGATGATATGTTCGAAAGGTGATATGTATATATGTATAACATTCTTTACGTAAATTTGTAGGCATTGAAGCCATATCGCTTAAGAATGCAAGACTATGTTGTTACAGAGGTAAATGCTTACCAGTCCCTTCCTGGGGCAACATTTCATGGGACTCTAATGCCGCAGGGCTACGTTCGTGTGAGCCCAATATGTGTATTACCCGATTGGAGGGAAGCTGCATTGCCATATGCCCACCCAGATATTGATACACTTGGTGAGGCAGAAGGCAGGGTGATATTGTGGCCCAAAACAGATGTCGTCTACACTACTGAAATTGTAAGATAAATTTACATTACTTTAGATTGTTAATGTGTATATATGAGGTCAACTGATCTGAAATTATATATACAGGTTAAAAAGAAGACACCCGGAGCACCTAGGCCTCCACCTCCACTTCCTGTATTACCAAGTTGGGTTCCAACTGACCTAAAATACCCGTTAGGTCCTGCTTGTAGGGGAATGGCATGTTGGCTACGGGCACATAATATACATTGCCCTATAATTGTTTCTTTAGAAGAAGATTATGCAGGTCAATCATACGATAGCTCTTTATTTATACAAGATATTATTGAGCTGTTTATGTATGATTGGCTGAATACATCAATGATAGAGACATGGATAAGGTGAGATCTTGTTTATACATCCATATACCTTGTGTAAGATCCGGTGATCTGGTTTCTTATATATTAATGCATACGTAATACATGTTTTGCAGCTACTTAGTCGAAGATCAATGCAAACAATTTGCATTTGATCATGTGGGATTTTTGATTCCATCATTGATTAGTATGGTAGCTAAAGACCCTGATAGTGTTCAACAATACTGTATAGATGCTTTTACAGTTTTCGGTCAGCAAAACAAGACGATAATAATAGCTCCATTCAATGTCAAGTAAGTTTACTTTATTTATAATTTGGCCTTAAGAAAATTCCATTTTTATTGTGCATTTTGAGTTATTAATTTTTAACTTTTTTACCTCTAGCGGTAGACATTGGGAGTTACTAGTTATTGTCCCCAGGACGTTCACTGTTTATTATCTAGATCCTGTGGAAAGTACATTGAACACTAAAATTGGACACATATTGAGAATGCCATTATTCTGGTGAGAAATATTTCATTTTTATATCCGTTAACATATGTTATTACATTACTATTTAATTATGCAATTTACTGTGTTACATTAACATGTAGGGGTTTAGATGCATTCAAAAATGTTGGAGGAAATGTCCCAAGGAGAAAGAACCAGCCAATAATTTGGAAGAACGTAAAAGTAAGTTTCTGACTCCAATTTATATATTATTTATGTGAACTGTGCTTAGTTGTATTTTTTAATATTTTGTATGTTTCAATTTATAGTGCGCTACACAAGACAACGACTGGGCATGCACATACTATGTGATGTGATTTATGTAGATGATTATCCGACATGCCGCATTGGATATTAATACCATACATGAGGTATTATATATAGTCTCATTAGTTAGTATGAAATATATCAATCTTATTTTTATATTATTACTTATATATATACATCATTCTCTTTGCAGGTGTTTAAAACTGACCACACTATAGGTAAACGCTTAAAAAATGTACATGCTCCATATACGATGGAAGCATTAAATGAAATAAGAGAAGAATGGGCAAAAGCCATACAAGCAGTGGCGATTGTAAGATATAATTGGGATGCTGATAGCGATGCTGAATGATATTTTGTAAATGAATATTTCTGAATGTTTATACATGTCTAAATATTTCTACATGTATTTGAATGTTTCTACATGTGTGAATGTGAGAATTGAATTGATGTCTGAATGTATCTACTTATGAGAAAAAATATTGGTTGATTTTGCAGGTTTGTGGCCTGTTTGTAGGCTGATATCAATGGATGTCGTAAACCTGCAGTTCAAAAAACTGAACTATAGGTTCTCATCCTGCTGACTAGCCACAGCAGGCCTGCAAACTGATAAGAAAAAAAAAATTAAAGTATAGGCGTCAGTTATTTATAAAACACCGTCATCAAAGGCCTACAACGTCGGTTATTAGATAAAAACCGACACCTAATATGACAAACAACCCGACCGTGCAGGAGAGAACGACCGTGGTGGAAAAGGCGTCACTTATTTGTATAAAACCGATGCCTATAGTATTAAACACGGCCGTGCAGCGAAGCACAACCGTGTCGTCTGGGAGTATGGCGTCGGTTGTTCAGTTGTTAACCGACGCAGAAAGTGTCCTAGGTGGCGACCTTCTTTGTGGCACGAACCCTATAGACGTCGGTCAACTAAATATAACCGACACCTATAGATCATATAGGCATCAGTTAGAAAACCGACGCCGAAGAGTTCAACCTTTAGCAGCACCCACATAGGCGTCGCTTGAAAACCGTCGCCAAAGGGGGTTAAACAACCGACGCCAAAGACTGTTTCTGTAGTAGTGAGTTCTTCTAAACTATAAACTAGATCTTCTTTAGATAAATAAAAAAGACTTACCTCATTTTCTTTTTCATCAATTGTTGCAATGAACCAACTTACCTTGTCTTCTTTACTTCTAGTTGATGTTTCCCTTGTATCTTTGTGGAACTTTTCTCCTTTCTTCTTCTTTGGACAACTTAATGTCGAGTGGCCTTTACTTCACATTTAAAGAACCACCTACAATCTTGGTCACTTGTTGATGGTTAGCTCTTGTGCATCCTTTCCATGTCGAGGTTGCTACAAACACCATCCCCCATTACTTCAAGACCTATTAGGGCTCCTTGAAGACCTACTCTAATACCAAATGAAGAGATATTGAGGGGGGGTGAATAGATTCTTATAAAAATTTAAATCAATGATAGAATTAAAAATGCAAGCAACCAAATGAAGACCGGATTTAGAGTGGTTCCATGTAATACATCAGTCCACTACCTAGTTGTTTCCAACTAGGATTTTACAACAAATAATTTTATTACTTATCTATTAGGACAAATTACAAAAGTACTTGTTGCAACTAATCCCTCTTCTTTACCGTCCATGGAAGAGAACCACACAAACCTCTTATTTGATGGATGATTGGAAGAGCACCGATCTCCTCTTCTCTAACATACGATGGAAGATCATCGATCTCCTCTTCTTTAATAGACAATGGAAGAGCACCACAACAATATCTCTTCTTTAACGGATGACGGAAGAGCACCACAAAACAATACCTCTTCTTTAATGGACAATGTAAGAGAACCAAGTTGAGAAGACTCCTTCTTCTCATAGGTTCCTAGATAGCCTTCACTCCAAGAAGTAGCCCAAGAATAATACAATAAAGAAGAAGTAGAATGGAGAAAGAAATAAACAAGATAATCTCACAAGATATATAATTCTCTTCTTATGGACAAGCGATGATGATCAACTCCAAAATGGTTTATGCAAAGTAGTATTTGGTGGAGAGGATAATATAGCTGAACTAAGGGCTTAGGCTTATTGTTACAATCCCAATTTTTGGGTTCATATGGTTGTAAATGCAATTTCCTCAATAAATGTATGATTATGGAAATTGTATGAATTATATGTATTGAATGGATTTCCTTTGCAATATTTCCTTGGTGAATGTGATTTCATGGATCATAATATGTTAATGAGTCCAATATGATTAAAAGAAAAAAAAGAAATCAAATATTTCTTTATTAAGAAGAAAATTTGAGATAATTATGAAAATACAAGAAATATGTGGAAATATAGATAATGGAATCATCATGAATAAAATTTCGAGTCAACATGGTTTCTAATGGTAAAAGGAATCCAAATAAGGAATATAAAAGAATAGGAGAAAGAAAATATGCATAAAATATGTCTTTATAAGTGATAACTTGATTATGAAGAAAAGTCTCTCATACTTTCGAGTTTTAGTCCCAACTTGGTACACAAGTTTTAAGTCATTACAGACTTTTGTCTAAAATTTGGGATTAAAAGCATAAATAGATTAGGAGATATGAATTTTGTAAGTTTTCCTAAAGTGGAAAGGAAAAGGGAGAAATACATTAAATGTCACATTTTATATTCAGATATGAAACTTGGGCCCAGCCCAGGCGCATGTCATGAATATTGTAGGCCATTTGATCAGAATCTGATGATGGGGAAGATCGTCACCTAGCCACACCCAAATAGGAAAGGACTCCTACACGTATAAGGAATCGAGGAACCTATCTCCTCATCTAATCCCCCTCAGAGAATACTTTCTCAGCTAATGAACTCATCTCATGAAACTGAGACAGAAACCCTTTGGTTTCACACTACGACATGGCATGTGGCTCCAGGAAGGTACCTCGCTGCTAAAACCATCCCAACTGGGATCGGGAAACCCTAAGTCCCACACCTTCTGGCTATAAAAGGGGCCTATCTACTTCGACTTGACTCCCTGAATGCCGATGGCTTCTTTTTGCTCCCTACCTTCTTCTCCCTCTCTGATCTGATCCTTATCTGGCATGTTCTCTACCATGGCACCGTTGTGCCTCACGCGCATGCCTCAAGTAAGGGAGATGATCCCCAACCGTCGATATCAGACCCGGGTCAAGGGTTGACCAGGATCAAGCGACTGCGAGTGAGCCGAGCAATCAGTCTCCACACACACATTATCGTGGCCCGGTGAACAGTTAACTGGCGATCAACGAGTGACACATTTCCCTCTTTTCCCCTTTTCTCGGTAAATACCCCCTCTCTGCTTGAATATTCAGATAAATGCTTTATTTCACAAAAATCATATAATTTGCTAGGATGCTTCGATGAAAATAAGTTATATTTGTAAATTGAACAGAAAAATACGAGGAACCCACTAAAAATATAATTGAAGCCTAATTCTGCTTGCAATTAAAAAGGTTTTTAAAGTTGTCACCTTTAATATTGTTATTAATGGATAACCCTAATTTTGATGTTCTATGAAGTTGGGAAGATTAATATCGATGATATAAGACTATATTAATCTATTGCTAATAAAAAGATGTTTTGATGTCTAATAGACGACCCATGTGATAAATAGCCTAATTTATGGTTTTGATGCGTTAATATGCATTAAAGGGCTTAGAAACCCTAATCTAGGTGTTAATGGTTTCTAATGAAATGAACTTCAAAATTATTTTTATAAAAGTGATAATAGGTTAATCCTAAGCCTAATAGATGATAAGAAGGCTTTAATGTGATTAAGTGGATAATTAGGGTTTTGCACCTAGATCTGCTATTTTAGGGTTTTGTGGTTACAATAGAGAAAAGTTTTAAATAGACCTAAGGGAACCCTAATGAAACCCTAATTTGGATTAGAAACCCTAGAAAGTAATTTCAAGTCAATAAAGTAGATTCTTAATAACTGTGTAGTAAATAGGTTGCATATGCTTTTCAGGATTATGTACTTTTGTGTGGATGACTTGCTTGCTTGGATTGGATTGCCTGATTGATTGGACAATGCTTATTTCTTATGAAATCTCCTAATTAGGTATGCGGTTAATTATGAGTACACACTTTAGTTTCCCGATGTTTTCCTGATGTTTTATCGATTGCATGGAAATAAATTGTTTGGATGTTTTTATTTTTGTAATCTTTAAAGTGAATATGATTATCACAACTTAAGTATATATGTGTTTGTCTCAAACCTACATACCATCTCTGGATGTATGATACAAGACCAAGCCTCGGAGGGAAGGTATGAAGTGGTCATGCCCCAGAGGGAAGGTCTGAAGTGGTCAAGTCCCAGAGGGAAGACCACCGGTACCAAGCTCAGGATGGAGAAGGTAGCCTTAAGTCCCTTGCAAGGACTAAACCCTAAGAGGGTATCCCAGAGGATGAGTAAAAGCGGTTGGGAAGTCACATTGAAAATGTAATTTTGCATTGTTAACAACTACTTGATATGATTAGGTTGTTAAAGCTTATGCTCAATGTTTAGTTTGTCCCCACAATCCGGTATATTCATTTATACTGGCCGCTGTTTTGTTTGTTAGTGTTTTAGGAAATATCTGAAATTGGACAAATAGTAAAGTGGAACTTGTGAAAGATTAAAGTTAAACTATCCAGGCTGATTTTGTTAGATAGAATTCTACTGCGGGTAGAAGTCCCAGTTACCTATTTTTGAAGGTATGTGAAAAGTAAAATTTTATTCCAGTTTTTAGTTTAGTCTTTCATAGAATTTAGTAATTATTTTTATTATTTGCAAAGCCATTGATCTTGTTTTTGGGATAACGCCGCTAACTTCTTGGTATTCCTTAATTGGGGGTTACCAGGAAGCAGGGTTGTTACAATTGGTACCAGAGTGATGATTTTCCATTTAATCTCTAATAATTAAATTTTACAAACTCTTTAGAACCAAAGGGAGTTATTATAGGATTTTCTAATGATGGAGGTATCTAGAAAAGGATCACAATCCGGGGGATGGCAAGATTTTCCTCTGCCCCGCTAGTTGGTCTATGAGAACTTCCAGATATTGTACGACTGCCTGGCTGAAATTAGAGGTTTTGACTCAAAGTAAGATACCTCTAGGACTCTCTCATCTGTCTTCTTCCCTTCTCAACCCTAATTCATATAGGATATTAAGTTCTTAGGGTTTCTCTCTCTCCACCTCCCTCCTGTAGTTGGGATAAGAGTAATAAGGATTAAGGAATCCTCCACCAAATAATGAAATACATGTAAACCAGATGTCATGTACATAAGTTTTAATAGTGTAAACTAAAGATTAGTTACATGCTTAAGGTTGCATGGCATGTGTTGTCGCGCCCTCAGGAGAATCTCTGAGGTTAGACCTTCTTACAGGAGGATGAGGAGAGTTAGCCTTGGAGGAAGAGGTCTTCAAGAAGAGGTAGAGACCTGATGCATCCTCTGAGGACGATGCTCAACCCAAACCCTAAGTGGAAGTTAGAGAGAGAGATGACAAGATGAGTTGGATACCTTAGCCTTCTATACCTTCAAGTACGTGGGTTAGTCATACATGCTTTACGTATAGGTTTTGGGTACCCAGAAAAAGCACGAGCTATGTGTGGGTGCTTGACCTAGTGCCTTTTGGATGACCCAACCTTGTATGGGTCGTATCTGTTAGGGTGAGGGGTAGCCTCCTCAATGAGAAGGTTAGTGGTGACCCTATAGGAACCCTTATATATATATATATATAGTAGAATAGAGGCATGCACCTACATAGAAGAGAATGGAAGCAAGACTAGCAACAAGTTTTAGACCTTAGACATAAGGGTTATGCCAGATGTTCATGAGATGAGCATGCAAAGCTTTGGATAATCTTGGTCGGACGTAGGTTTTAGATCATACATTTCATCCAGGTAAGTGTAGACATATATCCTTAAGAGTTTGACCCATTTTCTAAGAGAGAACCTCCAGTGCGAAGACCAATTGTAGGGTTAGCTCCAGAGAGAGAGAGAAAGACCCTGAGGAAGAAGGTTGGAAACCTAGACTCTAAGACATGAGGAATCATGAGAAGTTGGGTATGATGTGGCCTAGAATGGATGACCCTAATTAGAAGTATGTGGTTGCCTCATGTATGATCCTTAGAGGCTTGGCATACCTTGGTTTGCTTTAGAGGAACCAAACCCTAGAATGAGAAATAGGATTCTTGAACCGATGTACATATGTTATAGGTGACTACCTTTTAGGTGTAGAAAGGAGAGTTCCTTAGACCCTGAAGAGGTAAGGTAACAAGTTCTGAGGTCTCGCACCCAGTTGGTTGTCCTTGGTACACTTTCCAATCTAAGTTGAAACGTACATCACATGTCTCCACATCATGAACATCTCGATTTTAGGTTTACATCCATGTAAAAGGCTATTCCCAAACACTCTGGGGTCTACATACTACTCATATATACATAATCATTAGTCCTTTCCTCAAGGTCTTAAGGGTGTCGGTACTTTTGGGGTCATCCCTCTTCCCTTATGCATCCAGGGAGTGCCTCCCTCATTTGCCCTTAGTCCTCATGAACTCATGAAGGTGGCCAGCCTCATAACCCATGGGCCTCAGGCAAAGGTATTTCTTACCTCCCAACCCTATGGTCTTATGCATTCATGGAACAAACAACTCCTACTCCCATCGGTCTTATACCTTCCTTACCTTGGTAGTGACTTAGGATTCCATCATAGCACAACTCAAACCTGAATTCTCACCCGGATCTTCATCATCTCTCTGGGCACTCATGGTAAAACTTATATTCCTTCATGGGAATTATGGCGACCTACCTATCTCAGTCTGGCCCCATACCAGTTACCTCCATGGCAACTTATCCTCATGCCCCTTAGAGATGATCACACATGGGTCTATAGATTCATGCTCACAATATGTGCTCTTACACTTAGCTCATCAAGCTCCTATGAGAGACCCCTTTAGGTTACCTCGAACCTAAACATAAATAGGCACTTACCCTACATGAAGGGTCCCTTCCCAAGATGGGAGAAAACTATCTCTTGATAGTAACAAAGGTCACAAACATCCTTACTTCTAGGGTTTACATCATCATGTTTATGCTTAGCCCTACCATGCTACTTATGCATGTAGATAGAAAGAAGACAACCTACTAAACCATGCTAAGTTCCTTGGTATGTCATACATTTTCCTTATTTCTCAAAGTTGTCCAATCTCATACATATGTCACCAACATGTGTGAGGGGTTCATCAAACATGTATCTCATTTCCAGTGGGGTTTACTTTGATATAAAACATGAGGGTGCCATGCTCAAATACTATAAATTCAATCAGCCTCATAAGCATCATGT
The DNA here is from genome assembly GCA_963693085.1 of Alisma plantago-aquatica. Classification (NCBI taxonomy): domain Eukaryota; kingdom Viridiplantae; phylum Streptophyta; class Magnoliopsida; order Alismatales; family Alismataceae; genus Alisma; species Alisma plantago-aquatica. Next base: position 1,107,387,298 of record OY856410.1, read on the forward strand.
GCACCAGGTACTACTACTTCCCCTATTTGGTCTAGGAACCCCAGGTTCACTTCCTATGCATCAGTTGTCTAACTGCATGCTTAGCTATTCAACCATGAACCAAACATGTACAAGATATGTCATATACTTTCTACCATTATGGCGATGTGTGATGCACCATCTCTACTCTTCAAACGGGATGAACTCTATGTTTGGATTGTAGCCAAATGCTTATTTCATCTTGTTATGGGTGTGAGAGACAGGACAAAACACATGCCATACTAAGGATAAAGGTGATATGAGTTGAAACCCTTCTACAATGTTTGAGGATAGAGGAAGTACCACACCTGTTATGAGTATGTTGGATAGATGGTTTGAAAGCACGAAGAGAACAAGGTCATATGAGGATGTACCTCTTTGGAAGTGGTTTGGAATATGTGAGTTATAAGTTTGGGTTTGATGATCAAGATGATGAGCTCAAAGTTTTCTTAACATAGTTAGACCTAAAACTCGAGATGAGGATGATGAGTGGAGTATATGTGGGTTTATCTTTTCACCATCACCTAGCATGTAAGGAAGCTTATGTGGTAATGAGATGTACTCATCTGAATACAACTTAGGTGTAGTGCTATTTTTTTTATCCAGTAGAGAGGCTGGAAGAGGTTGTTAGGTGAACCATAAGTTTGAAGATGAGACCTATGTGGCTAATACCCAGATACAACCAGACCCATTGGTCAAGATGGTGGATGATTAGTTATCTAGCCCAGAGCTTGATGAGATAGAAGGATGGTTGTAAGAACCTCAGATACACTTCTCAGGCAAAGAAAGTGGTGAAACCCACTACTCGAGTGTCTTAGGGTTTTTGCAGAAGCCATCTTTGAGGAATCATGTCATGCAAGGAGCTCATGATTTTAAGCATATCATACGCTGTGGTACTACCAATATGGATAAGGGTTGTAGTAGTACCTTGAAGACCTGAGATGAAGAAGGATATAGTGTTGCATGTGGCATGTCACCATACATACCGGAGGGTGAAGGACAAACACTAATAACCCAGTAAGTTGCTACAAATAGTGAAGAAGTCCCCGAGAGGGAATAGGAGTAGTTCACCATAGACATTGTGGTGGGTCTCCCCTATGCCAAGAGAGGTCATGATGCAATATGGGTTATGGTAGATCGCCTTACCAAGTTAGACCTAATCCCTTGCCTAAAAGAGAGGGCACTATCAGTGTGACAAATACGATTGAACTATATATATGAGAGAGAGATAGTTCAACTACACCATGGTCCAAGTTCAATATCTTGAGTATGACCTTAAGTTCACTTCCATGTGGTGGAAGTAGGTACATGAAGAACTTGATGCTAGATTGAAGTGAGTACAACATATTGCCCTTGATTGGTGGACAGTCAAGAGCGTATGATCCAGACTTTAGAGGGTCTGATGAGAGCATGCGTGCTTATTTAGTTTGATTCATGGGAGTAGTTCCTTCCCCTAGAAGAGTTTATTTAACATGATAGCTACCATGACCAATATTGGGATGTATGAAGCTCTATAAGGGAGGCTGTGTCAGTCACCGCTTCACTTGGATGATGTCGGTGAGAGGACCTTGTGAATGTCAGAGAGACCACAATGGGTGCAGATGAAGTCCCTTGATCGAGCAATGGCTGAGAAAGCCTAGGGGCGACCAGAGTTGTGCACTGATGTGAAGCAGACTGACATGTAGTTCATTGTGGGAGAACATGTGTTATGAAAATCCAACCCCTCTGAGCTATAGTTGAGAAACTTGAGTCCCCGATACCTGGGTCCATTTGAGATGGATTGGCGGAGATGCTTATGATTAGCCTTACCCCTTAGGATAACATGATTTATGATGTGTTCCATGAGTTTGACCTAGATCACTATGTGATGTACCCAAGCCATGTGTTGCGCCATGAACCTATTAATCCTCAAGGGAGGCTGAAATGTCCTGAGTCACCTATGAGGATTCTGGATACCAAGGTGAAAGAACTCAGATGTAAGAATATAAGATGATAAGGTTCTTTGGGAGCACCATGGAGAGGATGAAGCCACATGGGAAAGTCTTATCCTGATTGTTTGTGTGTTTGGTGGAATTTTGAGGGCAAAATTCCTATAAGAGGGGAAGGATGTTACAACCCCAATTTTTGGGTTCATATGGTTGGAAATGCAATTTCCCTAATAAATGTATGATTATGGAAATTGTATGAATTATACATATTGAATGGATTTCCTTTGTAGTATTTCCTGGTGAATGTGATTTTGTGGATCATAATATGTTAATGAGTTCAATATGATTAAAAGAAAAAGAAGAAATCAAATATTACTTTATTAAGAAGGAAATTTGAGATAATGATGAAAATATAAGAAATATATGAAAATATGGATAATGGAATCGTCATGGATAAGATTTCAAGTCCACATAGTTTCTAATGATAAAAGGAATCCAAATAAGGAATATAAAAGAATAGGAGTGAGAAAATATGCATAAAAGATGTTTTTATAAGTGATAACTTGCTGATAAAGAAAAGTCTCTCGTAATTTTGAGTTTGAATCCCAAACTTGTCACACAAGTAGTTTAAGTCATTATGGACTTTTCTCTAAAATTTGGGATTAAAAGGATAAACAGGTTAGGAGATACGAATTTTGTAAGTTTTCCTAACGTGGAAAGGAATAGGGAGAAATAAATTAAATGTTGCATTTTATATTCGGATAGGAAACTTGGGCCCGGCCCAGGCGCATGTCATGAATATTGTAGGTTGTTTGATCAGAATCTGATGATGGGGGAGATCATCACCTAGCCACGCCCAAATAGGAAAGGACTCCTACACGTACAAGGAATCGAGGAGCCTATCTCCTCATCTAATCTCCCTCAGGGAAGAATTTCTCAGCCAATGGACTCGTCTCATGAAACTGAGATAGAAACCCTTTGGTTTCACACTACGACATGGTGTGTGGCTCTAGGAAGGTACCTCGCCACAAAGCCATCCCAACTGGGATTGGGAAACCCTAAATCCCACACCTTCTGGCTATAAAAAGGGGCCTATCTAGTTCAACTTGACTCCTTGAGTGCCAATGACTTCTTTTCGCCCCTACCTTCTTCTCCCTTTGTAGTTTGATCCTTCTCTGGTGTGTTCTCTACCATGGCACCGCTGCGCCTCACACGTCGGCATCAAATTGGGTAGATGCTCCCCAACCATCGATATTAGACCTTGGTCAAGGGTTGACCGGGATTAAGCGGCTGTGAGTGAGCCGAGTAACCAACCTCCATGCGCACATGCATGGGAGATAATCTCCATGCAACAGTTGGACCGTGGCCCAGTCAACAGTTGATTGGAGATCAACAGATGACAAATTTCCCTCTTTTCCCCTTTTCTCGGTAAATACCCCCTCTCTACAGGAATATTTAGATAAATGTTTTATCTCATAGAAATCATAGAATTTTCTAGGTTGCTCTGATGAAAATAAGTTATATGTGGAAATTGATCAATAAAATATGAGAAATTCACTAAAAATATAATTGAAGCCTAATTCTGCTTGCAATTCAAAAAGTGCTTAAAGTTGTCACCTTTGTTATTAACTGATAACCCTAATTTTGATGTTCTATGAAGTTGGGAAGATTAATATGGATGACATAAGAGTATATTAATTTGTTGCTAATAAAAAGATGTTTTGATGTCTAATAGATGATCCATGAGCTAAATAGCTTAATTTGGGGTTTTGATGTGTTAGTATGCATTAATGGGCTTAGAAACCCTAATATAGGTGTTAATGGTTTCTAATGAGATGAACTTCGAAATTCTTTGTATAAAAATGATAATAGGTTAATACTAAGTGTAATAGATGATAAGAAGGCTTTAATGTGATTAAGTGGATAATTTGGGTTTTGCACCTAGATCTGTTGTTTTAGGGTTTTGTGGTTATAATAGAGAAAAGTTGTAAATAGACCTAAGGGAACCCTAATGAAACCCTAATTCAGACTAGAAACCCTTGAAAGTAATTTCAAGTCAATAAAGAAGATTCTTGATAAGTGTGTAGTAAATAGGTTGCATATGCTTTTCAGGATTATGTACTTTTGTGTGGATGACTTGCTTGCTTGGATTGGATTTCCTGATTGATTAGACTATGTTTATTTCTTGTGAAATCTCCTAATCAGGTATGTGGTTAATTATGAGTACACACTTTAGTTTCTCGACATTTTCCCGATGTTTTATCGATTGCATGGAAATAAACTATTTGGATGCTTTTATTTCTGCAATCTTTAAAGTGAATATGATTATCACATCTTAAGTATATATGTGACTCTCTCAAACCTACATACCAACTCTGGATGTATGATGCAAGACCAAGCCCCAGAGGGAAGGTCTAAAGTGGTCAAGCCCCAGAAGGAAGACCACTGAGCACCCATAGAGGTGACTCCATGTACCAAGCTCAAGATGGAGAAGGTAACCTTAAGTTCCTTGCAAGGACTAAACTCTAAGAGAGGGTATCTCAGAGGATGAGTAAAAGAGGTTGGGAAGTCACATTGAAAACGTAATTTTGCATTGTTAACAACTACTTGATATGATTAGGTTGTTAAAATTTATGTGCAATGTTTTGTTTGTCCCCACATACCAGTATATTCATTTATACTGACTGATGTTTTGTTTGTCAGCATTTTAGGAAATATCTAAAATTGGACAAACAGTAAAGTGGAACATGTGAAAGATTAAGTTAAACTATCCAAGATGATTTAGTTAGATAGAATTCTACTACGAGTAGAAATCCCAGTTACCTATTTTTGAAGGTATGTGACAAGTAAAATTTTATTCCAATTTTTAGTTTAGTCTTTCATAGAATTTATTAATTATTTTTGATTATTTGCCAAACAATTGATTCTATTTTTGGGATATCACCTCTGACTTATTTATCTTCCTTAATTGGGAGTTACGAGGGAGCGGAGTCATTACACTTATGATGATATAAACTTGAAGTGTTGGACCTAAGCTCTTTGAGAAAGATGGCAAGTATGCTCTAGTATGTATCAAATGTTGTTGCAAATGTAATGTTCAAAGTTGTGTACACAGTTTATGTTTAGGTGCCCTAAGACTACTCCTATTTATAAGAAATGTTTACAAGTAGTTAGGGTACCTATGAGTAGTCTCTAGAGTGTTCAAAGTAGCCAATTTGCCATTTGGTCAAAATTAACTGGGTTGCAACGACTAATTTGATCGTTAATCAAAAGAGATTCTAAAATATTTCTCGATTGACAAAATTATCAACCGGATTGAATCTTGGTCCACAATATTGTCGACCAAATAAAGTTCTGGGGTCAAAATGCACTAACAGATATGTGTCGGTCCATCTTCTCAGTCTAATGGCTCTATTTCCATCGAACTTTTCTTTGACCGAATTCTCAATCGACAATACATTGTAAAAGATATTTGCAATGTATGTGAGGTCTTGTTCATGACTCATATGAAACCTATAAACCTTAAAGTCTGCATGTGACTCTAGAATAGGGTTTTGGTAGGTTTTGGAGGATCATCACTTGTCCTTACATCACGTCTATCAAGTTGTAAAAACAAATATATAAATACATAGTACAACTTGATTTGCAAGTATCGAAAATATATATTGCAAGGTCTTTGTAATTGGATCTTGACTTAATTCCTTGATCATATGAAACAGTTAATATACATGTTAGTAATAAAATTTTGGAAATATTTTCATCATTGCAATATGAGTGTATGGCATATCTAAAAAACCAACAACATCAACTACAAATCATTTCCCCCTCCCATTCTAATCTTTGACCCAAATAGAGGGCATCTCCTACAATTTTTTTGCTAGGTGCTCACTAGATTGTTTCTTTCTATCCCCATACCATATGTGGTTTGTTCAAGTTCTCCTCAAGAAAATATATCATGCTTTGACATATTTTTATATGCAAGTGGCTTATTAAAATATATGGTAGTTTTGTTTAATATGATTAATAAATGTAACAAAGAAAATGGTGGTGAAATTAAATATAATTAGATATTCTACAAAGAATAGGAGAGTGAGACAATACAATTTCGGTAATGCAACCAGATTTTACAGACATGTCATCATTAGAGATAACAGAGTCCTTGAACATATTTTCTTCCAATATACTTGGCACAACAACTACTGAAAAGCATGTAATCAACCTCCCAGTTGACAACACAACCATATTAACACGTGCCACTTCTCAAAAATGCTCATATTGATATTTCTCTAGAAAAGCTCATGAAATTCTTTGTACAAGAATACATATTGTTGAAGAAAGTATTATATCAACTACATATATAGTAATAAATAACAATGATCTTAATTTTGTTATGATGAACGAAGCCATGTTAGATTTTCTTATAACACGAGCTGATGGTTCCAAATGAGAGATAATGGACATGATTAAGCTAAAATGACAATGAAGTTGCATCTATCTAAATTTTATTAACTTAATATATACAAATAATAAAATTGAATACAATAATAAAAATGGTTGAACATGAATACCATGGAATTATCTAATGTGTAGATAACCTTAAATCAAGACTAGTCCTTAAATATTACATATAAAACATAAGGAATAAAATATAATTATTTATTCAAAGAAACCCTAATTCATTAGGAATACCTAACTAGTAATATAAAACTTGTGATACCTATTTTAAACCTACTTGAAAATAATAACACATTTAACTAACCATAAAAAATCCAATAAATCCCTGACAATACTCAATATATGTTTTGATCAAGTTTTTGAATTTTAATTTCATATTGTCTAAGGACACATTTATACCTACTATCTGATAATCTGTGTGCTGCTCTCATCTACAATTTCTAGTTCCAACAAGGACTATAAAATCACACACAATTGACAACTCCTATCTTATCTCTCTCATTGGCATTCTGATATACTGTGTACTCGATAACACCATTTTGTTCTCCTTCCTCATTCTTCCTCTTATCTCTCCTTCTATCCTTGATTGCTTTCCCTTTATCTTCCTTGTGATTTCCAAGATGCTAACCATAAATATCATGATCTCACATGCCCTCAAGTGTTCTATAGAACCCTGATTACTCAATTCCTAAGTATACATATCCGATCAAACTCCTAGATATCCCACACCTTCTCATATATAAGATATCCTTCAAAACATTCAAAGGGCCTCCTGTAGACAATACCAAGCTCTGGTTCTCTATGATCAAAGTGCAGTTTGTAATATTTTACTTTACCTTTGTGCTTAATTTATCCACTTGTGTCACTATTTGTAACATTGATCCACTTCCGTGGTGGAAACTACTTCAACCTGTCTTTGTGATGGACTTACTTATATGATATACTTTCCTACATATTATAAAACATATTTGATTTTTGGTTGCTAGCATAATGTAATTGTTGTAGTTTTTATTAGATAATTTTGATATTAAAGTTACGTGCCTAGTACTATAACATATTGAAATTTGGGTCTTAGAGACAAAAATCCAATCCAATCCTTGTTTATTTAGTTGGAACTTATTTCTCACAAGACCATTTTTTCCCATTCATTCAAGAACTTTTCCATTTGGATTGTCTTAATCTTATTGATAGTCATTTTATTTCTCATAAAAAATCTTTGTCGCATTGATAACTTGACCTAACTCCCCATCATGAGAGTAAAGATAAATTATGAACACGTGTCTTTATATTTTCCTAGATCTCTCTCTCTATATTTTTTAATTAAAATTAAAAAAAACTAATTAAAAATAGATATGCTATGTCAAAACTCATGTTTATATTTTATTGGAAAATACTAAACAATGTAATAAACCTCTTGTCTAAAGTCAACTAACTTATATTTTGGAGGCATCATGTAGAAATACTTAGTAAATTTATTTTTTGTCATTGCGAGCAGTTTGTTCAAGAATTCAACAATCGCTCTTTTTGACCAGTGGTGTCCGACCCCCGGCAGGGTGATCCACACCTGTGCTGAAGACAGGGAAGCATGCCTGATGTCCGCCTCTGGAGTCCAGCATCTCGTGATCACCAGTTTACGATCAAAGAACCAAGGGCCCTTGTCCAAGGAAACCCTCAGATATGCCTCACACGCAAACCAGGCTAGGAAGAGACCGCCAAATAGAGGAGAGCACTACAACTCCCCCTTCGGCCACCAGCTGCAGATCATCCAACCATTGAGGTGGTTGATAATGCATTTACTACCCATCACTTGGACAATAACAGAGAACTTGTGGAATTCACCCATCTCAGCGACAACAAGCTCTGACATCTTCATCCAGGGTCATCCGTCCTCCGCCCTGAAGCTAGGTCGATTGGGGTCGTCCATCGTCATAACCGGAGCAAGATTGTGACAAACCACCAGCGGCTTGGACACCGCGGAAGACCAACCCCGACCCACGGTGACATCCGTGAGCAGGTTGCCCCACCTCCCGGAGGCAACCAAGGTGGAGGACGAGGTGGAGGAACCCACCCCGCCCTGGGCGGCGCACGCCATAAATTGCCCTCAATCTAGAGAGAAGTCAGAGCAGTCTAGAGAGGGAGACCAAATGTTTGTATAAACTATAATCAGGGTGGGGGTGCCCAAGGTCAGCGGAGTGGGGGTGCCCAAGGTTATCGACTTTCACACTGAAGGAAGATACGAAGGTCCTGCTCATGTCTGTGTTGAGGTCACGGCCGATCGGAAGCCCGATGAGGTGGTGATGGTGGAGATGCCTGATGGGAAGGAGCTTGAATTCAAGGTGATCTTTGACGCTCTTCCACAACTTTGTTGCGACTGCAAGGTGTTCAACCATTTTATTGGTGACTGTCCTGGTGAAAGGACAACACATCCTTTCCCCCGTTTGCTTTGGGGAGTGACACGAGTAACAGACCCACCCAACACAGAAGAGGGAGATCGAGAAGGCCATTGTAGAGGATCCAGGCGACCAACGTCATAGCAACAACAACAACAACAACAACAACGGTGATGACTGCTAAAGAAGAACCTGTTCATGATGATGATCAGGCTGGGGTTGATGTGGTGGAAATTGAGGGTGGAGGATAGGGGCTTGAGACGACCCGAGAAGGGGTTTCCACCCAGGATGTTGTTGCTGCCGTGGTTGTGGCAACAAATAAACATGACAATATGGAAACTGACCAGACATATGAGGAAGGGGAGGTGTTGGAAGATTCTGTAAATCCATTTCAGGTGCTGGAAGACCAAGAAACTGAAGAAGTGGTTCTACAAAATACTAGAAGAGTAAGAACGAGAAGCGGTGGTTGGGCTGAGAAGATAAATAGAGGAAGAGGTAGAGGTAGAGGCAGAGCAGGAGGACGAGGAAGCTTCCCTGGGAGAGGGGAGGTGGTTGAGGGCACCCAATGACCTTGCTGATATGGAATGTTAGGGGTGCTTCACGTCCTGGGAAGCAGGCAACCCTCAGACATATCATACATGACAAAAAGGCATCGATGGTAGTTTGCTTGGAGATGAGAATTCGTAGAGAAGTGGCAAAAAGAGTAAAGGGTATGTTCCCTGGTGGTTGGGACTATTGCACGAACTTGAATAGCATTGAAGGAGGAAAGATTGCGGTTGGGTGGAATCCAATGATATGGGATGTGCAGTAGATTTTTGAGAGTGACCAGCTGGTCACTGTAAGTTGTATTAATACAGGGGCCTTTCACTGTGTCCTTTCAGCTGTGTATGGGTCTAATTATGAGGTGGACAGGAGAAGACTATGGGATGGTTTAGTTCAATCTATGCAACATGCGCTTCCTCAATTAGTTGTGGGTGACTTTAACCAAGTAAGGAAGGCTAGGGAGAAATGGGGGGACTTACAGTTCTAGAAACCATCCTGAACAGATTCAATGATGCAGTCGATGCTGCAAATCTTTTTGAATTAAACATGAGAGGCATGCTGATCACTTGGCACAATAAAGGGAACCCCATTAGATGGATATCCAACAATCTTGATCGGGGGTTAGTGAATGAGGCTTGGTTATATGTTTTCCCAGAAGCTGCCCTTAAGTTGGGGGGTCATCCTAACATTGATCATTCGTGGATGTAGGTCCAACTTTCTAAACAACAGAAAGTTAATAGACCATTTAGATTCTTGAATCACTGGCTTATGTGGCCCTCCTTCGAAGGGGTTGTGAAAAATAATTGTAATGGGAGGGTGGAGGGGAATCCTCTCTTTGTGGTGGTGGAGAAGCTGAAAAAAGTTAAAATTAACCTCAAGACCTGGTCTAGTAAATTAGTGGATTTACCCAATATGATCAAACAAGCTAAAGAAGAGTATGAGGGTGATGCGGCTGAGCTTAGGATGCATCCTAATGATCCTGGGTGTATGGAAGCCGAGGACAAGTCTGGTAAGAGACTCACTCAACTCGAGAAAGCTCATGAAATATCCAGATGGCAGAGAAGTAGGCTGAAGTGGCTTAAAGATGGTGATTGTAATTCCAAAATCTACCATGCTGTAGTTAAAAGAAAGAATATGAAGGACTATATTCACAATTTGATTGATGTAAATGGAGAGCTTGTAGACGAAGTGACCAAGGTGGAGGAGTCGGTGGTTGGGGTATTTTACCGATTTATATAACAGAGGTGGAAATGATACTAGCAGTAGGCTATCACTGCTGAATAAGAGGGTAACCGATGAGATGAATAGAGATCTTATCAAGTTGGCATCAGATGAGGAAATCAAGGAAGCTGCTTTCTCCATAGGCGCTTCTAAAGCCCCAGGACCGGATGGGTTCAATGCAAAGTTTTTTCAAAATTGTTGGCATATTATTTGCAGGGATGTTTGCAATGCTGTGAGGTGGTTCTTGGTCAGTGGAAGAATGGTGTGCCAAGTTAATCATGCCTTCATCAGGTTGATACCAAAGAAGTCGAGAGCTGTTGAGATGAATGATTTTTGCCCAATTGCCTGTTTTTTTGTAATCTATAAAATCATATCCAAGTTGATTGCAAGACGTTTGAAGAACATCTTGCCGATCATCATATCTCCTAACCAGGATGCTTTTGTGAAGGGCCGTGCTCTGCATGATAATGTTCTCCTTGCTACGGAATTTCTTCGGGACTTTCATGTGAAAGGCAGCAACAAGCAGGCATGCATCAAATTAGATATAACAAAGGCTTATGACCACATATCTTGGAAGGGCATGTGGAGCACTATGGAGGCATTGAGGTTTTCTAACCAATTCATAAATATCCTCATGTAGTGCGTATAGACAACCTCTTTCTCTGTGCTTATCAATGGGGTTCCCAAAGGCCTATTTAGAGCTTCTAATGGTCTCAGGTAGGGGGATCCACTCTCACCCCTATTGTTTACGATGGTTATGGAGAATCTCTCCTTTCTTGTCCAAAAAGCTGAAGATGAAGGGAACATTAAACCGTATAAGGTGCATGGTGTTAAGGTGATAAACCATATGATCTTCACTAATGATCTAATGTTTTTTGTTGCTGCTCATGCTAAAATCTTCAGAGGGGTTAGAGCTGTGTTGGGGAGATTTGTGGACATGTCTTGCCTTTACATCAGTGACATCAAGTCACATGTTTTCCTATCCAAATCTTGTGATGCATGGAGAGGACGTCTGAAGGCTGCTATTCATTTGGAGATGGGTTCCTTCCCTACTAGATACTTAGGTATCCCCATCTCGGGAGGTGCTAAGTGAGGTTCTAATTTCAACATGTGCTTGGATAATCTAAGGCTCAAGGTTGATAAATGAGTTGGTCTTAATATGTCCATGGAAGGTAGGGCGGTGCTTATTAAAAATGTCCTACAGAGCATGGTTGGTTTTTGGTGTATACTGGCGGATATCTCAGAGTTTATTTTGGGTAGATTTAGATCTACTATGGCAAGTTTTTTTGTGGAGAGGAGGGCATCACACTATTGCTTGGGCTACTGTTGTGCAACCGAGGCATGGAGGCGGCCTGGGTTTGAAAGATCCTTCTGATATCATGTGGGAAGCCACGGATAAAAGAATACACCAATTCCTGATGGAACCAGACAACATTTGGAGTGGCTGGATGAGATCCTAGTACGGTTCTTCTCTTAGCTGTTGAGCTGAAGTTTTAGTGGGATGCTCGAGGATTTGGCACAACATGTGGATGATTTGGGACAATTGCAAACAACATTATGAGGAAGAGGAGGGGAACTGGAAACTAGTTGCAGGGAGTAAACCTTGGCGGATCTTGCGTAACCAACCTCAAGTTCCTTGGCACCAGTTGATATGGTGCAAGACACATTGTGCCAAGTGGAGTTTCTGCACTTACCGTGCTCTTTTGGGTAGACTTACCACTAAAGATAGGTTGAGCAGATGGGGGGCTGCTGTGGAACCGGTCTATCTTCTCTGCCGACAGGAACATGAATCACATATGCATACATACTTTGATTATACGTATACAAAATATCTATGGACCCGCTGTTCTCTCAAGCTCTTGTGGGGCGGCACCCCACCCCTCAGCCTTCATGATTCCATGCTCTGGATTTTGAATAGAACGAAAGGGGATAGACATATGAAAAGGTTTGCGGGACTTATTTGGTCCAGTATGATATACCTGGTGTGGCAGGAGTGAAACGGTAGGCTGCATGGGAAAAAGGAAAGGGACAAGTTTCAACTTTTTGATGATATTGTATATAGTCTGGGCTGGTTTTGTAAGGCTAACCCGATGATCTTGTTGAGGATCAAACCCGAGGTTTTGTTGATGTGGGGTCTGATGTGACCTTGTAAAGTATACAGAGTGGGTTAGACTCCTATACATTTTTGTAGATTTGATGGTTTAGTAATATTTTACCTTATCCAAAAAAGAATTCAACAATCAGATCCTTAGGAGGGGAATTCTATGTTTTATGTTGCGATGACCATTGCTACATGTTATAATGGGAAAATATATGAGCTTTTTATCGCTCATGTTGAACAAATAATTATACATAGTTCATATTTTGATGATGGATTCACCATTCCAATCATGTAATATTTAACATCACCATTGAGATCATTTTAGATTCATAAGTACACACTAGGAAATCAAATTCACAAATCCTAAAATGGTGAATTTTAATCCATATAAACATACAATTGAGGAATTGAAGAATAGATAGATATTCACTTATAATTTTGTTATAAATCATCTGTAATGACTGTATGACTTATAACTAAACTTAAAAGTGTAACAGAATTAATTAAATCAAACAAGGTCACATTTTGCATCAATTAGTTTAATGTAATCTAGGTGGTTTGATCCGCCGAGATTGTTCTAATATAGTCTCGATTGATGACCTTAGTTTCTTAAATGATTTATGCCACTGATCGAGATTCTAAATATCATGAATATCAGCCTATGGCAAGATAGCAAGCATACATAAGTTCATTAATTGAGTTTGGTCACCCAAATCTCAGCCAAAGACCATTAACTTTCTTGTCTGGTTATACCATCACATGGGATTTATCCCCCTAAATTCATTCGATGTACAGTATCTATAAAGTTCAATATAGCCATTAGAGAGAGACGTTTTATTAATATCTATTGGTGATCCAACCAACCTCTCAAAATGGATATACTTTGAACTAATTGAGTCTATTGGCTAGTTGGCACCCACAACTATAAATATGATCCTTTGGGCTTCATACCAAGGTTACCATCCATGCTCCTGTGCTATAGTGAGTGCTTGTTCTAGAAGAGCCACCAATATATATTGAGCTTAATTCCTCTCTCTAAAATTATTTGAGTGAATTAGGATGGTGTAAGGAGAGTTACCCCTAATTTGTGAAGCTCTATAAAGAGCGGGACATGGTTAGGGATTCACTCTTCAATGAATTGAGAAATAAAAAAATATCTTATTCCACAAAAATGGAACAAAGGAGGAATTTGGTTATATCCTAAATGGTATATATTATAGAGCAAGACAATGAATGAAGAAGAAAAATAAAAATATTACAAATGTACATGATGAATTATATGAACTTATTCCTCACCATAAAAGGTGGAATGATAAAATAAAAAGGTATACGTCTAATCACATATAAGGCCAATTGCATAGGAAAACCCGATCATTCTAAGCAATCCTTGTAGGTCCAAAATCATGTATACAATCCTCTTGCATCCTTTTTCTCTACTATACCTACACCTAGGTGGAAGGGAGCATCACCCATAATATAGGAATTAGAAGAAGGCCAGAAAAGGCTTAGTATGTACATATATTAACACTTCAATCATTACATTGCATTACAAGTACAAAAGAGATGTTCCAACAAAGAGGGGACTACTTGTAGTTATTTAAGTTTAAAATAATTATAACAAGAGGAAAGATGCATATTAAATTTTGAGTACAATGATGAAGAATAAAATGTCTTGCTATATCAATTAATTATAGTTTCAATTAAACTTTTTCATGCATAACAATGTAGACCAAATATACATAAAGAAAGCCATAACACCGTAGGATCACGGCCTAAAAGAACTAAGGGTGGAGACACACATCCTAGTTGGAATATACATGTCTTTTATAAGTGTGGTTGTAGAAAAGTACCACCAATCTAAATATTCTAGTCAAACACATAGCATGCACAAATAGAGTGGCAAGCATAACAATGTAGACCAAATATACATAAAGAAAGCCATAACACCGTAGGATCACGACCTAAAAGAACTAAGGGCGGAGACACACGTCCTAGTTGGAATATACATGTCCTTTATAAGTGTGGTTGTAGAAAAGTACCACCAATCTAAATATTCTAGTCAAACACATATCATGCACAAATAGAGTGGCAAGGCTAGCATTTTACTCAATTTATTATAACAAGACAACCATAGTAGGAGGGGTCCAAAGACCCATCATCAAAGAATAACTCAAAGACTACATGAATTTATATGAATCCAAATGAGGAACATGAGTATCCAACAATTCAGTTTTCAAGCAGAATAATAGTTCAAGATATGCCTCATTAAATGAATGTAGGTTTCAGTGAAATAATGATAAAATAAAGGATGTACATACCTTGGTAGTCATGTTTACTTATCCAAAAGTACTCCTACAATATAGATATTGGTCTTCCAAAACCTAATTACAATATATAAGTATTTTCAGGGTTAACAATGATTTATATGGTAGATATAACCCTAGAAAAGCCTTTTTGGGACGCTCCAAGTTAGAACCTAGAAACCACACCAAAAGGTCGGGCTACTTTTCTTGATTTCAAAAATATATATTTTTATTTTTATTCACGATACATACAATTAGTTATATTTTTATAAATTAAGAGTATTTATCTAATTATTTAAATGAAAACAAGGTGAGAGGATTAATATGCCCCTATTCCTCATTATTTACTAATGAGGAGTTACAAGGCACCCATGTCCTTTCAAACATCCAACAACCCAAACCAAAGCAAATTTGAAGAAGTGAAAAAGTCTGGGATGCCTAAAATAAGTGTGGCAATTATCAATCCCTTTAGAGGTTTTCACTATATTGTTATCACAATTTGTTCTGTACGAAGTAGCTCATCCCCGACAATTGACCTGGATCTCAATCGAAGATCTACATATTGTGATTTGTCCAGCCAAGTATTTTGGAAGGAATGTCGATCAGATTATAGGCTTCAAACAAACTTGATGATCTAAACAAGTAGGCCATAGGTGTATATAATTAGGATAGTGAGTATCCTCTACAAAGGCAAAGATGAAGGATCACTGAGTTAAGACAATACTCGATATTTGTATACGTCTCGAAATAGAATGTCCTTCTGTGGAAGAAAAAACACAAACGACTCGTTAAAAAGCTGTAAATAGAGACCATACAATGTTCATGGCATAAACATGTTTATCCACTACCCAAAACTAGCAAAGTGAGAGGAAGAAGGATTTGGGGGAGGGAAAAATATCTTGGAAGATAGGAAAAAGTTGTCCAAGAGGAAACTTTGCATTTAATTTTTTTATTGATTCTCTCGATACTTATGGTACCGAGAAGCAATGTAATATTTCTTAAAGTACTAAAACCCATCATAGCATGATTAAAAGCCGAGCCAAGTCCATAAAGGGAGAGATTGTATATATACCTAAATTGATCCAAGTAGAGGTAGGAGATGCTTTTGAAGGTCTAAAACATCACATCTTGATTATTAGAGATTCCTTTTCTTACCCCTGTGGCATCATTGAACTTGAGAAGGTGGTCATGGTAGGAGATGGTGGCAGACATACAATAGGGGAAGTTTGTCGTTTGAATCATAACATCACATTCCAAGATGGAACTTGGAAACTCACCACATGGATTCAATGAAGATACTGACTAGAACTATTTCCATGTATCACACGCCGATGGCCTTACAACAACAAAAAACTTGAAGAAGAGGAAGAATAGCAGAAAGAAGCATGAACATACGAGGTCCAGATTGATGGTGGGAGACATTAAAGCAAATTATGGTGCTACTAGAGGTGAAGGATACAACAACAAACGTCATGTGTGGAGGCTTGGAGCTTCACTGCAACCACTAGTAAACCATGGCGGTTGTGGCTCGCCATCAATGATGATGACAATCACACTAGATATAGGAGAGATAGAGAGAGTGCCAGAGTAAGGAGAAGGTTGGGGATGGTGAGGTGTGGGAGAACTAGGGAAGCAAAAGAAAAGAAGGGGGTTATCTGGGGAGAGCGAGAATGATGGATGGTAGGGAATGCTCTCTTTGGTCGACTTCATTGGTAGAAGTTTGGCGAAGGAAGATGACCAAACATTTATTAGACTCTGTCAAAGTAGACCAGGAGCCATAATAAATCGCAAGAAGATAAGTAAGTAACATGAATAAAATAATTCAATAGAGAAAAATTCTTGGAAGATGGGAGATACGGGTGTGACTTTGCAAAAAACCACATATTTAACACTTAACTTACTTTCTATCATATAAATTGCTATTAGGAGTGTATTTGATATCTGATTAGATTCAAAATTGGTATGCTACATAATTAGTGTGTGATGAATCCAAATTTGACATTAATTTCATAGTTTGAAGATGTTTAATATTAGATCTCATTATTTGTATATTTAACATCCATTTAATGTATACTCATTTCAATTAGTCATGCATGACACTATATTACATATTAATACGATTTATTTTATTTTCAACTTCTAGGACTATATTATTGTATGTCCATACAATTATTTGGGTATATTGATACTAATTGACTCCAATGATTCCTAGTATACTTTCTATAAGGAGAAAAGATGATATATGTTAACATAATCAAATAGGATCCTAGAGGAATGGAGGTTTCACATATAGTCCTAGATTCGAGTATGCTATAATGCTCCACCCCTTAAATAGGATTTCATCCCTAGAATCCGTCCTTCATTGGCCAGGTGTACTAAGTATACCTATAAACCAATATAAGGTTTCAAATACACTTAATGTAGTGGATTATTGTACCCCATTTCATAATATATTTATATCCAAATCCCCATGGTGAACCTACATTACTTCAAGCATCAAGTCCCCATATAGTCTCATATTTGGGGTTGATCTAGAAAAAAGTATTACACTAGGGTATAGATTGTCTTAACAATTATAAATTCATTATGGTTACCTTCATTGTTATGGTGATTTCATATCCTCTTACATGCACTCACAACACACATGGGGTCAATAGGTTGTTATATAGTTTCTCATTTTACATCACTTAGGCATGAGTAAGAAATCTTCATAAATAAATATCCATATAGAACCATTCAGTTTATGACCATTAAGTTGATTGATTAAGCTATCTTAGGAGCAACATCCTGAACCTATATCATCATGATTACTACAAACATTTCTATAAGTATTATTTTATTTTATGGTTATCATATTTTTTTAGATTAAAGATTAAACCCTACATGTACTATTATGGTATAACATCCACAAATGTCTCCTTTTCTCTCAAGATTAGGGTTATATTCTAGGTTTATAATATTTATGGATTTCTTCAAGGAGGATTAATAATCTAGGGTTTCACGACCAACATTATTAGGTAGACTGGGGTTACAGATAACACTAGGGTTTTGTTTACAAACATCATTACCCTTCACCTTTGAGTATCACAATGTGTTTTTAAGAAACTTATTGAATTAGTACTCCATAATTTAAGCATACTCATTAAATTACACATGTTTTGATGAAGGGGCACTTAATTCCTTTTTCATTCTCATTTGTCATATTCACATAGGGAAGGTTGCACAAACATTAACTTAACATCCTTATGGTGATTAATCTAGTTTTTAGGGTAGAGATATCCTTACCATTAATTACTAGCAAATTGTGATATACGACATCATTTCAAACTTTTTATGCATCAATCCCTTGCATTTATTTTTCCCTTTTACACTAATTAACTTAACATCATTACAATGATAAATATAGTTTAAAGGGTAGAGGTATCCTTACCATTAATTACTAGCAAATTGCAGTATAAGGCATCATTTCAAACCTTATATACATCAATCACTTGCATTTTCTTTTTCCCTTTTAATCTAACTTCCTACTTTACCCGACTTAAGATCATTTTTTTAGATAATTGAAGGTAAATTTTAAAATTTATTTAATTATCAAAGTAACATTTATGGTGCTATAATTAGCAAGGCTCACTCACTATTTATGGTTAGGTGGTGGCTACATTTTTATGATATCATCACTAGGATCTATCTAAGTTTTACTCATTGGAACTTTTATTAATCTCAATTATTCCTTAAGTTAAGCTACATTCCTAATGAATAAAGCATGTAAGACTCCACCCCTTAAAATGATTAATCTATAACTTATATAATCATCTAGAGGGGTAAAAGGCTGGATATAGATCTTATATATCCACAACATCTTAGCACTCACTACTTCCCACTAGGCCTAGGGTCTCATGGTTGATCATGGCAGTCAAGAGTTTCTCTACTAGTTAAACTTTCTTGCAGTGGTGACCTAATTCCAAAACCATCAATAAAATCTAAAACTTTTCTTTGTGTACATATAATTTAATAATGAAAATAAGTTTGATGAGGAAAACTTTGTGAAAAAAAAATCCAAATTTGGTGTTAAAATGTACCCGAGAACCAAATCATCCACCTTCCACATCACAAAATATATACTATTATCCTATCATCATTTCATCCCCCTAAAAGGGTCTAACTATTCTAACATATGAAGGCATACACATACATCTCTAATATGTAATCTTAAGAAGGAGAAGGGTTTCATATTACACACGATCAACATATATCAAACCCTAACAAGGAACTATTCTCCATGGAACTCAATCATAATTCACACCGTCTCATCTCAGATCCTAAGGGAGTCATATGATTATCCAACATGAAGAGATTTAAGGTTATACCATTACTGGTTGGTTTACAACCATAATGCCTTCAAAAGTAAGGTAACCTATCTAGTAAAGATACTCATCTCAATAACCAGATAAACCAAGCACACTATTGGAAATGAAAGAGATGAATAGTTAAGGATATCTACTGAAACTTACAACTTACCTCAACTAATCGTGTACGAGGCATAACATGATCAATGAGGATCTAGCCCTTAGATAGATGGATCTGGACAGATCTATGTGGACATACTCCATGTTGAAGCCAAGGCATGCCTAACCACAACATAGTTAATTCAAGTCATCACCATTATACAACTTGTGTCAAAGTTCTATTATCATCCATGCATGCTCAGTCCTCCCACTGGATGTATTCGAGGCATGCTAGAAGAACAACAAGGAAAGGGTCCCGATAGGAATTAAGGTCAAACCCATACTTGAGTGTTCAAGTCTTCCTATATAATAGTTGAACTATCTTGCCATAAGACATGGGGGCAAAAAATAATGATTGGGAGAATCAAATTTTATGTCGGGAAAGTTTTATCCCCTAGACGAGGGCATAAGTAACTAGGGTTACTCAAAAACTGAGTTATGGCCACCCTAGTGTTTTGGAGAGTGGAAATAACACATTTATATAGTGATTGAAACAATATTTGGTATTCCACTATATAGCAAATAACCTCCAAAGGGTCACATAACTACCTAATTTAAGGAAAAAATTAGGATAACTTGAAATAGTCAAGTTATTGACTGCTTAGGCTTTGATACCATTTTGTAAAGAGTGGGACCAGAGAGGGTATCCACTCTTCACTAAATTGAGAAATAAAAAAGCCATCCTATTATACAAAAATAGAGGAAGATTTTATTATTTCCCAAATGGCATAATTACATATCAAGATAACAAATAAAGAAACAAAAGCAAAACTATTACAATTTTACATGACAATTCATATACAATTGCTCCTCACCATAAAAGGTGGAATGAAAAAATAAAACTTATACATCTAATCACATATAAAGCCAATTGCAGAGGGTAACCCCTCCATTCAAAGCTATCCTCAAAGGTACAAAACCATGTATGCGATCCTCTTGCATCCTGATCCTATATTGTACCTACACCTGGGTGGAAAGGACCAACACCTGCAACATAGAAAACATAAGAAGTCCAGCAAAGGATGAGAATGTACATATATTAACACTTCAAGCATTATATTGAGGTAAAAGTTTAAAAGAGATGTTCCCACAAGGAGGGGGTTATTTACAATTAGGTGAGTTCAAAAGATTTATGAAAAGATGAATGACATATTATTAGAGTACAAGTAAGGAGAATAAAATATCTTGCCATAAAAATTATCCATGATTTCAATATAAATAATAGATTTTGCATGCATAACAATGTAAAAAAAGCATACCTAAAATAGGACCACAACACTGTAAGATCATGGCCTAAAAAATATGGGTGGAAACACACATCCTAGGTGGAATATGGGTTCCTTTTAAGAGTATGGTTGTACATAAGTACCACTATTCTAAATACTCTACTCAAACATGTAGCATGCATAAATAGAGTGGCAAGGCTACCATTTTAGTCAATATGTCATAACAAGACAATCATAATAGGAGGGGTCCAAAGACTCATTATAAAAATAATTCAACAACCATATGAATTTATATGAATCCAAATAAGGAACATGAGCATTCAAAACAATTGAACTTTCATGTATAATAATAGTTCAAGAGATGCCTCATTAAATGAATGTAGGTTTCAATCAAATAATGCCTAAAATAAAACAAAGGATGTAAATACCTCAAGAGTCATGTCTACTTATCCAAAAGTAAACCTACAATACATATCACGATCTTCCAAAAATTAATTATAGTATATAAGTATTTTTTAGTGTTAATAATGATTCATATGATCGATATTACCCTAGAAAATCCTTTTTCATAAGTTTCAAATTAGACCTTGAAGACACACCAAAAGGCTGACCTGATTTTTTTGTTGTCAAAAAAATATATTTTTATATTTTTCCAAGCCACAATAATTAGTTATCATTTTTACAAATTAAGTGTATTTATCTAATTATTTAAATGAAAAACATGGTGAGAGGACTGATATGCCTCTATGCCTCATTATTACTAATGAGGAAGGTCATGCCACACATGTCCTTTCAAGCATTCAACAACACACATTTAAATAGATCCTGAGAAGTGAAAAAATCTGGGATGCACAAAACAAGCATGCCAATTATCAAATCCCCTTAGGCTTTTTCATAAATTATTATCACCATTTTTTCTATGTCAAGCACCTTTTTGGTGATTGATCTGGAGCTTGATTCGAGATCTACATATCTTGATTCTTTCAACTTGGGATTTTAGGAGAAACATTAAACAAATTATAGGCTAGAGATGAACTTGACAATGCAAACAAGTAGGCCGGAGGTGACGTGAATTGGGAGAATGAGTCTCCTCTACCATGGTAGGGATGAAAAGGAGCATTGAGTACAATTCCCATGCTCCTTAGACATCTTAAAATAGTTTGTCATTCCGTAGAAGAGAAGAACAAAAAGGGCTCGTGGAAGAGCTATAACCAGAGAGGATAAGATGTTCAGGAGATGCAAAGATTGATCCACTACCCATCACTAGAAAAATAGGAGGAAGAAGGATTCAAGGAGGGGAAAAGATCTTGGAACACAAGAAGAAGAAGTTGTCCATGAGGAAACTTTGCATTTTAGAGAGTCTTGTATATCCTCTCATACTTACAATGTCAAGAAGCAAGGACCTATTGCCCTAAAGCAATAAAAACCATCATAGTTAGATAGAAAGATGAAGGTGGGTACGAGGACGGGTGTGGGTGTTGTGGGTCGTGACCATCTGGGTCGGGCAATAACTGTTCGTGGGTACCAACTACGTGGAGATGGGAGTGTGGACATATGTGAGGCGGTGGATGTTCTAGAGAGTGCCAATCTTGCGCACCAACAAGGATGGACATCAGTGGAGGTTGAGTCTAACTTGATTATGGTAATTGCGGCACTGACCAAGCCGGTGGAGAGGAGGGACCATCTCAGGATGATAGTTGAGGACATTATATCCCTTGTAGCTAACTTTATTTCTATTTCTTTTCTACACATATGTCGATCCTATAATATGGTGGCACATGAGGTAGCAAAGCTTGCGAAAGCTAGAGACTTCATGTATACCAATGAGGCTGGGGACTTTCCTCAGTCTCTCCAGAACCTTGTACTTTCTGATTATGATGAATAAGGAACATGATCGGCCCCATTATCAAAAAATAAAAAAGATGAGATGAGGCCAATAAGAGAGAGACTATATATATACCCCAATAAATCCAACTGAAGGTGAGAGCAAATTATGAAGGTCCATAGCATCACATCTTGATTATCGAAGGTGCGTGAGCCTACCCCTATGGTGTCCTTTAACCCGAGAAGATGGTCATGGTAGGAGATGGGAAATGGCAGTACAACAAGGGAATTCCATTTTTGTGGAGACTCAGAGCATTGCATCCCAAGAGAAAACTTGGAAAGTTATCATAGGGATTCAAGGAAGATATTGACTGGAGCTATTTCCATGCATCAGGCCTACGATGTCCTTGAAGCAATAGAAAACCCACAGAGGAGTGAAAATAGTGGAAATAAACATGACAAATGAGGTAAGTATTGATGGTGGGAGACATTAGAGAAAAGTATGGTGCTGATAGAGGAAAAGGATACATCAACCAACATCCTTCCTGGAGGCTTGGAGCTCCACCGCCAGCCACTTGCAAGTCATGGAGGTGGTGGATCACCACCAAGGATGAGGACAATTGCCTTAGAGATAGGAGAGAGGGCAATACCGTAAGGAGTAGGTTGGGGATGGTGAGGTGTGGGAGAGCAAGGAAGAGGAAGGGAATGATGGGGTTATTTGGGGAGAGAGAGAATGATGGCCGACAATCATTGCTCTTATTGGTCGGCTTCATCACTGGAAGTCTGGAAAGGGAAAACAATTCAGTGTTTGTTAGACCTTGTCAAAAGTGAATTAGGAGCCACCTTAAATCACATTAAGGTTAGTAACTAATGTGACTAAAATAGTCTAATAGATAAAAATTCACGGAGCATGGGAAAAAGGGCGTAACATTGCAATAAATCACAAAGTTTACATTTACCTTACTTCCTATCTTATTATTTGCTACTAGGGGTGTATTTGATACTCAAATAGGCTCAAAATTGGTATGGTATATAATTAGGATGTTAATTATTCAAATTTGACACTCATTATATTTTTTAAAGATGCTTAATGTTACATTTCATTTTTTTCCATTGAACATCCATTCAATGTAATTGTCTATTTCATTTAGTCTTGTATGAAACTATAATACATTTTAATATGATTTCCTTTATCTTCAAATCTTAAGAATATCTTATAGTATTAAATTAGAGCCCATCCAATTATTTGGGTATACTTGTACATTAAACACCAAATATTAAGGGTATCACTATATCCATGATACTACTGACTACACGAATTCCTAATGTACTTTATATAAGAAGAAAATAAAATATATGTTAATATAATAAAATAAGGGCCTAGTGGAACGGATGTTTCACATATATTCCTAGATTTTAGTATGTTATGATACTACACAACTTAAGGAGTTCATCCCCAAAATCCATCCATCACTAGCTAGGTGTACTAAGTCAAACTTATAAACCAATCTAAGGTTTATAATAAACTTAATGTAGTGGATTATTGTACCCCATTTCATAATTTACGTATATCCAAAATCCCACGGTGAACCTAAATTAATTCAATCATCAAGTCCCCATAGTATTCTCATATTAGAGGTTGAGAAAGAAAAATTACACTAGGATATATATATATATATATATATATATATATATATATATATATAATCTTAGAAGTTCTACATTCATTATGGATACCAACATTGTTATGTCAGTTTCATTATACTCTTAGATGCACTCAAAACACACATGGGGTCACTAGGTTTTTATACAATTTCTCATATACCACCACTTAAGCATGAATGACCAAACTTCGTAAATAGATCTCCCTATAGAACCATTCGGATTACAACCACCAAGTTGATGGATTGTGTTATCTTAGGAGAAACATCTTCAACCTATATCATCATGATTATTACCAACATTGTTACAAGTATTATTTTTTATATGATTATTATCTTATTTTTAGAATTAAAAATTAAACCTACATGTAATATTAGGGTATAACATCTATCTATGTATACCTCTATGACCATTAGGGTTATATCCTAGGTTTCTTGTAGTTATGGATTTTGTCAAGGAGGATTACTTACGTAGGGCCTCATGACCAATAATATTAAGCCGACTATGATTATGGTAAACATTATAATTTTGTTTACAAACATTATTACCCTTCACCTTTGAGCATCATAGTGCGTTGTAAGCAACTTATTGAATTAGTCCTCCATGATTTAAGCATACTCACTGAATTACAAACATTTTGATGAACATGTACTCAATTCCTTTTTCATTATTTTTTGTCATATTCACATATGGAAGGTTGCACACATTAATTTGAAATCCTTATAGTGATTAACCTATTTTTAGGGTGTATATATCCTTACCATTAATTACTAGAAAATTGGGTGTATAAGGCATTATTTCAAACTTTGTAGGTGTCAATCCATTTCATTTACATTTTCATTTGTAATCTAACTCTGTACTTTACTTGGCTTAAGTTAATCTTTCAAAGATAAGTGGAGCTAATTTTTTTTAATTACCAAAGTAACATTTATTGCAATATAATTAGAAAGGATCACTCTCTAATCCTGGTTAGGTGGTAGCTACATTTGGTTGACATTATCTCAAGGAGATATATAACTTTTACTCATTATAACTACTATAAATCTTGATTATTCCTCAAGTTAATCTACACTCTTAATGAATAAAGTGTGTAATACTCCATATCTCAAAAGGATTAATTTATAACTTATCTAATCATCTAGAAGGTAAACAGTGGTGGATCTAGGTCTTATATATCCACAACTTCTTAGCACTCACTACTCCCCGTTAGGCCTAGGGTATCATGGTTGACCATGTCAGTGAAGAGTTTCTCCACTAAAGGTTTCTCTACTACTCAAACTTTTTTGTGGTGGTGACTTAATTCCAAAACCATTTACAAAATATGAAACTTTTCTTTTTATACGTACATTTTAATAATTAAAAATACAAAATTGGTTCCAAAATTGATTCAATAACCAAATCATGCACCTTCCATAGAACAACACATATACTATTATCATATCATCATTTCATCACCCTAAAAGGGTCTTTTTTTCATAAAATATAAATGTATATGGGTACATGTCTAATATGTAAGCTTAAGAAGGAGAAGGGTTTCTTGTTATGGATGGTCAACATCTATAAAAACCTGACAAGGAACAACATACACCATTCCCCATGTCACTCTTAATCATAATCCACAATGCCTCATCTCAAGACCTAAGGGAGACATAAGATTATTCAATGTTGTAGAAAGAGATTTTGGATTATCACATCACTAGCTGGTTTACAACCATATTGCCTTCATAAGTAAGGTAACCTATATAGTTAAGCAACTCATCTCAATCACCAGATAAACCAAGTACACTATTGGAAATTACAGAGGTGAACACTTAACAATATCTACTAAAACTTATAGCTATCCTCAAGAAATTCTTGTGTACGAGGCATAACAACCTCAATGAGGATGGTATCCAACCCTTAGATAGATGCATTTGGGAAGAGCCATGTGAGCATACTCCATGGTGAAGCCAAGGCATGCCTAAACACAACATAGTTAATTCATATCATCACCCAGTATCAAGGGAGACATCACCATTCTACAACTTATGTTAGAGTTCTATTATCATCCATGCATGCTCAGTCCTCACAATGGACGTATTTGAGGCATGTTAGAAAAACAACAAGGAAAGGGTCCTGAAGGGAATTAGGGTTAAACCCATATATGAGCGTTTGAGTCAACCTATATAATAGTTTAACTATCTTCCCATAATACATGAGTGTAGAAACTAATTACTTGGATAATCAACCCTTATGTAGTGAAAGTTTTTATCCCCTAGAAGAGGGCATGAGTAAGTAGAGTTACCTAAAAACTCAGTCTTATCCACCCTAGTGGTTTGGGGAGTGTAAATCACCCATTTAGACAATGATTGAAACAATATTTGGTATTAAATTTTCTAAGAAATTGGTATACCAACAACCTTTAAGGTGTCATCTAGATACCCAATTTAAGGAACAAATTAGAATAACTCAAAATAGTCAAGTTATTGGATGTTTAGGCTCTAATACCATAATGTAAAGAGTGGTACGTGAGTGGGGATCCACTCTTCACTGAATTGAAAAATAGAAAAACCATCCTATTCCATAGAAATGGAAGAAAGGAATAATTTGATTATTTCCTAAATGGTATACATTACAGAGCATGATAATGAATAATGTGACATAAATAAAACTATTATAAATTTACACAATGATTCATATACAATTGTTCCTCACCATAAAAGGTGGCATAAGAAAATTAAAAGGTATACATCTAATGACATATAAGGCCAATTATAGAGTGCAACCCGACTGTTCCAAGCTATCCTCAAATATCTATAACCATGTATACAATCCTCTTGCATCCTTATCCTATACTATGCCTACATCTGGGTGGAAGGTAACATCACCCAAAACATAGGAAATAAAAGAAGGTCAACAAAGGCTGAATATGTACATATATGAACAATTTAGGCATAATATTGGGTTAGAAGTACAAAAGAGATGTTTCAACAAGGAATGGATATTTTCAATTAGGTAAGTTTATAAAATTATAATAAGAGGAATGAGGCATATTAAATTTAGAGTATAAGCATGAATAATAAATTCTTTCCATATCAATTAACCACAATTTTAGTTTTAGAAAATAAACTTTTGTATATATAACTAAAATAGGGCCAAAACACTATAACATAATGGCCTAAAAGAAATGAGGGTGGAAACACACCCCTCAGGTGAGTCCACATGACTTTTACAAGTATGGTTGTAGATAAGCACCACCTTTTTAGATATTCTAGTCAAATATTTAGAACACATAAATAGAGTGGCAAGTAAACCATTTTAGTAAATATGTCATAACAAGACAATCATAGCAGGAGGGGTCCAAATACCTATTATAAAAGAATAATTCAATAACCACATGAATTTATATGAATCCAAATTAAGAACATAAGTGTTTAACAATTGAATTTTCAAGTAGAATAATAGTTCAAGAGATGACTCATTAAATGAATGCATGTTTCAGTCAAATAATGCCCAAAATAAAATAAAGGATGTACATGCCTCGAGAGTCAAGCCTACTTATCTAAAAGTACTCCTCCAATACAAATTCCAGTATTCTAAAACCTAATCGCAATATATAAATTTTTAGGGTTAATAATGATTCATATAGTTGATATTGCCCTAGAAATGCCTTTTTGGGGAACTCTAAGTTAGACCCTAAAACTACATGTGGTCAGAATAATTTTCTTAATTTTAAAAATATATACTTTTATATCTTTTCGAGCTACATATGATTAGTCATCATTTTAACAAATTAATAGTATTTATTTAATTATTTAAATAAAAATATGTTGAGAGAACTGATATGCCTCTATACCTCATTATTTATTGATGAGGAGTGATAGGGCATCCATATCCTTACAAACGATAAAAACACACGTTAAAAAAATCTCGAGATGTGGAAAGTTTTGGGATTTCCAAAACAAGCATGACAATTATCATATCCCCTTAGGACTTTTTGGTAAGTTATTGTCACCATTTTTTCCTTCCAAACCACCTTGTTGGTTATTAACCTAGAGATCAATGGAAGATCTATATATTATGATTCATCTAACTAGGGACTCTGAGAGAAATGTCAATCAAATTATAGGTTTGAGCCAAACTTGATGATCCAAACAAATAGGTCAGAGGTGGTTGGTGTTGACTTAACAATTATACATTATCCATATTTTTACAATGACTTTACCATTCCATTCGTGTGTATCTAATATGTCCATTTGATGTCAGTTTTAGGTATTAGGTACATGAAGAGGATGAAATTAGCAAACTATATCGTGCCTTCTATCATTTCTATGAGTTGAACCCCGTTTGGTATTTTTAGTCTGTCAAATATTTGGATAATACATGAATATTTCCATTATGGATATTAATATTATACTTGTTTATTATAGATCTCTGTACTACTAATATTATATATGAGAATCCTATTTATTTTGATTTTATGTGGATCAATTTTGATTTAGTTAATTATATCACTGTGTTATATATACCGTGTGGGTTTGTTCCAAAAAACGTTTTTCTTGCTTGTATTGTAATCAAACTTAACTCATTGGTTGGTCTTACTACGTTAAGTATTATTAGACTAACAAACAAGTCTTTTTTGATTCATTCAAAATTGCAATCTTTAGTTCTGGCTGGGAATTGGTTCAGAATGACTCTTTTATTACAACTCTAACTAAAATTAAATAACTTGTTTCTTATTATTTTATTTTATTCTTTTTAAAATATTCATCAAGGTCGATATAGTATAATTAATAAAACAATGTAGGAATTTATTTTTGTTTTAGTATGGAAACTAGAAATTTTAGATTAAGTTAAAGGTTTCTCACAATTCAACGAATCAAATCAATTAAGAAAAAGCAAAATTAAGGAATCAAATTGAACTCTAGGGCAAAGCAAGGAGGAATAATCTAATGATTCCATGCATTGGATTCTGTTTAAATATCCATATCAAATTATAGAAAGACTAATACTCTACTAAAATTAGAATGAAAAAACATTTCATTATTTATTTATTTATTTTGATTTTCAAAATTTTATAGTACACTTATTTTTTTATCTTTTTTTATTTATTATATATGTATTTATTTATATATTCTTATTTCTTTCTATTTATTTTATATAATTATTAATGTATTCATATTTCTTTCTAATAGAAAGAAAATAAAAAAAGAAAGAAATTAAAAAAATGATACAAAAATCAAATCGACAATTTAAATTTTGAATTGACCTATTTGGTACACATTAATAGGAGTGAATCTATGTTTCTTCTCCACAAATATGATATTTTCTGGGCATTTCTAACAATATCAAGTCTTATTCCTATCCTGGCATTTGTAATTTATAGAATTTTAGGTCAATTAGTGAAGGAACAAAGAAGTTATCTAGTTATGAATCAGGTATAGAACCAAATTGGAGGATGCTTGGGTACAATTTTGAATTTAATATTATATGTTTGCTCTAGTTTTTGTTGTTGAAACAATCTTTCTTTGTCCTGACTGGATGAATATTACAATATATTTATATCATTATTTTTGAAATATCCTAAGAAATTTCTTTTTGGTAGAAGAAAACCCTAATTGATTGTTTTAGATATAAATAATTGATCTACTATCCTAATCCTAAATGTATCAATATTTGTACCTTCTTTTTTTTCTTACATGAGTTGAACCCCTTTTAGTATTTTTAGTCTATCAATCTTTGGATAATACGAGATTCTTTTCTATTACTAATATTAATATTAGACCTATTATTTTTAGATATTTCTATTTCTAATATTAAATATGAGAATCCTATACACGTTTTTTGACAATCAAGTCAAATTCAATGCAAATGCAAGTTTTGAAGATGAAATAGTATCTCTATTAGCATTATATTGTAAATCATTTGTATTGAATGTATGACTTGTAACTAACCTTAATGAAAATTTAGAGCACTTAATTCAAACATTTAAGCACTTTTTGGGCATTTTTCATTTGCCATCACAAACTAGCTCTTCAGATGAGTTTGTCTTAGTAGAAACTCAGTCGACAACCAACTGGGATTTTTGGCAATATCCATGGTAGGCCAAGTTGTGGCAGCTCGACCAACACTCAAAATTGGAAAAATAAATTACAATTATGGGCTGAGTTTCATCCCAGATAAACTCGATTGACAACTGCAATTTGATTTGTCATATAGTATTATCGGTCAAGTTTCCCAAAAGATAACTCAGCCGAAAACATTGTATAGTAAAGTGCAAAAAAGTATTTCTAGCTGTTAGAGTGTTGCGAAACTTGAAAATATATCCTTTGCAACACCCAAAATGGCTAAAATTTGATCCTATGTGTCTCTACTGGCGAGTAGGCAACCTCAATTGTAAAAGGGGCCCTAGGATTTCATTCCAAGTTTGCCTTCTATGATCCCTTGCTATAGTTGAGTGTTTTTTCCTCCAAGACCCCCAAATCTCCATCAAGCTTAGTTACTACTGTACATCCAATCTGAGTGAGTTAGGATCTTTTGTAAGAAAGCTACTCGAATGTACATCTTGTGAAGCTTTCCACTTTTCTTCCCAATCTCTCTCTAGGAACTTGGTGGTTTGAAGGTGGCATCCTTGAAGAAGGAAGGGTTGATCAAAGGTTGAAGATCTTATACAAGAATGGATGAGTCCTTAGAGAAGGCAGAAGATTCTTGGTAGTTATCTAGGTAAGACCTTTGTAATGGTTATTGGCTCTTTGATCTGAAAAGGAATGCTAGTTTAGCCCTTGTGCTTGAAAAGGGTGGTCTTATTATTATAACTCATATAGTGCAATATATAGAGCGATACAAGGTTACAAATCCTAGAGATTGACCCATATGGTAGTGGATTTACATCTCCTAGTTTGGAGGTTGGAACCACTATACACGTTGGCCTTCCTTTGGTGTTTACTCAATCTCTCTCTTGCTTTTCAATATTGTAATATCTTTTAGCAAATATCTTGAAGGTTTAATAAGTTTTTGTTAAGTGGTTTTAGCTATATTCATCCCCTATAGAGCACATAGACCCAACAATCAGTATCAAATATTGGTCTTCTCCAACTAAGTACTCCAACAAGTAGAGAAGATGGGTGAAAATCTATAGGTATCTCTCAACATAGAGGGTGTCTTCTCCGTGCGTCCACCTATCTTCAACGTCACCAACTTCCTATATTGGAAGAGGATGATGCAATTATACGTCCAAGGCATGAGATATGATATGTGGATGTTTTTTCTTCTTCTTATAAAAAGAGCCAGAAGGAGAAGTTGATACATGGAGTGGTCCTTCCTAAAGAAATCTCAACTCAATGCTAAAGCTATTAGCATCATCTAGTCTTCTCTTACTCCAACCAAGATCGATGAGATTTCTTATTGGGATACAATGCATGAGATTTGAAATAAGCTTTGCATCACTTATGAAGACACTAAGCAAGTCAAAGAATCCAAGGTGTATGTGCTCAATGGTCTTCCTAAAAACTTCAAGATGGGAAAGAAGGAAAGAGTTGTTGAAATTTACTCAAGGCTCAACACTATTGTTAATGTCCTTTCCACCTTGGGTCACCCTAAGGATTAAGATAAAATTAATTTAAATATCTTTAGATCTCTTCCTAGACGGTGGAAACAAAGGTGACTACCATGAAAGAAATAAAGTCTCTCATTGAAATTCCTATTGAAGAACTCATAAGAAATATACAAACCTATGAAGTGAGATTTGACAAGCAATAAGTTGTAGAAAAACAAGAGAAAGAATCTACGAAAATGAAGGAGGCTGCATTCAAATAACAAGTTGAAGTTTTTGTGCAACAATAAGTCATTATCCAAGCTTCTCCATCCTCAAGTGAATATGACTTCCCTAGTGATCTTGAAACCCAATACTTGAAGGGAAAACACTTCAAGGGCAAACCCTCCTCCTCCTCCTCCTTCATTCCTAGATGCTATGAGTGTGGTCAAAAGAGGCGCTTTAAGAATGAATACTCAAAATCCAAGAATCCCACCTTAAGAGAAGCCATAGGAATAAGGAGGACTACACCAAAGGAGGTGGATTTAGGAAAAAGGAAAAGAAATAAAGAAGAGGCAAAGATGCAGCCCATGCCGCTTTGCATAAGTTTTCCTCTAGTGATTCTAGCTCAAATGAAGGAGAATACCACACTACCCTCATGTCTAGAACAAGTGAGGAAGTAAGTGAGGTAAATCTCAACGAACTCTCTAAAAATGCTCTTATAAACATGATTCATGCTTCTTGTTCTTCTTACTCAAAGTGCAATATCTAAAAAAGAAGAGATTAGGGAAAATCATTGATAATTTATATGCTAGAATATAAGTGCTTGAACAAAATATGAAAACTTGCAATTCTAGAATAAAATCTTTACAAGAGAAATTTCTTGATCTTGATCTCCAATACAATGGCATTGATATTGAAAATGGTGTTTATCTTCATAAAACTGATGGTCTTAAAGATAAAAGCCAAACTTATCTTGATGAGCTTGTATTTCCTAGAATTGAAAATTCTAGACTTCTTGATAAGGTTAATGATTTAGAATCTAGACCTATTTTGCCTAGCAAGGAAGTGGATACTATTACTATTAAAAAGGACTCTTATCTAACCAAATCCCTCAGTTTAGAGACCAAATTATTGCATGCTCAAGGTGATCTTACTGATATTTCTTCTATTGTCATAACTCTTAGTGATGATAACCATATGAGCATACTTGCAATAATCCCTCAAAGGGAAGAAATACCTAAATGAAGTCCTAAAACACTCTTAACAATTGGGTAGTAGTGGTTTGGGATATGAGGGAGGATCAAAGAGAGAAGCCAAAGGTAGGAAAAATAGAAAGGGGCCTTCAATATACCAGGGTGAGACTTCTGGCTCTAAGACATCAATGGTTTGTGCTCAATGCAAGAGTGATGATCATTACTCTACTTTTTATCCTTAAAATAATGGGACCAACCCAAACATGAAATGGGTCCCCAAGCTAACCATGGATCCCAAAGTTTTAATTGGGCACCAAACTCTCCTTTTCTTGTAAGAAAAATAAAAATGGACTGTTGATAGTGGTTGCTCAAAGTACATGACTGGTGAGATGTTCCACTTAAACACCTCTACAAGAAGAAAAGGAGGTTAAATGACTTTTAGGGATAACAGTAAAGGTAAAGTGGTAGGTTTGGGTGATGCATATGATTCACTATGCATAAAGAATGTTCTTCTTTTGGATGGCCTACATCACAATTTAATCAGTGTCAGTCAACTTTGTGATAATGGATATCTTATTCTCTATACCTCTCTTGAATGCTTGCTTTTAGATTCCATCACTTAGAATGTCATATATAAGGGAACTAGAAATGGAAATCTATATACTATTGTTCTTAGCTCTCTTAAGCCTATTTTTGGTAAATGCTAGTTGTTGATAAGAATGATATATCTTTGTCTCACTGTAGGTTTGGTCATGTAAATATGCATCATTTGAAGAAGCTAAGCAAAAAAAATTGGTCAAAGGACTTCCTAAATTGGACTTTGAAAATGATGAGGAATGCTAACCTTGTACTGATAAGGAAAGCAAACCAAGTCCTCCCTTAAATCTGAAGGAGTCCTTAGCACTAAGAGTGAATATGAGCTTCTTCACATTGATCTATTTGGACCTTCGAGAACTCAAATGCTTCATGGTAGAAAGTATTTCCTAGAGTATGTTGGTGATTTCTGTAGCTTTACTTAGACTTTATTCTTGGTTGCAAAAAGTGATACACTTGATGTTTTCTTGAATTTTTGCAAACGGGTTGAAAATGAAGCTTTTTTCCAAATCGTCTCTATCCATAGTGACCATGGGGGAGAATTTGAAAATGATTTTTTTAAAAGTTTTTGTGAAGGATCTAGTTACATGCACAACTCCCCTCGTAAACCTCAATAGAATAGGATAGTAGAGAGGAAGAATAGTTAATTGCAAAATATGGCTAAGATAACACTCTTGGAGTATGACACTCACCATAAGTTTTGGGCAGAAGCCGTTAACATTGCTTGTATTGTGCAAAATCATGTTTTCACACATCCTTTGCTTAAGAAAACCCCCAATGAGTTATTACGTGGTAGAAAGTGTTCTATAATCTTCTTTCACATTTTTGGTTGTCCATGATTTGTTTTGAACACCAAATATTCTCTCGACACGTTTGATGCAAAATCCTACAAAGCTTTCTTTCTTGGTTATAGAAATACTAGTAGATCTTATAAAGTGTTAAACATTGAATTGCTAAAAAATAAGAATCTATCAATGTTAAATTTATTGAAACTAACCCCTCTATTTCTAAGAATGCTATAAATGACTATGTTCTAGATGAGGTGATTCCTAGATTAAAATAACTAGACATTATCATCAAAGGAAAATATGTGGATGAAGTTGTATGCTTAAAAGAAGATGAAAAGAAGGATCCCACTCCCAACTTTGTATAAGATCATCCAAATTATCTCATCATAGGAAACCCCTTTAAAAGGGTGAAGATGCGAGCAAATTTCAACAAAGAACAAGAAAACATCACCTTCATCTCACAACTTGAGACAAAGAATGTCAAAGAATCTCTTGAGGATGGTGAGTGGATCCTAGCTAGACAAGAATAACTTGAGCAATTTGAAAATAGCAAGGTATGGACTTTAGCACCAAGATCAAGTGATATAAAGATCATTGGTACAAAGTAGGTCTATAGGAACAAGCTTTATGAAAGTGGTAATGTGGTAAGAAACAAGGAAAGGTTAGTTTCTCAAGGGTACAACCAACATGAATGTATTAATATTAATGAAACTTATGCTCCTATTGTTAGACATGAATCCATTACAATGCTACTTTCCTTTGCTAGTCATAAAAAATTATTGCTTTATCAAATGGATGTTAAAAGTGCATTTTTGAATGGAGATATAGAAGAGGAAGTTTATGTGGTTCAACCTCCTAGATTTGAACATGACAAGCATGCTAACCATGTTTATCTATTACAAAAGGCTCTTTATGGACTCAAACAAGTCCCCAGAGCTCAGTATGAAAAATTAAGAAACTTTTAAATTGATAATGTATATATCATGGGAAAAGTTGACTCTACTCCATTTCTAAAACACACTTGTTATAATTTCTTAATCATTCAGATTTATGTTGATGATATAATTTTTGGTGGGACAAATCTTGATCTTTACAAAGAGTTTAATTCTCTCACACAGAGTGAATTTGAAATGAGCACAGTTTCTTCCTAACAAAAGATGGAAACTTCATCAACCAAGTAAGTACACTAATGAACTCTTAAAGACTTGGGGATGGAGAACACAAGACAATAGATACTTCCATGACCAACACCACCAAACTTGACAAGGATGAAGGTGGTGAAAAGGTAGATGAGGAGTTCTATAGATGTATGATTGGTAGCTTACTATATCTAACTTCCTCTAGACTAGATATCATGTTTTGTGTTGGCTTGTGGGCTAGATTTCAATCAAACCCTATAAAATCCCATCTTGGAGTTGTTAAGAGGATATTAAGGTACCTAGGAAAAACTCCAAATTTTGGACTATGGTATCCTAAGTCAAGAGACTTTATTCTTATAGCCTATACTGATGTGGATTATGCTGGGTACTTAGTTGATAGAAAGTGCACAAGTGGCACTTTCTTCCTCCTAGGACCATGTTTAGTTTCTTGGTTTTCTAATAAGCAAAACACCTATTCTCTTTCAACTACCAAGTTTGAATACATTGCGGTTGGTATTGTTGTGCCCAAATCCTTTGGATGAAGCAAATGCTCCAAGACTTTAATATTTTCTATGATGCATCCCCCATCTTTTGTGATAATACTATATGCAATTAACTTATCATACAATCCTATACTACAGAGTAGAGCTAAATACATAGAGGTCCACCATCCTTCCATGTGTAACCACATTGCTAAGAAGGATATATACATCACTCACTAGACACCAAAAATCAACTTGCAGATATTATTACAAAACCTATAGCTAGAGAACAATTTCATTTTATTAGACCAAAATTGCTTATTACCACCATCAAGGATTACTCTATGTATCCTATCTAGAATGTTCTTTTACTTATCTATGTTGTTTGAAATTGTATGTCATCTACTCATTTTTTGCTTTTTAAAAGGCCAAGTTTTAATACCTCATTTTGCTAAAATTAGTTTTAATTGCAAAATGCTTGTTTTAACACAAATAGTAGCCCATTATGATAAAAATGTGCCTCTATATGATTGATATACATGCTAGGATAGTTTAATGCATTTACATAGGGTTTTAGGACCTTAGAATTAAATTTCCAATCTTTGTGACGAACCCGATCTTCGACCGAATTTGCCCTGGGGTAACTCGAACGACATGTAAGCTTGAGAATTGAACAACAATGCCATTGGTTGAGTTGCCTAAAGAGCAAACTCGATGGACTACAGTATGCCATGTTTGATATAATGGTTTTTTCGGTCGAGTTTCTTCTTCTCAACTAGAGCAACTCGACTGAAACCCATTTCTTCTTATTTTTTTATCTAAACCTAGCCATTCTCCAACCTTTTTCTTAGCCTATCCAAGCCCTAATTGACCTCTAGCACAACCCTAGCTGGCTTTGCAGCCTGTTGGCTGTGCTTGGTGTGAATTTGCATTGCTACTCCTCTCTCCCCGATTCTTGTCTCTCATGAATTCAAGTAGGAGAAAGAGGAATTATTCTACTGGTAACACATCTATATCTCACACTAATTCTTCCACATGGATCCTCTCTTACGATGGTGCGTCTTTTATCCTTACTCAAGCTGTAATTCAATACAAAAACTTCCCCCTTGTGCCCCCTTTCCTTTCCGCCCTTTGGTGAAATCTAGCATTGAGTTCTTAACTGAATTAAGAAACTCTTTATTGGAAAATGTCTTGGTGCACATTGTGTTAAATGCTATTGCTTTTCAAATTCCAAGTCTAGCACAAAATCTATTCATGAGTTCAATGCTAACCTTACATGGAATTAAACTACTTTAGTGCCACCACCTAACACCCAGATCATCCTTACTTCCATGATTTTTTAGGACTAGGATCACAATCATAAGGATGTCTTTAATACCTACTTGATTGGCACCTTGTCCACATCTAATTGGAAGTCCACCTATCCTAATCACCTTGACCTGCTCTACCCATAGGATTCTACAAGAGATTTGATATTGAATTATCTCTATCTAATGTTCACAAAGTCTTGAAGAAGTATGAACTACCCCATAGGAAGAAAACCATCCTACCCTCGTCTTCGTTGAATCTCAAGACACATATCATTGGTCTCATTGTCAATTACAATATCCATCCAAAGAAGAGTCAAATGGATATTGCAAAAAGCTCAATAGTGATATTGTATTGTATCCTTTAGGGAATCCAAGTCAAATGGGCCCGTTATATCCTTCACCACATGACCTATTTTGACTCTAAAAGAAGAATACCCATGACTCCCATCCTCCATACCCTTACCTCATCTGTGGTTTGTTTCAATTCCTTTCTAAGAAATCCCTTTTCAAATATTTGAACTACACTCCCAATAGAATAGGTGTTTGCATCAATGAAACCACAGTGAAGAAGTCGTCCCAATACTCCAACTCCTATACCCATGGTGTCTCCTCCTCCACCCAACGTCCTCCTGCACCACCTAGGCCTAATAGGGATTCTTTCTCTGTATCCAATGAATCTCTCATGGTGTACATGATGCATTAGAATGCCTATCATCTGTAGGTTCAAGAACATATCTACCAGGACCTAGTTCACATAATGACCAACATGAACTTGTACTATCCTTCACCCTATCCAACATACCAACTATCCTTTTTTGGCACTGACTATGCTATCTATGCTTACAATCAGTTCTACCCATCACACTGGTATGCTTCTTCCATTGCACACCCTGCTTCTACTGTTGGACCTCCACCTACTTCATCGCATCCACAATAGAGTATGACTCAGTTGCTTGCTCACCCACCTAGCCCTGCCTCTGTTGTGCTTGCATATTTTTATGGGATTTCTACACCTACTTTTGAGCAAGCTAAGACATTGCTTGTCACTGGCATGTCCAGACATGAGAAACATCTCAGATGGCTGGCTACATGCTCCTTTTCTCCTCCTAAGGATATGGAGATAGTAGAGGAAGGTGGGATGCTAAGGATGATGATGAAGATGATGGTGAGGTTGATGGATTTGATGATGATGGAGCTGATGACGGTGATGAGGCTAACGTTACATTTGCATTGTTTGTGAGACAAGAGAGAACTAGTGATAAGGACTATGACCTAGCTCAGGATGACCTAGATATAGATGACCTTGATGTTTATGTCTTAGAGTGCTTATGTAATTGCAGTTTGCGAGCTTGTCATGTATTTTCATATCACACCTATATCTGAGCCTACTATTTACATATTTCTATTGTTCTTTGCTATTTTTGTTTTCGTCCTGGACTGATTTACTTTTTTTGTAATCATTATCTTATGTAACCTTAATTCTCTATTCTGTTACCTTCATGAGTTTTGGTGTATGCACTCTTATTATCTTTGATTATGACTTAATGTGATTAGTTCTCTTTCTAGTTATTTTGTGCTTGGTGCTTGTATATGGTGCTTGTGAGTTGGATAAAACCTGACCTAACTCTCTACCCCTCCCTTTTTGATATTACAAAGGGTGAGAAATAGCTTGGTACATATTGAAGTTTATCTATATTTTCATATGTTTTTTCT
Organism: Alisma plantago-aquatica; assembly: GCA_963693085.1. Lineage (NCBI taxonomy): Eukaryota > Viridiplantae > Streptophyta > Magnoliopsida > Alismatales > Alismataceae > Alisma > Alisma plantago-aquatica. The sequence continues at coordinate 1,107,426,206 of OY856410.1, forward strand.
TATTAAAAATGAATACAAATAGCATATATATGTGGTGGTTGTGTTTTTGGAGGAAATAACCATACATGTAAAGGTAAGAATAAATTGAGGGGGAGAAATTGATATTATACATTCATGTATCCCCCTACATTTCAAAGGTAAAAGGTTTAAAATTTAATCCTTTTCAATATGTTAAGGAATGGTTTGTCATCTTCAAAAAGGGGGATAATCTTGACCGAACAATTATACATTGTCCATATTTTGATGATGACTTAACCATTCCATTCATGTGTATCTCATGTGTCTATTTGAGATCAATTTCAGGTATTAGGTACATGAAAAGGATGGAATTAGCAAACCCTAGTTTGCCAGAAATCAAGTCAAACTCAATGCAAATACAAGTTTTGAATATTAAATAGTATATCTATTAGAATCATGTTGTAAATCATTTGTATTGAATGTATGACTTGTAACTAAGCTTAATGAAAATTTAGAGCACTAAATTTGAACATTTAAGCACTTTTTGAAGATTTGTCATATGCCATCACAGACTAGCTTGTCAACTAAGTTTGTCCTAGTGGCAGATCAATCGATAACCAACCTAGCTTTTGGCAATATCCAAGGTCGGTCGTGTTTATCTTGGTGGAAACTCAACTGACACCATGCACTGAAAAAATTAATTACAGCCGTCGGTTGAGTTTCATCCCAGCTAAACTCGACTGACAACTATAATTTGATTTGTCATATAGTGTTGTCGGTCGAGTTTCCCAAAAGGTAATTCACCCGACAACAATATATGGTGAAGTGTAGAAAAACATTGCTAGCTGTTAGAGTGTTGTAAAACTCAAAAATGTATCTGTTACAACACCCAAAATGGCTAGAATGCAATCTTAAGTGTCTCTACTGGCTAGTAGGCAACCTCAACTATAAAAAGGGGTCCTTGGACTTCATTCCAAGCTTGTCTTCTATGCTCCCTTACTATAGTTGAGTTTTCTTGCCCCCAAGATTCCCTAATCTCCCTCAAGCTTGTTTACTACTCTATATCCAATCTTAATAAGTTAGGATCTTTGTAAGAGGGCTTCTCCAATGTACATCTTGTGAAGCTCTCCACTCTTCTTCCGAATATCTCTATATCAACTTGTTGTTTTGAAGGTGACTTCCTTAAAGAAGGAAAGGTTGATCAAAGGTTGAAGATATTCTAAAAGAATGGGTTAGTCCTTGGAGAAGGCAAGATATTCTTGGTAGGTAGATAGGTAAGACCTTTGTAATGTTTATCTCCTTGATCCAAAAAGGAATGCTAATTTATCCATTATCCTTAAAAAGGGTGGTCATATTGTTTTAACTCATGTAGTACAATATATAGAGCGGGACAAGGTTGTTGACCTAGGTGTCGCACATTGCCCATATTTTGATAATGACTTAACCATTCCATTCATATGTATCTAACAAATCTATTTGAGATCATTGCAGATATTAGATACAAGAAAAGAATCTCCTTTATCTCCAAAGCTACTCTTCCGGCACATGCAAAACATGTGACTTTTAACCGCTTTGTAATATAGCCCTTAGAGGCTTAGAACATTTTATGTAATCACTCATAATCATGTTTTGCATTGTATCTAAGATGGATAAAATGTTTGGGACTCAAAAATCCATCGTTTGTACAGTTTATGAAAATTCCAAAATACCCTTAACAGGGATTTTGTCGGCCGAATTACAAACTCGGCCGATCCATATATTCTGGAATTTTCTGGGCTGTCGGCCGAGTTTCCAACTCAGCCGACCCATGTTCGGTCGAGTTTCAATGGTAGGAAACTCGGCCGATCCACTGGTTGGTCAAGACTGAAGGTCGACCGATCGGTCGAGTTTCCCCATGGAAACTCGGCCGACAGTCTGCCTCTCAGACTTGTCGCCTAGTGTGTCGGCCGAGTTGCCTTTAATGAAACTCGGCCGATCGAACTGTACTGGAATGCAGAAAAAGCAATTCCAACTGTTGGAGGAGTTGGTGGGACTCAAAATAGATCCGTTGCAAGTTGTAAAATGGCTAGTTTGTGCCACTTAACTCACCCAACCTCAAAGGGACACCCTCAACTATAAATAGGACCTCTTGGACTTCATTCCAAGGTTGCTCATTCACATATGCTTGGTCCTAGCCTTAGTTGAGTGGTTTCTAATCCCTTGAGCCCCTTTCTCTCTCTACCTTCAAAGCAAATTCGTGAGTATGAGTGAGTTAGGATCCCATGTATGAGAGCTATCATTTGTAATCTTGTAAAGCTCTCCTTTCTACTTCTCCCATCTCCATTCTCTATGAAGATTGATTGAAGTTTCTTCTCCGAGTGAAAGAGAAGAAGGTTGCTGTTCTTCCCCAAGTGAAGGAGAAGAAGGCTAGCTTCTCCAGGCCTCCGAGTGAAGGAGGAAGGTGCTAAAGCTCTCCAAGTGAAGGAGAGGTGCAAGGCAAAGCTCAAGCAAGATGGGTAATTCCTGCAAGGCCGAAGACTAGAGCAAGAGTAGGTAAGTCCTTTGAAGAAGGCTGAAGACTACTTGCTTGGTGGGTAAGTCCTTGGTGAGGTAGAAGATCTTAGCTTGATATATAAGTCCTTGGATGGTTGGTAGTTGTAGCTTGTAATCTTATTGTGTGATATATATAAGAGAACCAAGTTACAAATCCTAGAGCCTAACCAACTCTAGGTAGTGGACTGACATTGCTCCTAAGTTTAGGACATGGAACCACTCTAAACCACCTGTCCAAGTGCATGCTTTCCTTGTCTCTTATCCTTGCTTTGTATGCTAGTTTAGGACATCAAATTGCTGTTTTGAATTAAGTTCTGCACTTAATATAATTTGGTGGTCTAATCACTTTTGTGAAGTTTGTGAAGCTCTATTCAACCCCCCCCTTCTAGAGCCCATTGATCCAACAAGTGGTATCAGAGCAGGTCTTCTCCAAGCTACTTCAACAAGTAGGAGAAGATGGGCGATTCAGCTCTTGGGTCACTCAATCTTGAGGGAAGCTACTCCACGAGACCCCCGGTCTTCGACGGCACAAACTTCCTATATTGGAAGAGAAGGATGCAATTCTACATCCAAGGCGTGAGCTACGAGATGTGGAAGATAGTTCATCTCAAGTATGAAGAGCCGAAGGGGAACATCACCACGTGGACGGAAGATGAGATGAAGCGTGCTCAACTCAATGCTAAAGCTGTGAGCATCATCTACGCCGCCCTTTCACCATCGGAGTTCAACCGCATCTCTTCTTGGGACACGGAGCATGAGATTTGGCATAAGTTGTGTGTCACCTATGAAGGGACGGAGCAAGTCAAGGAGGCCAAGGTCTATATGCTCGGCGGCCTACTTGAGAACTTCAAGATGGGGAAGAATGAAAGAGTTGCGGACATGTACACAAGGTTGAATGTCATCTTGAACAGTCTTGCAGCCCTTGGAAGTGTCATGGATAGAGGTACCATCAATGCAAAGATCTTGAGATCTCTTCCAAAGAGATGGGAGCCAAAGGTCACTTCAATTGAAGAAGTCTACAAGCTGAGCGAGTTGTCAACCGAGGAGCTGGTTGGTAATCTCCAAGCACATGAACCAAGGCTCGACAAGCAAGAGGAAGAGGAGAAAAGAGAAGAGAAGGAGTCCAAGAAGATGAAGGAAACAGCCTTCAAAGCTCAAGTTGAAGAAATGATGCGGCAACAACAACTTGCCATGAAGTCTCCCTGCCCTTCCTCAAGCGAAGATGAAGGTGCAAATGATCATGAAGCCAACTACTCAAAAGGAAGACACTTCAAGGGCAAACCATCATCCTCCACTCCTAGATGCTACGAGTGTGGTCAAAAGGGCCACTACAAGAATGACTGCCCAAAAGCCAAGAAGGGCTATCATAAGAGCAGCCACAAGAAGGATGACAAATACAAAAGAGAAGCCAAGTAAAAGAAGAAGAACAAGAAGGAGAGAAGACCCAAAGATGCAGCTCATGCGGCATGGGAGGAGTCCTCTACTTCAAGTTCCTCAAGCTCCGAGGATGGTGAATGTCACCTTGCACTTATGGCTTCTACTAGTGAAGAAGTAATTGAGGTAAGTGAGGTAAGTAAGGTAAGTGACGAAAGTTTAGTTGATTTATCTAAGGAAACCCTCATTGAAATGCTTAATGATTGTCAATCATCTTTTGCTAAATGTAAAGCTAAAAGAAAAAGATTAGGAAAGATAGTTGATGATCTCTATGCCAAGATTGACATTCTAGATCAAAATGAGAAATTACATCTTGATAGCATAGATTCTTTACAAGGGCAATTTCTAGACCTTGAACTTCAATACAATGGAGTAGAGGTTGAGAATGGTACTTATCTTAAAACTATTGAAAATATTAAGATAGAGAACCAAAATTGCCTAGATGAGCTAGATGTTCTAAAAACTGAAAATGTTGAACTTAAGCTTATTGATGATGCTAGGAGAGATGAAGTGTATGCTTATCAAAGGGAAATTGTAGTCCTTAAATCTGAAAATGCTAAACTTCTTGCACAAACAAATGATTTATCTTCTAGACCTATCTTGCCTAGAAATGAAGTTGCAAACTTAACTCTTGAAAAAGACTCTCTTCTTACTAAAGCCCTCTGTCTTGAGGCCGACCTTTTGCATGCTAGAGAAGATCTTGCTAGTTTATCTACTACCATTACAAATCTTAGTGATGATAATGCTAAATTAAGATCTACTTTGCAAAGGTTTCTTTCGGGTAAGAAGTCTCTAAATGATGTTCTAGAGCACTCTACCAAACAAGTTGGTACTAGTGGTCTAGGATACAATGCGACTACTCCAAAAGGTAAGAAGAAGAAAAAGGGTAAGAAAAAGAGTGTGGAAACTCCAATTTTCAATGGAGAGTCTTCCGGCTCTAAAAATCCCATGGTATGTATGCATTGCAAATGTGATGATCATTATTCCACCTATTGTCCTTACAAGCCTAAGGGGACCAACCCAAATATGAAATGGGTCCCCAAGCTAACCCCGGACCCCAAAGTTTGAGTTGGGTTCCGACATCCTCTTTTCTTGCAGGTCACAAAGAAATGGATTGTTGATAGTGGCTGCTCTAAGCACATGACTGGAGAAATCAGCCATTTCAACAAATTTGTGAAGAAGAAAGGAGGATCGGTAACCTTTGGGGACAACAAAAAGGGTAAGGTTATAGGTGAGGGTGATGTAGGTAATGATTTGTGCATTAAAAATGTTTTGCTTGTTGATGGCCTACATCACAACTTAATCAGTGTTAGCCAATTATGTGATAATGGTTATCTTGTGCTCTTTACTTCATTAGAATGCTTGCTTCTAGATTCCCTGTCCTATAATGTCATATATAAGGGAACTAGAAATGGTAATCTATATGTGATTGTTCTTGATGCTTTAAAGCCCATACTAAATAGATGCTTAGTCGTGGATAAAAACGATCTTTCGCTTTGGCATCGACGTTTGGGTCATGTGAACTTGCATCAAATGAAGAAACTGAACAAAAAGGACTTGGTTCGAGGACTTCCCAAATTGGATTTTGAAAAGGATGAGGAATGTCAACCTTGTACTCAAGGGAAACAAACCAAAGCCTCCTTCAAATCCAAAGGAGTCATGAGTACCAAGAGAGTTCTAGAGCTTCTTCATATTGATCTTTTCGGACCTATGAGAACACAAACGCTTCGCGGCTCCAAGTATTGTCTTGTTATTGTCGATGATTTTTCTAGATTTACTTGGACTTTCTTTCTTGTTTCCAAAAGCGACACACTCGATGTTTTCTCGAGCTTTTGTAAACGAGTTGAAAACGAGGCTTCTTGTCATGTTGTTTCCATCCGTAGTGATCATGGGGGAGAGTTTGAAAATGATCTTTTTGAACGTTTTTGTGAAAAATCGGGTTATTCGCACAATTTCTCTTCTCCTCGCACACCCCAACAAAATGGAGTTGTTGAGAGGAAGAATAGATCGCTACAAGAGATGGCTAGGACCATGCTTCTTGAGTATGACACTCCTAAGAAGTTTTGGGCTGAAGCCGTTAGCACCTCATGTTTTGTGCAAAACCGAGTTTTCACTCATCCGACTTTTAAGAAAACCCCCTATGAACTATGGCGTGGTAGGAAGCCGTCAATTGATTTCTTTCATGTGTTTGGATGTCCATGTTTTGTTTTGAACACCAAGGACTCTCTCGACAAGTTTGATCCGAAATCCTACAAGGCTTTCTTCCTAGGCTATAGCACTACTAGCAGGGCTTTTAGAGTGTTTAACATTGAACTATCTAAAATAGAAGAATCTATAAATGTTAAATTTATTGAAACTAACCCTGGTATTGGCAAGCATTTGGGTGATGATGATGTTGCAGATGAAATCATTCCTATCTTAAAAGAGCTCAACATCAAAGACAAAGGCAAGCAGGTTGAAGAAGAAGAAAAGGAAGAAGAAAGGAAGGATCCCACTCCCCGCTTTGCAAAGAATCACCCCAAGGAGTTGATCATTGGCAACCCGTTTGAAAGAGTGAGGACACGAGCTGCACACAACAAAGAACAAGCAGACAGTGCCTTCATCTCTCAACTGGAGCCAAAGAACATCAAAGAGGCCCTTGGCGATGATGAGTGGATCCTTGCCATGCAAGAAGAGCTTGAGCAGTTCGAGAAGAACCGTGTGTGGACCTTAGTGCCAAGACCAAATGATAGAAAGATCATTGGTACCAAATGGGTCTACCGCAACAAGCTTGATGAGCAAGGAAAAGTGGTAAGGAACAAAGCAAGGTTAGTAGCACAAGGTTACAATCAACAAGAAGGTATTGATTTTGATGAAACCTATGCTCCTGTTGCTAGATTAGAATCTATTCGTATGCTACTTGCCTTTGCTAGTTATAAAAATTTCTTGCTTTATCAAATGGATGTTAAAAGTGCGTTTTTAAATGGTACAATCGAGGAGGAAGTATATGTTGCTCAACCTCCAGGCTTTGAAAATGATAAGTTACCCAATCATGTCTACTTCTTGCAAAAAGCTCTCTACGGACTCAAACAAGCACCTCGAGCTTGGTATGAGAAACTAAAGAACTTTTTGTTAGATAACGGGTATATCATGGGCAAAGTTGATTGTACTTTGTTTCTAAAGCACACTTCTACCCATTTTCTCATAATTCAAATATATGTTGATGATATTATATTTGGCGGAACTGACCTTGATCTTTGCAAAGAGTTTGGTTCTCTTATGCAGAGTGAATTCGAGATGAGTATGATGGGTGAGCTGACCTTCTTCCTAGGCTTCCAAATCAAACAAACCAAGGAGGGTAACTTCATCAACCAAGGCAAATACACACTTGAACTTCTTAAACGCTTTGGGATGGAGAACATGAAGCCAATGGATACACCCATGTCAAACACTGCAAAACTTGACAAGGATGAAGAAGGTGAGAAGGTAGATGAGAAGCTCTATAGAGGTATGATCGGAAGTTTACTTTACTTAACTGCCTCTAGACCTGATATAATGTTTAGTGTTGGCTTGTGTGCCCGCTTTCAATCAAGCCCTAGGAAATCACATCTTATTGCTGTCAAGAGGATTTTGAGGTACTTAGCCAAAACTCCAAATTTTGGACTATGGTACCCTAAGTCAAGGGACTTTACTCTTGTAGCGTATAGTGATGCTGACTACGCAGGTTGCTTGATTGATAGAAAGTGCACAAGTGGCACTTGCTTCCTCTTGGGACCATGCTTGGTGTCTTGGTTCTCCAAGAAACAGAGCACAGTGGCATTATCAACTACCGAAGCTGAATACATTGCAGCCGGAAGTTGTTGTGCCCAGGTCCTATGGATGAAGCAAATGCTCCAAGACTTTAACATTCATTTTGATGCTTCTCCTATTTACTGTGATAATACTAGTGCAATAAATCTTTCTTATAATCCAATATTGCATAGTAGAGCTAAACACATAGAAGTTCGCCATCATTTTCTCCGTGATCACATTGTCAAAAAGGATATTTATATCACACATGTGGATACGGAAAATCAGTTGGCGGACATTTTCACTAAACCACTTGCTAGAGAACAATTTAATTTTATTAGATCAAAATTGCTTATAACCTCTCTTGATGATGTTGAATTGCTCTCTAATTAGTTGGTTACATCTTATGTGTGTTGCTCTTGCTTATAAATGCTTTGTTTGCTCAAAATGCTTGTTTTTGATAAAATTTATCTTGTTTCTATCTCTTCTTCGGGCTTTTCTCACAAATCGGGTTTTAATCGACAAATAGTACCCTATGATGATGGGAATGTGCCTAAATATGCTTAATATACAATCTAGTCCAACCAGAAAAATTGCTTTAGGTCATTTGAGGCTAGGACTAGAATCTAGGTTCTTCCCACATCAGGGATTCTGTCGGCCGAGTTGGAAACTCGGCCGATCGGTCGGGGACAGGGCACCTGTGTGTTCTGTCGGCCGAGTTTCCTCTCCCTGGAACTCGGCCGATCGGCGGCAGACTGACTTAATATATATAGGAATCGGCCGACTTGCTCCCTCTCAACTAGAGCAAAGTCGACCGAACCCTAGTCGCCCAGCCCGACCCTTCCTCCCCTGGTGCTTCTCTCTCTCTCTCCGGCCGATTTTCTTCCCAAATCGACCTGTTCGTGTGTTCTTGCTGCTCTTGGCGTGCTGCCTGCTCTCTCTCTCCACGTGGATCGGCTCCTTTCTCTCCGTTCTCCTCTCCAATGAGGTCCCAACGCCGGAAACGTGTCGTTCCCGCCCCTGCTCCTGCGGTGCCTCTTGCACCTAGGTATATGGTGTTTGATAATCTTTCTTTTGTTGACAATGCTGCTATTGCTCGCTACAAAGAGCTCCTTCCTCGCTCTCCCTTTCCTTTTCGAGCTCTTTATCAGCCCCATAGCTATCATGCCGACCTTTACGAAGCTTGTCAACTCTTTCGCACACATCATCTTGAAGCTCTTAGTATTGAGGATGCCCGTTTTTATAACCTAAAATACAGCACCAAAGCTGTACGTCAATTCTACGCTAACTTGCGGTGGAATTACGACTCTTTGGTTCCCCCTTCGGACACCTCAATCGTTTTGACGTCTATGATTGCCGACCAACCTTTCCATATTACTGAACGATCTTTCAATCTCTATCTCAATGGCAATGTTGGCACGGCGTCGTGGATTACCGATTACCCTGCTTATCTTGATCTCTTGTATCCCGAGGACGTCTATAAGACCATCGAGGTTGACTTGACCGATATTCATAAGTTTCTCAAGCAACCCGATTTTCCTTATAGAAAGAAGGGCACTCTGCCATCTTCTGCCATGTCCTCTCCTCGCCGTGTTTTGGCGTTCGTTCTCAGTTGCAATGTCCATCCAAAGAAAAACCAAACGGACATCGCTGAGAACACAGCTATGATGATGTATCTGCTTTTGAACAACCAAGGAGTCAAATGGGCTCGTTACATCCTTCACCATATGACTTGTTTTGACTCGGGAAAGAACACCAAGGGAACGCATCTTCCATATCCTGCCCTAATTTGTGGACTTTTCCAGCATGCCACTGGAAAATCTCTCTTTTCCGATTTTCTCTACCGCCCCGATCGTAAAGGGGTTTATATCAGTGAGACCACTCTTCAGAAGAGTGTCCCTACCTCTGGTGCATCATCTTCTTCTGCTCCACCTCCACCTCCATCATCATCTGCTGCACCACCTCCTCCACCCTCCACAGCTGCACCACCTCCTGAGCCATCTTTCCGACCTCCTCCGCAGCCGGCTTTTGCTGACTTCCATGTCTCCCATGAGGCCCTCATGGGGTACCTCATGCATCAGCAAGCCTACAACATGCAGGTCCAGCAACATCACCATCAGGATCTGTGCCACATCATGTCATCCATGTCTTTATCTTGCCCGCAGCCCTACCCCACCTACGAGCCCTACCCCGGTGGCGACTACGCTTCTTATGCGTATAGTCAGTTCTACCCACCTCCACCATCCTCTGCTTCCGCTGATCACTCTGCAGGTGGGTACACTCACTCTTCTCCGGTTCTGGCGCTCCCAGGTGGCCGTATGTCTGAGCTTCTGGCCCAGTACACTTCTTCTGCTCCCCCTATTGAGGTTGCCTATGAGTTACATGCTCTAGGCATGTCTTGGGCCGAGCAGAGTGCGAGGTGGCCCGGGCGTGCTTTTGGTCCTCCAGACGAGGATATGGCTGACCAGGACGATGCTGAGACTGACGCTGATGAGGCTACTGCGACGGATGCCGAAGACGACGATGACGATGCCAATGCTGAAGACGAGGCTACACCAGCTGCTGCTCCTCCTTCAGATGATGGAGATGAGGACTACCAGCCCGACGAGGACATGGAGGCTGCCGTTGATGATGTTGACATCGATTAGTGTAGCTTAGAGTTGATGTGTCTAGTTTAGTCTCGGATGACCATGATATTCTTTTTTGGACTATGATTGTATTATTTACATTAGGCACATCATCTGAGTTGTACTATTGCTACTCCGTTTGTCCGTGTAGTTTTTGTCTTATGTTTGGTTTTGGAAACACTTGGTATGGCTTATCTTATAGTGTGTTCCATATTTTGATGAATGACAAGTTTTTGCTTTAGTGCTTTATCTTGATATTTTATCTGTTTCTCTGTGTTTTTGGTTGATTGAGTGTTTGGAGAAGACCTTGCTTTTATGCTCTTCTACCCCCCCTGCCTTTTTGAGATGACAAAGGGGGAGAAAGCTCTCAATCATATTGTTTTTATTGCTTGTATGGTTCTTTTCTTGTCTATAAACTGAAATGCATCTAGACTTGTTTAGAATCATATAGTATCTATATATGCTATGTCTGCTTGTGTGTTAACTAACTATGCAGGAACGAGTAAGCATGAATTGAGGGGGAGCACTACAAATTGATCATATTTGCATCCCCTTGCAATTCCCTAAAGAAAAGGTATAATTTTCACATTCTTTTCAATATGTTGAGGAATGGTTTATCATTGTCAAAAAGGGGGAGAATGTTGACCTAGGTGTCGCACATTGCCCATATTTTGATAATGACTTAACCATTCCATTCATATGTATATAACAAATCTATTTGAGATCATTGCAGATATTAGATACAAGAAAAGAATCTCCTTTATCTCCAAAGCTACTCTTCCGGCACATGCAAAACATGTGACTTTTAACCGCTTTGTAATATAGCCCTTAGAGGCTTAGAACATTTTATGTAATCACTCATAATCATGTTTTGCATTGTATCTAAGATGGATAAAATGTTTGGGACTCAAAAATCCATCGTTTGTACAGTTTATGAAAATTCCAAAATACCCTTAACAGGGATTTTGTCGGCCGAATTACAAACTCGGCCGATCCATATATTCTGGAATTTTCTGGGCTGTCGGCCGAGTTTCCAACTCAGCCGACCCCTGTTCGGTCGAGTTTCAATGGTAGGAAACTCGGCCGATCCACTGGTTGGTCAAGACTGAAGGTCGACCGATCGGTCGAGTTTCCCCATGGAAACTCGGCCGACAGTCTGCCTCTCAGACTTGTCGCCTAGTGTGTCGGCCGAGTTGCCTTTAATGAAACTCGGCCGATCGAACTGTACTGGAATGCAGAAAAAGCAATTCCAACCGTTGGAGGAGTTGGTGGGACTCAAAATAGATCCGTTGCAAGTTGTAAAATGGCTAGTTTGTGCCACTTAACTCACCCAACCTCAAAGGGACACCCTCAACTATAAATAGGACCTCTTGGACTTCATTCCAAGGTTGCTCATTCACATATGCTTGGTCCTAGCCTTAGTTGAGTGGTTTCTAATCCTTTGAGCCCCTTTCTCTCTCTACCTTCAAAGCAAATTCGTGAGTATGAGTGAGTTAGGATCCCATGTATGAGAGCTATCATTTGTAATCTTGTAAAGCTCTCCTTTCTACTTCTCCCATCTCCATTCTCTATGAAGATTGATTGAAGTTTCTTCTCCGAGTGAAAGAGAAGAAGGTTGCTGTTCTTCCCCAAGTGAAGGAGAAGAAGGCTAGCTGCTCCAGGCCTCCGAGTGAAGGAGGAAGGTGCTAAAGCTCTCCAAGTGAAGGAGAGGTGCAAGGCAAAGCTCAAGCAAGATGGGTAATTCCTGCAAGGCCGAAGACTAGAGCAAGAGTAGGTAAGTCCTTTGAAGAAGGCTGAAGACTACTTGCTTGGTGGGTAAGTCCTTGGTGAGGTAGAAGATCTTAGCTTGATATATAAGTCCTTGGATGGTTGGTAGTTGTAGCTTGTAATCTTATTGTGTGATATATATAAGAGAACCAAGTTACAAATCCTAGAGCCTAACCAACTCTAGGTAGTGGACTGACATTGCTCCTAAGTTTAGGACATGGAACCACTCTAAACCACCTGTCCAAGTGCATGCTTTCCTTGTCTCTTATCCTTGCTTTGTATGCTAGTTTAGGACATCAAATTGCTGTTTTGAATTAAGTTCTGCACTTAATATAATTTGGTGGTCTAATCACTTTTGTGAAGTTTGTGAAGCTCTATTCAACCCCCCCCTTCTAGAGCCCATTGATCCAACAAAGGTTAGACATCCTAGAGATTGAACCCTCTAGAAAGTGGATGTACATCTCCTATTTTGGAGGTTGACTACTATACATCTTGGCCTTCTTTTGGTGTTTTCTCAATCTCTCTCTTCTGATATTTTCAATATTGCAATATCTTTTAGCAAATATCTTGAAGGTTTATTGAGTTTTGTTTAAGTGGTTTTAGCTCCATTCACCCCCTATAGAGCCCATAGATCCCATAGACAAAACTGGGAGAACAAGTCTCCTCTATTATGGAAGGGATGAGGAGGAGTACTGAGTTGAGTAAGAAATTTCCCAATACCCAATATTTTTATACCTTTTGAAATAAATTGTCATTATGCAATGGAGAAAAATGCAATTGCCTTGTGGAAAAGCTGTAACTAGAGACCATATGTTGTTCAAGAGATGGAAACATTGATCCACTACACATCACTAGAAAATTAGGAGGAAGAAGGATTATAGGAGGGGAAAAGAGACTAGAAGACATGAACAAGTTGTCCATGAGTTCAGAGAGGTTTGTAGATCCTCTCCATACTTACAACGCTAACAAGCAAGGTAGTATTTTGCTGAAGTACTAAAATCCATCATAGCAAGACAAAAATATGAGATAAATGGTAGAAAGGGAGAGACTATATATGTAACATCCTGGATTTTTGCCTCCACAATTTACTCCTGATCGTGGAGATTAAAACCCGAGGGTGTTATGGAAGAAGCATCAAGCAATAGATAGCAACCCCAAAACTTTTATTACATATTCAAATATTTGTATTACATGACATGAGTTACAATAATGTTTCAAATATTACATTCACTTTATTAGCATTTAAAAACTTGAACATCAGCTAAGAATTTGATCATTTAGCCTAATGCTGCTCCTGCCAGGATCTAGTCAGAAAAGCCACATGATGAAACTTGATATCTTCTTTAACCTACGGTGGGAGGGGAACAAGAACCGTAGCAATAGGAGTTAGACAAATGTCTAAGTATGGAGAGGCATACAATTTAAGCAGATCATATGAATACTGAAACAATTGAGAACATGAGACAAAAGTTTATACATTGAAAAGACATAAAAGTTGAGAATATTATATAAAGTTGGAGCATGTAGTATTAAAGTAAAACACATAATAAGAGAGTAAAAAAGCATGTCAATTATTTTATTGTATCATTCCCCACTCAGTCCAGAGGGATTGTTAACCAACCCTAGATCCAGCTCGTGGCCTGCAACCATAGCTAAGGTCACATAGACCATGAGTAACAATAATATATATATTCACTTCGCACACCATTATTAAACATATCACATAGATACCGACGTTAAACATGTGCTAATTCTACCCTTACAACTTCCTCTGTCCCACTGCTGCACACCGCTGGTGTGGTTTGTAGGTCCCTGATTCGATGCCTAATCAAAGGGTAGTCCTGCAGCCCATGCTCTGTCCTCGAGGTGGGGTCAGTTTCTAACCATATCTCTCCATGGTCTGGCCGCCTAGTGCAGGTGCCATCACCTCAGCGGTTGTTATACACAACCTTTGATGATTTATCTCACAGACCAGCAGTGCTTTGGCTGCCCTCAAGGTGGGGTAGGTGTAAGGGATATGCTATTCCTCCTCCCTTATCCATCTCATGGATACGATCCAGAGCAAACATAATATAACATGTAACATAACATATCAATCTCGGTCTTCCGATTCTCACAGACTCTGGGACTGTAAAACCAACTCTTCAGTGGTGGAATCTCAACAATAATTGTTATAATTTTATTAGACCCAAGGATGAATTTCATTGAGCATCATTATTCATGATTACAATCTCATCATTTTAACCATTTCACCATTTCATCAAATCTGATCAATATATTCATGTTGAAGTACTGTAATAATAGGATAAGACTCAATGAAGATAAAAGGAAGAAATAGAACATGTCTTTAGTCTCACTTTTCAGAAAGATACTCCATACAAAATTTATGAAGAAAGATGATGACTCAGTAAATGGTACTCCATACATTGATGTATGTATTAAGACGACTCATCAAAAGATACTCCATACCTTATCATTGATTGATTCTATGATACTTTCTTTTCAAAGGCTTTATTGGCATCAAATTCGATCACTTGGTTCCATTCATAGGCTCTTGCGAGCTTAGTTCCTTTTATCATTCTCATATGTTGTTGAACGAGTTCTCATGGTTGATCTTCATTATCAATGGGGTTCTCTTTGGAGGAAGGACGTCGATGGTTTGTATTGGGAATTTATAAGAGCATTTACATAATCTTTTGCATTTTGCATTGCTAGAGTGAAAATGGAATGAAAAGAATACAATGCAATATGTCATTGAACTTAGTTTGAATGATAATGTGGAAAATAAGAAGTAACAAGAGAGGAGAACGTGGAATAGCATGGGTGTATGTGCATGGTATGAGTAAAGAGGTCATTGTGGCTGCCACCACCCATTCTCTATGTAACGGAAGGGAAGGGAGGATGAACATAGAGTAAGTGAAGAAGGAAGGTAATGTAGTAGCTGTATGGGGGTGGTAGAAGGGAATGGAGGAGGATATGCCTCGTCCAAAATCTATAGGGGTATATATAGGAGGTTGGAGGAGACCTTGGCCGTCACATGTGTAGGCTGAGACGTGAAGAAGAAAGCAGTGGAGCTGTAGAGGGTTACAGGTGAAGATGACTCATTTGATTGTCTTGGTTGGTATTTATAGAGGTGAGGGGAGGTGATTCGGGGAAGGCTTCAGGTGTGGGATGAGCCGAGATAAGGATAAGGAGGGATGGAGTTCTGACTTCTCATTATTTCTCAAGTAATGAAACAGTAGTTTTTCTGACAAAGAGGAAATGTTTATTGGCTTAGATGAAAGGTGGTTCATGTGTCCCTTAAGTTGTCAAACCAGGCCATCAAAGTTTGTGGCCTGAGATGTACTGTCATGGATAGGGTGGGCGGCCAAAAACACCTTCTTGTTCACACCCTACACCATTGCCATGGATACAAACAGGGATGGAGGAAGTCTTTTCAAGCTATAACTTGTCTAGTTACGAGGCATACAAGATTGGGAATGTTATTGTCAACTTGCTTTTCATGTTTGACGGCCAAAGGTGATTGGAGGTGGCCTTAGCAGATCGTCGTCGGTGTAGAAGAAGTTGTGGGCGCCGGACTGCTACAATATGCAATGGTGAAAGCTGATTGGAAGTCAGAGGAGGCAAATACAAGCCAGCGTGCTCTACTTGGTCGCGGTGGGATGAGATGTTTTGAGGCGGTGGGTTCTTGTGGCCGCCACCAATTCATTTCTACAACTGGCAGTGTTATTCAGGCCGCTGTTCTTGTACGTGAGAAGAAAGACGAGCAAATGACCAAGAAAGAAGGAACGGGAGAGCGAGAGAAGGGAAGGTAGAGTGATGGGGTTGAGGGTGCATGCCATAAATCTGTTCGCAGTAATTAACTTCCGTGGTTTGACCACGTGGGAATGAAAATAAGCGGAAATAATGGCAGGGGGAAGGAGGATCAGGGAGTTGTTGGGAGTTTTAGTCGGATGCCCAATCATGTGCAGAGAGAGAGAGGGTGAGAGGGAAGGTGGAGTGGTGGGGTCGGTGGGGAGTAAGTATGGGAGAGGGAGAGTTGATCGAGAGGGGGGGGGGGGGGTGAATGGGTTTCATTGGGAGTTATTAGAAGGAGCCAATCGCGTGGAGAGAGAAACAATAAAGGAATAAAGAGGGAGTGGCAATTGAGAGTAAGAGATAGGAGGATAACGAGAGGAAAGGGGGAGTGGGTACCAAGGAATTAAAGAAATGTAGTCATCTTAAACAAGAAGCATGTTCGTTGATTAATAAGGCTGGAAAATATAGATCCTTTGACGAAAACAATTTAACAATAGATTGCTTCTGGTTTTGATTATTGCAAATAGGTCCTTGCAATCAATGTTATAATAGAAATCAAAAGTTGTATTTTCAAACAGACTTAACCATTGTGTATGCACTCATCTTGTTATTATTTATAACTTATGATACTTTCTCTTTTACATTGAACCTACATTTTCCCCTCTAAGTAACTTCTTTCCAAAACTTAGAAATGTTTTTTTCTTCTTTTAAATTAGTTACTTTTTCTTTTATCTTTACTTGTTCATCTCATTAGTTAACATTAATCATCTTAGGAGTTTTCCTTTGATCCGGGAAAGCTTCCCTTTATGATTTTATAATTATATCAAGGTACCCCCTTTTTTTCTTCTAATATTTATATTGGGAAATTATTTTGTCTTAATTATCTTTCTTGTAATCCTATTAAATGATTGGTCCTTGCCTTTATTATTTTACTTTCTACTTCATCACATAGCTCGGTGAAAGTTAGTTATCTTTACTTTCTCCATTTTAAAAATATATATCCTATATGTATTTATGTCCACTCTATCCCTTTTATATTTAGAAGAATAATTATTTAGTTTATTTTGATATATATATTTCATACAACATATTACTTGTGATATTTTTTAAGAAATATTAAAATTTTCCTTAAATAACTGTTATTATGATAGATTTTAATTTTGTTCTTCCTAATTAATTCTTTCTAAAAATACGAGTTATTACAATATATACCTCAATCAATCCAACTAGAGATGAGAGTGTCTTTTGAAGTTCCATAACAACACATCCTGATTATTGGAGATGCTTGTCCCTACCCCTGTGGCATCATCAAATTTGAGAAGGTGGTCATGGTAGGAGATGAAGGCGGCCATACAATAGGGGAAGTTTGTGGTTTCAAATAATAAGACCATCACATCCCAAGACAAAACTTGGAAAGTCACCACATGGATTCAAGGAAGATACTGCCTGGAGGTGTTTCCTTGTATTAGGCCCACATTGGCCTTGCAACAATGAAAAACTTGAGGAGGAATAATAACGGAAAGAAGCATGAACAAACAAGGTCTGGATTGATGGTTGGAAACATTGGAGAAAAGTATGATGCTGCTAGAGGTGAATGATACATCGACCGACATCCTACCTGGAGGATTTAAGCTTCGACGCCACCCACTTGTAAACCATGATGACTATGGCTCGCCATCATGTATGATGTTGGATACCTTGGAGATAAGACATAGGGTACCAAGGTAAGGAGTGGGTTGGGGATGGTTAGGTGCAGGAGAAAAAGGGAAGACAAAGGGGAGAAGGGAGTTATATGGAGAGAGTGAGAATGATGGCCAACATGTATAACTCTCATTGGTCCACTTCATATGTAGAAGTATGGCGTATGAAGATGGATGGGTGTTTGTTAGACCATGTCAAAGTGGATCAGGAGCCTCCCTAAATTTCAAGAAGGTAAGTAGGTAATGCGACAAAAATGCGGTAGAGAAAAAATTCATAGAACATGGGAAAAGGGTGTGGTATTGCAACAATTCACATAATTAACACTTAACTTATGACCTATTTTGTAGATTGCTATTAGGGGTGTATTTGATACCCAATTAGGCTCAAATTGTTATGTTAGCTAATTAGGACGTGCATAACCTAAATTTGACATTAATTTCACAGCTTGAAGATGTTTAATACTGAAATTGATTATTTGTATACTTGACATCTATATAATGTATCAACTCATTTCTATTAGTCATTTATGTCACTATATTACAGATTAATGTGATTTCCTTTATTTTCAACTCTTAGGAATATCTGATATCATTACATTAGAGTCCATACAACTATTTATCTATACTTGTTCCCTAAAAACCAAATATTAAGGGTTTTAATATATCCATGACACTAATCAACTCTAAGGATTCCTAATGTACTTTCTATAAGGGGAAAAGATACTACATGTTAAAATAATCAAATAGGGACCCAGAGGAATGTGGTTTCTACATATATGCCTAGATTCAAGTATGTTACAAGCTCTCTACTTCCTTTCTCCCATTCTCTCTCTAAGATTGAGATTTGATGAAATCTTCCTCGTTGAAGGGAAGAAAAAAGAAAATATGGAATATACTCATCAAGAGTGGGTAAGTCATTGATGAAGGAAGAAGACTCTTGCTCTTTGGATAGATAATACCTTTATATTATTATTGGCTCCCTTAATGTTAAAAGGAATTCTAGTTATCCCTTGGTCTTAGAAATGATGGTCTCTTGGTATAACTCTTATAAGTCAATATAAGGTGGTACTTAAAGTTTCAATACCTTAGAGGCTGACCTTTCTAGGTAGTGGAGTACATTATTTAGAGATTGAACCACTATACACAATTGTGTTCATTTATGGATTGTTCAACCTCTATATTCCTTATTTAACTCATTTTTTTTTTGGAAATCCAACACATGTTGGTCACCTAGCCAAAGAGTATGAAGCTACAGGTACATTGAAAGTAAAAATAGAAGAAAAACTATCTAATTCCTCCAGATAAATTCCCTTGAGGATCGGGGGGCATTCTTCTAGAGAAGAGAGGCCGTCTGGTTGTTTGAGGCACTGTTTGGCTAAGATATCCGCTAGATTGTTCCTTGCTCTCCTTACATGAATCATCTTGTCTACCATCAGCTGTGCTTTCAGAGCTCGGATTGAGAGGACTTGCAGCTTATAGACTTCAGGCGGATCCGCCTTACCGAGGGACCATTCAACTGCAAGCTTAGAGTCACTTAGGATAGTTGCATTCGAGATACCTTGGGACTTCAGGTAGGACAGTTCTTTAGATAGCGCAAAAAGCTCACCCATCATCGGGTCAGACCCCTGGAAGAGTTCAGTCGATCCTCTCTTCCATCGACCAGTGCTATATCTTACTACCATAGCTGTGGACATGGTGTAATTTTTCCCATCCACTGCAGTATCAACATTAACTATGGTGGTCCCTGAATTGATGCTAATCATTTGAGGTACGCCTTGCTTCAAACTTTGAGTGTGGTTGTTGCGGTTGCCAAAGGCTCTGGCTACGGCCATTGCCTCTCCTCTACAGATCATAGCTAATACCGTCGAAGGTTTAGTGCTGTTTTCAAAGATGGCGACATTTCTATTCTTCCAAATAATCCAACAAGTGATGTTGAAGGTCACTCCCCAGTCCTATGGTGTTCGGATAGATTTCAAGTTATAACCAATCCATTCCACCGCTGTGTTGCTTGCGAAAAATTGTGATGCCGCGAGGGGAAGAATGAGGCTCCATGTTTTCCTTGAGTCCGTGCAATCCCTAAGAGTGTGTATGATGTCTTCATCGACATCATTACATCTGGTGCAGGTGGCGTTGTCTGCAAGTTTCTTCTTATGGCAAAGAACTTTTATTAACAGACGTTGTCTATTCATCAGCCAAATATGTGTCTTGACTCTGTGGGGAGCCTGTAGCGCCCGGATGGATGTATAGTGATCAAGAGAGATATGGTTCCCACTGGCACTGAGGATGCGGTAGGCGGAATTGACTGTGTAGTTTCCGTTCTATGAGGGTGCCCATGCCCACCTGTTGTTACCATATTGAGCTTGAGGAGGAGGCATTTGAAGAATCTCTTGTACTGTATTGGTTGTAAACCAGTAGGCAAGGAAACCAGTGTCCCATATCCCGTCGTCTATGATCAGGCTCATCACTTTGAGGTCTCTTATGTCTTCCGGTATTGTTCTATTGGTCTTCAAGGCAGGTATGATGCCCTCGCCAACCCATGCATCACCCCATACATTTGTGTCTGAACCAGAGAGTACTAGGCATCACGAGTTGCTTTGGAGGAAGGGAAGGGACGATCTGATGCCCTGCCAAACATGAGATCCTGAGGGCTTGCTTGTGACTTGGCTCATGTACTTGGCCTTCATGATATGAATCCATGGGAGGTCGTTATCTTGAAGGAACTTCCATGCCATCTTCATAAAGAGGGACTTGTTGTAATCTATGGAATTTTGTATCCCTAGTCCCCCGCAGTGGAGAGGTTTGGTGACGTGTTTCCAGGACACTAAATTCAGGCGACGATTGTTCACAGGACCATTCCATAGAAAGTTTCGAACCATTTGGTCAATCTTATCACAACAGAACATAGGAAGAAGGGTCGATTGCATTGTATAGCATGGTTGAGAAAGAAGAACTGACTTAACCAAAGTAACTCGGCCAACCAGGGATAGGAAGTGATTTTGCTAAGAGCATATGTGTGATTGGAGTTTCTCCAGTAATTGTTGGTAATGGTGTTTCCCTTTCCTTTTGTGAATGATGGGTACACCTAGGTGTCTTCCCAGGTCAAGAGTTTCATTTATGTTTAGCTTCTTGCAGATTTGGTTGTGGATGATCCTTGGTGTGTTGGTCGAGAAGAAGACTGTCGATTTCTCATGTGAAAGAAATTGGCCTGATGCCCTGCTGAAGGATTTGAGGCAGCGTTGGATCACCTTGGCCTGGAGGAGGGTAGCTTCCCCAAACAAAACAATATCATCAGCAAAACTCACGTGAGAGATAGGGATTTTCTTCCTCGTAAGTCTGATGGGTTTCCATTCATTCCTGGCTATATCGGCTTCAATCAATTGTCTGAATCGCTGAAGGCATAGAACAAAGATATAAGGGGAGAGGGGGTCTCCTTGCTTGACCCCGCATGAGGGCTTAAAGGAGCCAATGTTCTCTTTGTTCCAAAGAATGGAGGTGCGTCCAGATGTGATGATGTCCATGACAATTGAGATCAGATTTCTTGGCAGAGGTGTGCGATTGAGGGTGTCTTCAATGAAAGCCCAGTTCATCTTGTCAAATGCTTTGATCAGATCAAGATTAATCACCATGCAATGCTTGCGGGAATGTTTTGCCTCCATGGAGTGAACTATCTCCTGAACAAGCGTCGTTTTATCGTCAATGTGCCTGCCTGGTACAAAACTGGATTGGAAATGGGATATCCAGTTGTTTAGAAAGGGTTTGATTCATATGTCTATAATCTTTGAGATGAGCTTAGTGCACACATTGTTGAGAGAGATGGGCCTCAACTGGTAATAAGAGCAGGGATGAGGATTCTTGGGAATCAACACCAGAGATGAGTCAGTAGCGCCGGGGGGGGCAAGCACCTTCCTTCAAAGGGGCTAGATATGCAATCTATAATCTGGTTCTTGAGCAGCATCCAGTGTTTTTGAAGAAAACGAGCGTCGACCCCGTCTGGGCCTGGTGCTTTCAACGGAGCCATAGATTGCAGGGCTTCAAAAATTTCTTGTTGGAGAGGCGGTGCTCCTAGGCTGGTTGTGAGCACCTCCGAGTAGGGAGAGAAGACTCCAAGGAATCTTTTGCTGGCTTCTTTCCTCTCTTCTGAGGTCGGGTCAGAATAAACGTCAGAAAATAATGATAGGATGAGCTGCTTAACTTGGTGTTCCTCGTACACCCAGGTGTCGTCTTTGTCCTTCAATCGGACAATTTTATTCACCCTCTTCTCGTCTTGACTAGATTCTGGAAAAATTTTGTGTTATTGTCACCGAGAGTGACCCAATCACAATGTGCTCGTTGCTGCCAATCCTCCTCCTCGCTACGCAGGATATTATCTAATCTGGTTTGCAAGTCGATCATTTCCCTTGCCATGGGCATGTCAAAGCTTATTGCTAAGCAGGTCTAGTTGTATTTTATCTTGTCACTGATTCGATTCTTCAGCTGCCGTGTTTCTTTTCTACTCTTGGCGTCCCATCTTGATGCCACTGGAAGGAAGCGCGCTGCTGCATCCTGAAGAGGGGCTGTTGTGTCCCAATTTGTTTCCATAAAGGGTTGAAAGTCAGTGTTCATCTCCCACCTTGCCGATGTTCGTAAGTGGACGCTTTTGGCGATGTTAGTGGCGGCTGATGAGATTAACATGGGTGCATGGTCGGAGTGGTTCCTTTCCAGAACCTGGATTGGATTGAAGTCAGGCGTGTCTAACCATGCTTGGTTGCCTAATGCTCGGTCTAGGTGCTCGTGAAGAAGGCCACACCTGAAAGTGGTGCAGGCTCCCTACGCTCCAACATCCTGTAGTTGGCAGTCCTCCATGGCCTTGATAAAGTCGTTTCTATTTGCTCTGTCAAAGGATGAACTCCCAAATTTCTCAGAAGAGTACATGACCATGTTGAAGTCTCCTATAACCACCTATGGTGTGTAGGTTGTAGGGACAAGACGGAGAAGCTGGCTCCAAAGAAGGTTCCTACTATTCCTTGTCGTGCCTGCATAGACAAAGGTATAGAGGCGGTCGTTTGCTTTACAGTGTACGAATTGTTTGTGTGAAAGAAGGATCTCCATGGAGATGTTGTCATTCCATAGAATCCAGATTCCGCTTGCATAACCGACCACCTTCTTGCCGCTAATGAGTCGACCAGCCTTCTTTCCGCTACATCTTGTTTTGAAAAGTGCCATCACAGATGCTTTATACTTTTTTTTTCAATTCCCTTACTGCATTTTGGGTATCTTCGTCACAGATACCCTGGGTGTTCCAGGTGATCACTATCATTTAGAGACCTCCTCCAGGGTGGATGAACCCATCCCTCTCCCTTCTTCCTCTAAGTCCTGGAGCAGGGACTGCTTCCCCCTTTTTCTGGTGGTAGCCCTTCCTGAGTCTTCCGCATGAACCACCTTCCTGTTACGGAGGTGTATCCCTACTGAATTCTTTCCTGGGCTCCTATAGGAGATATAGGATGGTGCTGCCGTGTCTGTCCTTCCTATCGAGAAATTCGTAGAGAGGAAAGGGTGGGCTTGTTGGTCCCTTCCTTGCAACACCATGTCGCTAGACGGGACAACTACAATGTAGTCAGTGTTGGAGGGATGCGTCGCCTGGTGTTTTCGAGTAGGGGGTTGTTCCTTGCTTGTCTCCTCCGCCTGCTTAGCTCGGGAAGAATATCCTTGTTTCTCTTGGCTTCACTGTTGATTCTTCCGCTTGCTCCGGTCAATGCCAGAAACTCTTTCTGCAATCTCTTCGACCGTAGTGACTTCCTGATCTTCATCTTCATTATCTTGGTCCACCAGGTTTATGAACCTATTGGACGTATTCTGGGCTCTTTTCTAGGTATTGGAGTTACCTTGCTTCCTGAAAACCGGTTGGGCGTGAATGGATTCCGAAACCCTTCCTTCCTCTGCGGCGACGGTGTAGGTACGATCAAGCCTACTTCCAATGCTGCTGCCCTGGCTTTGTTTTCTTCGTCCATCCTTGTTCTGCAGTCCTTCTCTAAGTGGCTGGCTTGGCCGCAATGTAGACAGATAAAGGGTATGTTTTCATATTCTATCTTATATCGGGTGCCTGTGATGGAAACCATCGGGACTAGCGGTTTCACCATGTCCAGTTCGACAGCCAGCCGTGCAAATCTACCCCGCAGTTGGAGCTTTGTGTTCGGATCTATCTTGATCGTCTTCCCTAGTCTGTCTCCTATTTTAGTCAAGAAGTTCTCATGGTAGAGGTATATGGGGAGGTTTGGGATACATACCCATGCGACCAGCTTGGGTGGGGATGCCAGTGCCGGGGAGAAGGCAGGAAACCACCTCTGTACTGCCAGGTAGGAGCTGAATATGGGCCAGGGGCCTCCTGTAAGGGCATTGATGAAACCGTCATCCGTTTGAAGTTGTACAATGAAGTAATCATTGTCCACATCAATGAGATTAAAACCTCCGATAGGTTTCCATAAGGATTTGATTCTGTCTCGTAGCGTTAGGAATCTGATCTCACGGGCTAGGAGCTTGACGATGATCGTGAACTTCCAGGGTTTCAACAGGTCCTCCAAGACTTCTTTCCTTACGTCGAAGGCAGGTAAACCTTCCTCCGTTGAGAAGATAATGTCCTCAGGCCTCAAGGTGATGTCTGTTTGATCGACATCAATGTGGACAAACCCTTGTTTATTAAACAGATTGTTCCCCATGCCCATGGAGTCCTTATAGGACAAGCGATTCTATTGTTCCTCACGCGGGGGGGGGGGGGTCTGCGACATGCGGTGGTGTGGACATGCTAGGAAAGCCAGTAGACGGCGCGTCGCCTTCATCGATATACATACTAGAGTGTCCAGGACGTTGTTACGGCTGGGTGTTCCTACTGGAGGTGTAGTTCAACATGATGCCTGTCGTGCCTAGGGGGATGGATCCCGGCCTCCCTAGATCGCCGTATCCTTCTTCGTCAGGAACTCCACCGCCAGTCGCCTACGGAGAAACCCTAGGCGGCGCCGTCGGCTTAAAAGTTATTTAACTCATTTCTAATTAAATTATGTAATAGTCTGAAATAATAACAAGTTTGGTTCAAGTTTTTCATGGTACAAATCACCCACTTTTGAGCCCATATATATAACATCAAAGCAACATCTTCTCTGGGATATTACTCCCATGAGTAAGAAAAGATGGGTGAAAATATGTTAGGTAACTCAACCTTGAGGTGAGCTTTACGTGCTACCACTGATATTTAACAAATAAAGAATAGGATGTAATTCTACATCAATGCATGAGATATGACTTATGTAAGATTTTGTCTGCAACATACACTCGATTAAAATGTGAGATATGAATATGGGATAAAACAAGCTCAAAGAAAGCTCAACTCAATGCTAGAGCAATTAGAATCATATACTCTATTCTAACCCCTACCAAATTTAACCTTATCTTTGCCTGTTATAAAACCTAGGAGATATGTATAAAGACTTGATCTTTACGATCATATATTTACAAAATTATATCAAAAAGTATAAACAAGTCTTTTTATGCTTTACATGAGAGTCAGGAAAACTTATTTATACATAACAATATAAGAAAGATTATGAATAAGTCCTATCTACACTAGGGGTGAGAAAATATCGATTCAGACCGCTTGATCGAACCAGATTATACATTCAATCGGGTCTGGTCCAGTCTGATCCGATCCTGGACCAAATGTGAAGTCGGTCCGATCTACGGTCCTTAGAATTTGTATTTTTAGCTTTCACTCTAGTCTGATCCAAAACTGGAAAAATTGTAAACCAGACTGTGGACCGGTTGGCTGAGTGATTTTTTTATGAAATTTATTAGGTCGGGTAAATGGCCCATCTAGTATCCAGACATTCCATATCATGGAATAATTTATCTGTGACCCATCACACAACCTGACTAGGGATAGGGCTGTCAACAGAGATGGCATGGGGAGGGTAAGGCTATATCCTTACCCTTACTCTCTAGATGATAGCGGGTAAGGGTAAGGTTAATTACCCTTCTTTCAAATCCCCTTATCCTCCCCTTACCCTTACCCTCCTCCCCACAGGGTAAACAGGAAGGGTAAAGGGTAAACATGCAATTTTGATATAAAATGTATATTTTTGAAAAGCTAACTTATTTTAAGGTGGTGTGTACGGTGATAAAGATTCACATATTTCTTGATTTATATTTTTACAAATGTGAATACAAGCAGGATAATGTTATGTTTGAGTAATATGTTTAGACATTGGTCCAAGAATAACTTATTTTAAAGTGGCACGATCATCCTTTTCCCATTATTTTGTGGTCCTATCAATTGGTTCAACATTTAATATACTAGAAGCATTTGAGTGTGAGTGGGGGTGAAAAGTAAGCCGCAATCCATAAGCTTTCCTAATGAAAATAATAGGGTAGAAATTGAACTAGAAGTTTTTCTATAATTATATACTTTGTTAAATAAATGTAGATAAAAGGGTATAGATAATGTCCATACTTACCCTCCCTTTTTAACGTAGCGAAGAAACAGAGAAAGCGTAGGGGAACGGGTAATTAAAACCTTTATCCTAATCCTTACCTACAGAGTATGGATAAATGATAAACAACTAATACCCTCCCCATTAATAGCCCTAACTAGGCACCGAAGCAGCGAAGCAAGAGTGTCAAGTTCCCTGCAATCCTCTTCCACGTCAGTCATCAATAACACACAACAGACACGGTGCACGGTGCACAACGGAAGGCCAATCCAACAACCATCAACTCACACCAATCACACTGGTCGCTCCCAACTCGACCCCCACTGCTGCTGACTTCCTGATTGTGTAGAGGGTTATGTAGCAGGCAGTGCAATATTGCATACTGACGAGTGAAGATTGCATCCCAGACTCAATTTCAATTTTCAAGATTCTACCTTGCTTGCTGATAGACCTGACTTTTTCACTGTTCAACCTCCAGGATAGTGATATCAGGCCATGTGTCATCGTTCTTTCAGTCTGTAATCCTGTGTTTGGCACGAGACTGGAACCCAGTTTAGGCTTGTCGTCTAGTGTCAACCTGGCCAACCAGTCGATCAATTGGGACTAGGTTCTGTTTGGTTTGTAATCTGATTTTGGCCCATTTCGGGATAATGGAACCCCAAAAACTAGCTCACGTCAGTCCCACGAAAGTCAGGATTCCATTTTGTAACCCGGTTTTTGGTGAGACCACAATTAGCCCCCGACACCCCCCGACACCCCACACCCCTAGGTTTATCCCTAAAACACTCCTTAAACCCTTTTCTTTGTTGTCTTTAAAAAGTTCCATGGCTAAATATATGTTGAGAATTGAGCAGGCATGGATAAAAAACACCAAACCCCAACTTACTTAATAGAGTTGTGATGTATCCCTATTTTGGTTAGATAGGTCTTTCCCTCAACGTGGTTGTTTTAGCATAGTATTTCACAACTTCTCTACCTAGGGGATTGGATGCTAAATTTATGAGTTCCATTTTCAACACACACTAGATGTAATAACCCCCTCCCCCTATTATCCCCAATTAAGGTGAACATAGAGGGCAAGGACCAATATCATATTTATAGGATGAAGGTTTAGAAATTAACCAATAATAATTAACAATTTCATTGAATGGAAAAGAGTTTGATAACAATATGAAGATAGAATATCCTCAAGGGAATTACAAAGAGTGGAAATCTAAATGTTGCAATGTTGGTAAATCTAACTATCTAAATCCTCCAAAATAACTTTAGATCTTTTCTTTTGGTGTCTTCCTCTTTGGATGTCTATTTTTCATCATTAGTTACAACTTAATCTAAAATGGTGTGAAACAAAAATGTGGATAGTATATTGAGATATACTGAATATGTAGGGGAAACAAAATATTCACATGTATGTGTAACATCATATGAGTCATATCAACAATTATGATTGCAAAATCAAACAAGCATTTTCTTGTTTTAACCTCTCAACCCTTATCCTTTCATTCTCTATGGTGTTCCCTCTCTTTAGGAGAGTCTCTTGATGGACAACCCTCTATTTAGGGTTTGGTCCCTGTAGTGGATATTTTATAACCTTCCCTCACCTAGGCTTGATTTCATAATTGGCCTTCCTTTCCAACCTTGGCCTGAGGTGACTTCCTTTCTCGGCTTGATCACCAATCATTTCCATAATGACTTTTTTCACCCATGCTCTTTAACTCACCAGAGATCATTCAGGGTTTGAGCAAGTTAAATTTATAGAATATGATACTCAAGTGACTTTATAGATTGTAGGAAGTAAATAAACAATCAAGCATTTAATTGCAATCCAATTGGGAAACTTTAGAAAGCACGAAAGTCGATAAGGCTAGTAATCATAGGCGTAAGCACATACCTTTCTCAGAGATGACTCAATGTCCAAGAAATTAGGAAAAGATGCAAAAAAACAAGAAATCACCCTATCATTAGTGCATAATACCCAAGTATTACTAATGTGTTCACAAAATATCATTAAGATTGACTTGGGTTCCAAGTAGGATTTTCATGTATTTATTACCTTATAAATTGTATATTTATACACTTTTAGAATTCAAGACAGATATAGTTCATGGAACCAAGTTCATTGGATTCCTTGGATTCTTCTTATCAAAATCATATATAGATTTGTTATATTTGGGCCATCCTACAATTTTCTACAATTTTTAGAAAAATTAAAACATTTTGGGCCAATCATCTTCACCACCTAGGCAACTGAATAGATATAGCCGGTGCATCATGGGGCCATATATGAGCCAATTGTCTCATTCCATGTCGGATTCCACGCTCTCGTGGACAAGCAAG
The DNA here is from genome assembly GCA_963693085.1 of Alisma plantago-aquatica. Taxonomy (NCBI): domain Eukaryota; kingdom Viridiplantae; phylum Streptophyta; class Magnoliopsida; order Alismatales; family Alismataceae; genus Alisma; species Alisma plantago-aquatica. The sequence goes on from OY856410.1 coordinate 1,107,454,583, forward strand.
GAAAGGGGAAGGAAAAAGGCAGTAATGCCCTTACCTTGTAGAAGAAGGGTCAAGGGTAGCGTGGACCTTTTGCCCTGCGTCATCTCCTTCCTCTATATTGCATAAAACTACCTCACATGAGTAGAATTGGGAGTTGACTCTGGGCTTCATGGCCTTCCAACAACATGCGAGCGTGTTATACCTTCGCCTTGCCTCGCTAAAGTCGTTGATGATCTCAATTGGCCAGTAGGTGGTTGGAGCAATGAGGACGATGAATGTGGATCTCCTATATGTATGAAGGAGAGAATAGAGGGAAAAGGCATGGCTAACAACAAAATTAGAGGTAGAGATAGGAGTCTGAAGTCAATTAGGGTTTTGTGAAGAGGTTGGTGGTCTCATAGGGGATGGTGACCCCCCTTTTATATTCATGGGTTCAAGGAGTTGGGCACTATTAAAGTTGGAAATTGGTGAAATCTATAATTGCTTCCCAAAGGTGACTAAACCATGGATCAACCGATCTAGACTCCCTTTTTGAGTTTAGTGAGAGGGTTTTGACAAGTTCACATTGATTGAGGAGTGAGATAGGTGTCAAACAAGGATTCTATACACTTTTCTTGTATTTCTATTCTAAGTGGAGGTGGATGATGACTTGTGAGTTGTAAGATATCGATCCTACATTCAAAGAATACATCTCAATATTAACTGGCCGAGACTTGGTTTTCCTTTTCTAGATTAAATTCTGACATCTAATGTATTTCCTTGATTCCCTTTCACTTTTAGGAAAACTAAATAATTCATATCTCTTTCTCTATTTAATCAATTGATCTCAAATTTTAAAGGACGGTTTTTAACAATTAAGTATCCGTGTAGGAAAGATTTGAGGCCAAGATACATAAGTTAATGATACTTTTTTATTATTATTAAAAGTCAGGAGGCAATCTTATTCATCCCGCCCTCCTCTTGCGAGCAAACTAAAAGTAGGATTACTCTCACTAATCAATGCATTCAAATTAAACAAGGTAGTACTACTACCCTTACATAAGTCCCTAGCTAGGGCAGTGTGGATTTATAATGGTGGGGCTGCATGGATTGCATGCCCATGTCCATGGTCTCTATGGACTTTGGCTAGTTTATCAGCTACCTCATTGATTTCTCTGGGAATATATCTCACTTGCCATTCTGCTCTCCTCTTTCTATTGATCTTGTTAATGAACTTGGCATATATGGGGTACTCCTTAACACTACTGTTTGCAATTTGAACAGTCAAGATGGAGTCAGATTCAAATTCTGCAAGTTCTGTGTTGTTTCGACCTACAATTTCCATTGCAAGGATGATTGTCTCCAGTTCTGCTTCTTCCACCTCTAAAGCTTGTAAGTCTGTGGCCACACCCCCAATCCATTTCCCTTCTTGGTCTCTAACTACCACTGCTCCACACGCCTTAGGTTTTTTCACTTTCGCGTCGCAATTGAAGCGAGTAACGCCTGCAGGTGGTCTTTCCCAGAGGGTCTACTTCCTAGCAGCTTCCCCGCCATCCTCCTTGACAAATGCCTGAAGCTACTCCCTAGTATCCTTCCTGATTAAAATTAGCTGTTGTGTTGTGAGGGTTGTCTTCCTTTCGAATATCCAGTTGTGTCTACAGTGTCAAATGTGCTAGCACGCCATGAAAAAAGTAGTCATATGCTCGTCTCCATGGATTAGCTGTTCACTTACCTAGCTTTTGGCATTTTGGCCTGAATAGAACTACGTGTCCACAACATCGGGTGTTAGGTTGTCCCACACCTCCTTGGCCTTATCACAATCCCATAACGCATGGAGGAGGTTTTCGTCTGCACTGCTACATTGTGGGCATATCCTCTTCATAGTCATTCCCCTTTGATCTCTCTTGACATTCATCTGAATAGCTTCGTGTAGCAGGAGCTAGGCAAAGGTCTTGAGCTTTGATGAAATATTTAGGTTCCATATCACCTTCCAGTTCCCTGCTGTGGGTAGGCCTTTACCTTCTCTCAGGCATTTGTATGCCGACCTAGTTGTGTAGGATCCATTCCCCGAAAGAGTCCACACTCTTATGTCAGCACCATCATCCTCTCTCAGGACCAACATTCTCTTCATGTCCTTTATCTACTGGTCATGTCACCACTCTCCAAGGAAACCTTCATCCCATTACCCCTGCAAGTTGACAAGGCAGTGGAGCTTCAGATCACGAAGCTCTGGAGGGATGGGCTTAATAGCTACCTGCTCTAGTGTAGGACCCTTCCTCAACCACTTGTCTGTCAAAAATTCAGTGTCGTGCCCATTCATTGGGATGATGTAGGAGTTCTCCTCGATGAAAGCTTTCCCACACAAAGAAACTCTTCCTAGTTTGGAGAGGTTTATGTTTGCCCATGAAACAAAATTCTTGTATCTATCTCTTAGCCCATTGCACCAGGGTGTATCTCTTCCACTACTCAGTTCCCACATATGTTTGTAGAGAAGAGCTTGATTCTACTCCCGCATTCTTCTCAGCCCCAGTCCTCCATCCTTCTTCGAGCAGCATAACTTGTCCCAGGATACAAACGCTTGGGGGTGTTCTTTGTTCACTCCACCCCAAATGAACCTTCTAATCGTAGAGTCTATCTTGTCGCATAACTGGAGAGGTAAAGCCATGGATTGCATGACATATGTTGGTAAGGAGTCTAAGGTGACCTTTGCCAGTGTAATCCTACCAGCCAGGGAAAGGCTTCTCGCAGACCATGCATTAATCTTGTTATTCAGTCTATCCACAATGTTTCTATAGGTTTCTTTAGTGACTCTACTGTGAATGATCAGAACACCCAAATATTTTCCAAGGTTGCTTGTCTCCTGGAAGGAACATCCTCTCATCACTCTCCTTCTTAGCTGCATATCTACGCTCTTGGAGAAGAAAACTCACATCTTGGCTGTGGAGATCTTCTGCCCCGATGCCTTTTCAAACTTACCAAAGCATTCCAGTATAGTCTTCATCTGTGATGGACTCGATCTCCCAAAGAGGATTAGGTCGTCTGCGAAACACACATATAATGATACTTTTCTTTGTCTTTAAGTATTCCTTTTAATTGATTTATTTAAGGCATCAATTAACTTATTTTCTCACCCATATTTTGATATGTTTTTTCATTAAGTTCAATATAAGGTCAAAAAAACTACTAGTTGCCTTCAACTTATTTTTTTCTAGAAATTTCCACACAATTCCTTATTTAAAATACCAATTGTACATTACTTTTAGTAATTCCTTTATTATTAGATTTTCCTCTCTTTCTTTATCTAATATCTTTTGATGGATATTGAAAATAGTAAAACACATGGAATCCATTTTGAAATGGAGAACTTATATTCTCAAACCAAAACTTTAAAAAAGGAATATAAAATATCAAGTTTTCTAATATGTCCTTAATATTTCATTATTTGCAATCAATTACTTATATATATATATATATATATATAGGTCATAACATCCTTTCCCTCTTACATGAATTTTTTCCTCAAAATTCAACTAGTCATCCAAAAAGTTCCGGATGACACTTTTCCATGTCCATCTTTAACTCTCATGTGTCTTCTTTCTCACCATGGTACTTCCAAAAAACCTTTACCATCTCAATCTTTTTATTCCTGAGCTTTTTCATCTTATAGTATATTATCCTCACATGTGACTCACGATATGAAAATCTCGCTTGGATTTATATATGTTCGATGTTTAAGACATGGGTATGATCCTTCACATAACACTTCAAGTTGGACACATGGAACACATCATGCATCATACTATATTTTGGCAGTAAAGCTAAGTGATAAGCGGCCTCACCAATACGTTCTAGAATATCAAACAGACCCACATATCGGGGACTTCATTTTCCTCTATTTGTAGCTATATCTTAGAGGGGTCATATTTTTAGGAACACATGATCACCTATAGTAAAGTGCAAATATGTCCACTTTGCATCAACATACAACTTCTGTGGATCTTGAATTCTCTGTAGCCTTTTCTTGATAAACGCAACCTTGTGAGCATATAACTATAGTTCTTCAGACCTAAGAAATATCCTCTCACTGGAATCATCCCAATGAAGTGGTGACCGGCATAGCCTCCCATAAAGTGCTTCATACAGAGTCATTCATATACTGGTTTTGTAACTATTGTTGTAAGCAAACTTAGCTAAGGGTAGGTACTTCTCCCATGATCCACCCCAATCTAGCACACATGCTCTTAACAAATCTTCTAGGTTTTGGATCAAACATTCCAATTGATCATCAATCTGGGGATGATAAGATATGCTAAACTTCAACCTTTATTAGCATGCCAAATCTCATATTGCTAAGGTTGGAACCCGAATTCAATTCCAGGGTATATCCACAACCTCAACCATTACATGACATTATCACTTGGTGATTTCATTTTCACTTGGCGATTACCCTTTTTGTCTATTATTCATTCTTCTTGCATAAGGGTGATATAGCACCTCAAACCCTACAATATGTCAATAAACTTCTTGTTTTTGGTCATATGTCATTAAATTTCAATTTAGTATTCTTTCTCATATGTCAATTTTATGCATAACACATGTCTACTCAACATCTCTCACAATAAGATGAAATAAATATTTGGTTGGAGTCCAAATACAAAGTTCATCCTATTCCAAAAGCAGAGGTGGTGTATCCACACATTAGTTCTTAATTTAAATTTCATTCGGGTATGTCATGAACATATTATTTCCCATATTCACCTTAAATTTCATGCACTCACATGGATATTGATCGTATCATCATTCTTAAGTTTATTCTATTCCAAATATCATTAAATGACATCTTCATTCTTTACGTCTACATCCGATGTTTCACTAGCTTTAGTCATCCTGTTAAAATCTCTAGAGGTATAGGTACCTTTGAAATGATCTACTCTTGAACTCTAAGGGTCTTATGCTCTTATGGAGTGCCTCTCACACTGTCCCCTTGGGTCTCATCCACTCATGAAGGCTACCAATCTCTTGACCCCATGGGCCTTAAGTAGACATGGATGGTTATTTCCTAATCTCACAGTCTTATTCACTGAGGACATAATCACATCCTGACCTCATAGGTCTTAAGTACCTTAAATCATCACTACTTTCTCTTAAGGCTGACTTAGGACTCTACCCTTCCAAAGGATTTTAATGTTATCACTTTATTTTAGTACACATATATTTTGAAGATTCTATAATAATATTCAATCCCTTTACAATTCTTTAACCTAAAATTCCTTCATAGATCTCTACTCCTAAAATATTCTTACCCTACTCTCTCTTTATCATCGTCAACCAATAGAGTCCTAACTAGGAAACCCTCAACCCGAGCATGAGGCTTTGCATCATACTATCATTCCCTTACCTCTTTGGGATCTTGAGACTGTCTCTCCCTCACCTAGATGGTAGGTACTTATATCATATACATCTATATGGAAGCATCCACTTTCTCTATGTCTATGGTTTAGTCCTTCCAAAGACATTTAGGGTACAACAAGCCTCTAAGAATCATGCATAAAGCAACTCAATTCATTCACTCAGGGGTAGTCTAGTTTAGGACATATCACAACAAATATTTTCTCATAGTTTGTTGTGTCTGGAAGTTTATGGTTGTGACCTTCTCCCTATGGGTATCACTCTCTCTTGTGAGTTAACCCAATAATTGGTCCTAACACTAGAGACTCCCCTTTGTAAAAGAGACTGCAGCTCTTGCTGATTCACATTTTAGTCCATCTTATCTCGAAGAAGCATATATACTTGTATCATCAAATCTTATGTCAACCCTTCCAAACTAAGAATAAAAATCCTCAACTCTGAATGAGGTCATCATAAACCAGACTATCTCATTATGTAAGACTAAACTCATTTCATCGATTCCACCTATTATGTTTTCCAATAAGTCTTTAGGTATTAGATCTTGAACTAATCTTCTTCTAGCCTGATGTCACTCACTTCCACCTAAGTTCAAACTTCTACATATGTTGGGACACATTTTCTTGTTAGGGTGCCTAATAGAAGGAGGTTAGGTTTTCTAGACACAACCTGACCTTTGGGACAAAGTTTTGCTTCCTCATAGGTCCTTTCCCTATTTTTTTGGGTTGATCCATTTTAGGTTGGTACACCAACCCTAAAAATTGAATTAGGAACCTTATATTCATTCTTATTTAACCCTTGATTACTTATGTCTTGTATTTACACATTCAAAAAACCGCACATACTTCGTGCATGCATTACTCCATGTACCATGCATGGGGTAGTGTTTTGTCTTTCCTCTTTCCATTTCTTCGATTTTATTTTAGGGAGGGTTTAAGGACTACATCTTGCACCCTAGGATTTCTATATTCCTTGACCCAATTAGGATCTTTCCTAAACCAACCCTAGTTACATATAGGTTTCACCCCTAGAAGGAAAAACCAATAAAACACCTATTGTTTTCTTAACTTTATCATTATTATCACTTATATGTACACTAATTGGTAGATGATGACTTAAACCTACTAATCATACCCTAATTTCTCATAAGGGTACAAGGAAGTAGTTTTTGGTTCCTAGGTATTTGTGAGGGAAGTAGGGGGTATAGAAGGGATGAATTACAAGATGAGAAGAAACCTAGAGGTATTTTATTTCAGGAAAAATCTTCTGACTTTGTCCAGGCCGGATGTAGGGGCTTGAGAATCCTTGTAAGTCTACTACAGTGTGGGGGAAAGTTTTTCCATCCCCTGGGTCATGGTACCTTATAGACACCATCATCTTTAGAAATTCCCTAATAATTCCCTTGGGCTCTATAAAACTCTTTATAATTTAGTAATTATTAAAGGTTAAATTGTAAACCTAGATTTTGATACAAATGTAATGACCCCCTCCCCCTTCTAACCCCAATTAAGGTGGATCAAGAGGGAAGGACCATTATTATATTTATAGGATCAAGATTTAGCAATTAACCGCTAATAATTAAAAATTTCATTGAATGGAAGAGAGTTTGATAATAGTATGAAGATATAATCTCCTCAAGGTATTTACTTGGAATGGAAATCTAAATGTTACAATAGGAAATAAATGTAACTATTGAAGTCCTCCAAAATGACTTAGATCTTTTCTTTTGGTGTCTTATTCTCTAGATGACCATCTTTCATCATTTATTGTAGTTTAACCTAGAATGACATGATATAGAAACATGGTCAGTATATCAAGATATACTGAGTATATGGGGGAAACAAAATATTTGCATGTAGGTGTAACACCATATTAGTCATAGCAACAATTATGATTATAAAATTGAAAATAGATTTTCTTGTCTTATGTGGTGTTCCCTCTCTTTGAGGGAGCCCCTTTTTGGGGAACCCTCTCTTTGGGGTTTGGTCCCCGTAGTGGACATTCCATAACCTTCCCTAACTTGGGCTTGGTTTCATACACATGCCTTCATTTCTTGGCTTGGCCTGAGGTGGTCTTCCTATCCAACGTTGATCACCCATCATTCCCATAATGAATTGCTTCACCCCATGCTCTTTAAATCACCAGAGCTCATTCATGGTTTGAGTAGGTTATATTTATATAAGATGATACTCATAGTGACTTTATAGATTGCAGGAAGAAAATAAACAATCAAACATTTTAATTGCAATCCAAATAGGAAACTTTGGAAAGCATGAAAGTTGATAAGGCAAGTGATCACAGATGTGGTCACATACCTTTCATAGAGATGACTTAATGCCCAAGAATTTATAAGCTGATGCAATCAAACAAGTAGTCACACTGTAATTAATGCATAACACCCAAGTATAACTAATGTGTTGACAAAATATCATTAAGACTAACTTGGGTTCCAGTTAGGGTTTTCATGCATTTATCACTTTAAAGGTTGCATCTTTATACACTTTTGGAATTTGAGATAGATCTAGTTCATTGAACCAAGTTCATTGGATGCCTTGGATTTTATGATCAAAATCATATATACTTTTGTTATAGTTGGGTCATCCTAAAATTTTCTACAATTTTAGAATTGAATTCTTTTTGGTCCAATCAGCCTTTGCCACATCGACAACTAACTAGATAAATCCAACACGTCGTGGGGCCATGGACGAGCCAATCGACTCGTGCCATGTCGACGCACGTGCTGGCATGGCCAAGAGAGGAACGAGGAAGGAAAAAGGCAATAATGCCCTTACCTCACAGAAGAAGGGTCGAGGGTAGTGTAGACCTCTCTCCCTGGGTCATCTTCTTCCTCTATCTTGCATACAACTACCTTGTACGACCAAACTTGGTAGTTGACTTTGGGCTTTAGGGCCTTTAGGAAGTAGGAGAGCATGCCACTACCTTTGCCTTGCCTTGTCAAAGTCACCGATGACCTCAATTGGCCAGTAGGCACTTGAAGCAGCTACGATGGCAACGATGGATCTTTTGTATGTATGGAGGAGAGACGAGAGGGAAAAGGTAGGGATAGAAACAATTTTGGAGGTAGATAAAGGATTTGGGAGTGAAGTAGAGTTTTGTGAAGAGATTGGTGGTCTCACAGGGGATGACTACCCCATTTTATAATCATGGGTTCAAGGAGTTGGGCACTGTTAAAGTTGGAATTTAGGGAAATATTTAATTGCTTCCCAAAGGTGACTAAACTAGGGATCGACTGACTCAGATTCCCGTTCCTAGTTTGGAGAGAGGGTTTTGAGGAGTTTGCATTGATCAAGGAGTGAGATAGGTGTGAAATGAGGAATCGACACACTGTGCCTAGTTTCCTATTCAAACTGAAGGTGGACGAAGACTTGTGAGTCATCATATCCCTATCCTACAATCAAAAGATCATGCAATAGTATTAACTAGCCAAGACTTGGTTTTCCTTTTCCAGATTAAATCATGACATTCAATGTGTTTCCCTGATTTGCTTTCACTTTAGGAAAAACGAAATAATTCATATATCTATCTCCTATTAACCAATTGATCTCAAATTTTAAAGGAATGTTTCTAACATTTAAATATCAGTATGGACAAGATATTAGGCCAAGACATGAATGATAATGATACTTTTGTATCTCTAAGTATTACCTTTAATTGATTTGTTCAAGGCATCAATTAACTTCTTTTCTCACCCAAACTTGGAAATATTATTTATTTTGATTTTTTTTCTCATTAAGTACAATATAAAAACGAAAAAAACTACTAGTTGCCTTCAACTTATTCTTTTCTTGAAAATTGCACACAAATCCATATTTAAAATACCAATTGTCCATTACATTTAGTAATTCCTTTATTATTGATTTCCCTCTCTTTCTTTATCCAATATTTATTAAAATATTAAAAATAGTAAAACACACGAAATCCATTCCAAATGGATAATTTGCATTCTCAAGACCAAACTTTACAACAATACATATAAAATACCAAGCTTCTAATACATCCTAAATATTTTATTATTTGCATTCAATTATATATATAAATATATAAAAATTTAGGTTATAATGCTAGATATAGTTGAGGAAAGTTTGGTTTCCTGATGAAGATACATAGGAGTTCATATATATCACCTTCACAATGTAGGTCAGACACCTAAATACTTCCCAAAGGGGTTTATGTATACAATTACCAATCTAGACTTAAGTATGAAGAATTGAGTAAGAAGTGGTTATATATACGAATATATATATATATATATATATATATACACACACCCTATATTACTTTTGTAAGTTTTTAGTTGGATTTAGGCTAATACTTTAATGGTGGAGCCTTGCACCTTCATAGTCTAGAAGAATAATTTGAAATAAGGGTTTTTAGAATTGAGTAATGAATTCTTTAAGTGTTGATTTGAGGTTTATATATTGCCCATATTTTAATGATGGCTTCATCATTACATTCATGTGTATCTAACATTTCTTTTGAGACCATTTTAGATCAGTAGGTACAATCAAAACATTGTAATTCACAAACATACTTTGATGAAATACATGCAAAAACAACTGAAAATCAAGAATTTAAGAATATATAGATTTTCACCTAGAGATTTGATGTAAATAATTCTTGATGACTTTATGACTTTTACTTAGGAAAAATGTTGATTTGGATATTTTATATTGATGAGATATGCACTTTTGCATTACTTAAAAATATTGCAAAACATGTATTTTCATATGTCAAGATTTCCCTGAGCCTATCTCGTCTGATGATCCATTTAGTATTATCCAAGCAATGCCATAGAACGACATGTTACCTGTCATGGTATCTTGGATAATGAGGCTTATAGCCTTTCCTTCTAGTGTCATTGACCAAGTTATGACACTTAAAAAATAATTGATGCATTGTAAATAGAAATTGCAATCTAGCCATTAGAGAGAAAGAAGAAGTGATTTGCACTAAAGTACTCTGTTGGCTAGTGGTCACACTCAACAAAAAATGTCTTGAATTTGAAATAAAGTACTATGTTGGCTAGTGGTCACCCTCAACAAAAAATGTGAACCTTCTCCCAACATAGGCGCCCAACCTTGATGTCCTCCCCTCTCCCTCTTCTGCTGTCTATCGGGAGGAACTATTGCCTCTGTGAGTTAAAGCTTCCGCCACATCACCTACTCGATGGCAATGCAGGGCCATAGGGTGAACATAAGGTCAGATTCAGGGTGTTCTTATTCGTCAGGCATCGCCGAGCTATGACGCTAACCTACACGACATCACCAGACTAGAAAGTGAGAATCAAGGTTAGACATCCTGACTTGTCATCTCCCATTAACTCTTGACCTTGACTCCCCCTTATCACTCTATGTAAGGCATTGACCAAACCCTAGCAAGGGCACAGTCTGCCGCAGCTGCTATAAAGTGATGTGTGTCTTTGTCGATCTCCTATCTATTCAACTTCATATCCTCCACCAAGTGTTCTCTAAAGCCGCTACTGTCAAGCCCCTGTATTCTGAAGTCTCCCATCTACTTGAGAGGTATGTGTTGGGTGACCATATTTTTATTTCAGTAGGTGGATGTAGTTGTAGGACGGCTTCGTGTTATGTACCGACACTTACTTTCATTAGGCTAATCTGTATTCCCCTTACCTTGTTTTCATGTATTCCTGGACAATTTCTTGGCGACTGGTCGTTATCCCCTCTTCTACTTGGATTTCAACTTACTAGGTATATGTGCTAAGCAATATGATATTGTTTTCTATATGGCTGAATGCCTTACTTCGTCAGATTAGTTAAATTGCATTCAGTATTGTATACAAGACTCATATGCAGTCTTGTTTTGATTGCATAATGTTATTTGTTCCAGGGATGTATGCTCTGATTGATATAAACCTAATATTATGTATTACATTTAGTTAACTTGGAACTTTGTCTATCAACTATGCCATAATAGGAGACGTTTGAATAGGTAATGACTGAAGTGGTCATGATTTTTCCTCTATGATGGACCACAATATGTATATTTGTTCACTTGAATTTGGTCTGATCCCTTGAATGTGGTCTGAATGCATGGTTGAGCTTCATGTTTATTTTATGTGTTCATAAATAGGTCAATATTTACATAGTCCACCTATTATGTATTATGTTAATTTAAGTTGGAACCTTGTCTAATCCCTTGAATGAGGTCTGACCCCTTGAACTAGGTCTATTATGTTAGACCAAAATTTGACTCCACCTATTATGTATTATGTTTATTTAAGTTGGAACCTATTATTGTGTAGTGTATATTTTCTCTGTTCATAAACATAGCCTGTTCAACTATAATGATTGACAAAAATTTGGTATATTTGTTCAGTTTAATGTGCTCTGATCCCTTGAATGAGGTCTGAATTCATGGTTGAGCTTCATTGAGTAGCAATTAAATTATTATGTCATTATTTAACCATTATACCATCATACCAAATAAATAAAAATGATTTACCCTGAATGATTGGATGAATTTCATATCCAACATAGCCTGTTCAACATTATGATTGTGTATTGAATATTTTCTGTGTTCATAAATAGGTCAATATTTACCTAGTCCACATATTATGTATTATGTTTATTTAAGTTGGAACCTTGTTTGATCCCTTGAATGAGGTCTGACCCCTTGAACTAGGTCTATTATGTTGGACCAAAATTAGACTCCACCTATTATGTATTGTGTTTATTTAAGTTGGAACCTATTATTGTGTAGTGTATAAATTCTCTATTCATAAACATAGCCTGTTCAACTATAATGATTGACCAAAATTTGGTATATTTGTTCAGTTTATTGTTCTTTGATCCCTTGAATGAGGTTTGAATTCTTGGTTGAGCTTGATTGAGTAGCAATTAAATTATTATGCCATTATTTAACCATTATACCATCATACCAATTTTATAAAAATGATTTACCTTGAATGATTGGCTAAATTTCATATCCAACATAGCATGTTCAACATTACAATTGTGTATTGAATATTTTCTATGTTCATAAATAGGTCAATATTTACCTAGTCCACATATTATGTATTATGTTTATTTAAGTTGGAGCCTTGTTTGATCCCTTGAATGAGGTCTGACCCCTTGAACTAGGTCTATTATGTTGGACCAAAATTAGACTCCACCTATTATGTATTATGTTTATTTAAGTTGGAACCTATTATTGTGTAGTGTATATTTTCTCTATTCATAAACATAGTTTGTTCAACTATAATGATTGACCAAAATTTGGTATATTTGTTCATTTTAATGTGCTCTGATCCCTTGAATGTGGTCTGAATTTGTGGTTGAGCTTCATTGAGTATAAATTAAATTATTATGTCATTATTTAACCACTATACCATCATACCAAATAAATTAAAATTATTTATCCTGAATGATTGTCTGAATTTCATGTCCAACATAGCATGTTCGACATTACGATTGTGTATTGAATATTTTCTGTGTTCATAAACATGTCAATATTTACCTAGTCCACCTATTATGTATTATGTTTATTTAAGTTGGAACCTTGTTTGATCCCTTGAATGAGGTCTGACCCCTTCAACTAGGTCTATTATGTTGGACCAAAATTAGACTCCACCTATTATGTGTTACATTTATTTAAGCTGGAACATATTATTGTGTAGTGGATATTTTCTCTGTTCATAAGCATAGCTTGTTCAACTATAATGATTAAGCAAAATTTGGTATATTTGTTTAGGTTAATGTGCTCTGATCCCTTGAATGTGGTCTGAATTCGTGGTTGAGCTTCATTGAGTAGCAATTAAATTATTATGTCATTATTTAACCATTATACCATCATTCCAAATAAATTAAAATGATTTACCCTGAATGACTAGCTGAATTTCATATCCAACATAGCCTGTTCAACATTACGATTGTGTGTTGAATATTTTCTGTGTTCATAAATAGGTTAATATTTACCTAGTCTACATATTATGTATTATGTTTATTTAAGTTGGAACCTTGTTTGATCCCTTGAATGAGGTCTGACCCCTAGAACTAGGTCTATTATGTTGGACTAAAATTAGATTCCACCTATTATGTATTATGTTTATTTAAGTTGGAACCTATTATTGTGTAGTGTATATTTTCTCTGTTCATAAACATAGTCTGTTCAACTATAATGATTGACCAAAATTTGGTATATTTGTTCATTTTAATGTGCTCTGATCCCTTGAATGTGGTCTAAATTCATGGTTGTGCTTCATTGAGTAGAAATTCAATTATTATGTCATTATTTAACCATTATACCATCATACCAAATAAATGAAAATGATTTATCCTGAGTGATTGGCTGAATTTCATGTCCAACATAGCATGTTCGGCATTATGATTGTGTATTGAATATTTTCTATGTTCATAAACAAGTCAATATTTACCTAGTCCACCTATTATGTATTATGTTTATTTTAGTTGGAACCTTGTTTGATCCCTTGAATGAGGTCTGACCCCTTGAACTAGGTCTATTATGTTGGACCAATATTAGACCCCACCTATTATGTATTATGTTTATTTAAGTTGGAACCTATTATTGTGTAGTGTATATTTTCTCTGTTCATAAACATAGCCTATTCAACTATAATGATTGACCAAAATTTGGTATATTTGTTCAGGTTAATGTGCTCTGATCCCTTGAATGTGGTCTGAATTTGGGGTTGAGCTTCATTGAGTAGCAATTAAATTATTATGTCATTATTTAACTATTATACCATCATACCAAATAAATTAAAATGATTTACCCTGAATGATTGGCTGAATTTCATGTCCAACATAGCCTGTTCAGTATTACAATTGTGTATTGAATTTTGTGTGTGTTCATAAACAGGTCAATATTTACCTAGTCCACCTATTATGTATTATGTTTATTTAAGTTGGAACCTTGTCTGATCCCTTGAATGAGGTCTGACCCCTTGAACTAGATCTATTATGTTGGACCAAAATTAGTCTCCACCTATTATGTATTATGTTTATTTAAGTTGGAACCTATTATTGTGTAGCGTATATTTTCTCTGTTCATAAACATAGCCTATTCAACTAGAATGATTGACCAAAATATGGTATATTTGTTCAATTTAATCACTTTTAATTATAGATGTCATGGCCGGTATTGAACATCTAGAAACAACTGATGACATTGTACAACTTTTGGATCTTATGCCTGGTCCAACTAATGTTGTTGTAAATTTTATTCAAACATCGAACATGTTGTTGTAATAACCCATGTTGTTGTCTGTTGTTAGTACTTACATTTATATTACTTTTTCTCAACTTTATCTTACATTATTGTAGGCATAACATCTAAATTGTTGACACTCTCTCCAACCACAACACCCTAGGACCATGACCTGTTACTATTCCTTGTTGAAGAACAACTGGACATCATCCTAGACGATTGTTCCTTAGCATAACTCATTATACCTAAACATTGGTATTATCTAAACAGAAGATGCTACAAGGCTGGTAAAGTATACCTAAATTATGGAAATTCAACATCTATTATCGAGGTTAAGTACGATGTTGTTGTGAATCTTGTATCCACATCTGGTTGGCATGAGTGGGTTAGGAAGATGTTATTGGTTCATAGTGACAAACTTTTTCTTTGTCCAGTTGACCATTATACCATCAAGGTTTGGATAACCAACATGAACAACAAGATGCTCAATCATCTAAAATGATTTGAGTATTTGATAGAGGATAGCGAACATGACAACGAATCCGATGATGAGAACACATCAGACGATTGCTATGAAGTCCCTTTTATTCCTTTTGACACCATCGATTTCCCTATCACAATCAGTTCAGATTCGTCTAAACACAACGACGAGCTCTGCGATACAACAACATCAACAAAAAAAAGCAAAGTAGGCCCAAGCAACAAATTGATGATTCCAATCTTATTTTATTTTTCCACTTTCTGTCTTAAAGTAATCAAACTTCATACCTATTTTTTGTTGTTAAAACTTTAGGAGAAGACCACAACAATGAAAGGGCCCTCACAATTGCTTATTCCGGACCATGTTGCTGCTATTTAAGCTATGTATCTAGTCTAGTAGTGTCTCTCTCTTCCAGTTATTTTACTTATGTCCATGTTTAGGGGTACATCAACCCCCTTGTTTAGTTACTATCTTGGACAATAACACTACTGCATCTTCATAACTATGTCATTTTCATTCATCCCTTATAGTATTAGTAGAGTGGTTACAATATTTTTTGTATGTATTACAAAAACAAACTAAACACGAATTAAGTAAGTCTAAATTTAATAATATTGAAGTTGATTTCTATTGTATAACCAATATAATGTAATCAGTTAATTTCTGAATACCTTACCACTGACAAAATCACCAACAACAAAACTATAGCCTTAGGCGGTTAAGCAGACAAATGAAATTGTAACATATTTGGTCCAACTTGTATTTGTTTATGATTGCTTGGAAACATTTTGTTGTAAAACTTATGGCCATCATTACTTTTTTTTTACCATCATTTCATCAAGGTGTACTTACGTATTCTGTTTGGAAGTCTAACATCGTGTTAAAAATTACATATCTAAGTTTGCTTGCCAACTATAACTTGTACAAACTGTTGTCATATGTACTTTGTTATTATGATTATTTGTTCTTACTTATATTTATTTTAAAATTTTAGATGTCGACATCGCGTTCAAAGTCACGACCAAAGTTTGAAAAGATATTGATGTCCCCATTTATGATACACAAATATGTTGACGAATACATAGTCTGCAAAAAAAATGTTGCTACCCTGGACACCAGGGGAGCCTACACAACATGGGTCCAAATTTGAGAGCCATGAAGAAGAAAAGGTTGGGGTCAATAAACATGTTCCTCATCTGCTATTGTTGTTTGATTGGCCAAAAGACGACATCAAACAACAACCTCAGCCATTACAGGAGGACTATCCAGTGTCATGGGATGAGTACAAGGAGGCCCTAAAGTGGGCCAACTAGAAAGTTCCTACGTGGGAACAAGACCAATCATTGTCCACCCCGAAAATTGGCCAACACAGTGGCTAGACACTATCTTAGCATGTGTGTATGGGTGTGTAGGTCTAGGCCTAGGGAAAGCCACTCATTTTTTATCTGCTCTCCCTTGGTTCATGATGCTTTTTCCCTAGACTACATTATATTCTTATCAGCTTTTCTTCGGCGTTGTTTAAGTTCTGATGCAAACATTATCATCTTTACCCTATCATATCTTTTATTATGGAACAATTATGGCCATTTTAATAAAACTATCATTCAAATAATTTTCGGTCTACTTGTGCGTAATTTATGTTCTATTATGCCAATTACAATTATCTTGTCAGTTACTAATTACTAGATCAAATATGCATAACTATATACACACATACAAAATGAACATGCCATGCAAGATAATTGTAAAGTTTAATTTATTTAAAATGAACATGTAAAATGACCATACTCATTACTATTCATTTCACTAAACAACAAATGATATCACCCACATTATGTATCAAATTATATTTATTTTGTTAATTTTATACTTGTATTGTAGTGGCATCACAACTTTACATAAGTTGTTATTGTTAAAATAACTTTGTAAGCATAGGACAGAATAAGCAGATCCTGTCTACATTGCCAAACAAAATCAGACTGAATCCAGACTGCTAGCCAAACAAAATCAGACTGAAACCTGACTCAATCCAGACCAGCTGACCAAAATCAAACTGGGTTGCCAAACAGAATCAGACTGGATCCCGACTACCTCAATACGGATCTACTGACTAACCCGAACTAACCCAGTCTAGACTACATAATCCCAGTCCCGAACCAAACAGGGGCTTAGGGTGTGAAGGAGGTTACGTCACCCATCTACATCTCCCAAGTGCGTGATATGTGCACTGATCAAAGCCCAAGTCCTACTGTGGTTTAGAATACCTAGGTCCAAAATCATCAAAATACTCATTATTTCATTATAGGTAAAAAACCAAAATGGCACATTTGGCCATTTTAATTACCAGAATAGCACATTCTTGAACTTAATTCTCAAAATGACACATTTTGGGAGCAATACATCCCCGTCAGAGACGTATTACTCTGTCATAGAGTAATGCATCCCGACTGGGGACACATTGGCCCCATAGCAGGGCAATGTGTCTCAGGTCAGGATGTATTGCTCTGTGAGAGAGCAATGCATCTCATGACGAGACGCATTGGTCCCACCGCAGAGCAATGTGTCCAGACGCGAGACACATTGCCCTGTTGTGGGGCCAATGCCTCCCCAGTCGGGATGCATTGCTCTGTGATAGAGCAATACGTCTCTGAATGGGACGTATTGGCCCCACAGGAAAGTAATGTGTCTTGCATGGGGATGTATTACTTCCACATATGAGTAAAATGTCCCCATGCATGATGTATTGCAATTTTTTCAATTTTTTTGCATTCATTATTATTCTTTCATGCTTATTGATTTATATATTTACAATATTGATTATATTTGTACATTTATAATTTGTTCACTTGTATTTGAATGTCTATAATATAGCCAATTATTATAAATTTGTTAATTTCAATAGCTCTAAACATGCATATGGATTATAGAAGTGGTATTACAACCAACACTAATTGGTTCCTAAGTGATTATATAAGAAGAAATTAATCCAAAAAAATGAGATATCAATTAAAAACAAGGTTAAAATATGAACCAACTTGACGAGAAAATAATACACAATAGAACAATATGATAGATCCAAAATAAACCAATATGATATCATAATATGATAGATCCACATACAAGCCAAATAAATGCCTTCACAAAGGCATATATACAACACAATACAATATATAAAAAACTAAGCACGTCCTCCATGCCCATGAAGTCCTCACCCACCTCTCTGTACATCTGGCTCCTGAGTACTGAAGTCATCTGGAGATGCCTCAACTGGGGATAGCTATGTAACAACAGCCTGCTGAGCACCTGGGAAGTAAGGATAAACTAGGATGTGAGGCATCAGGGGGGTGTATCCAGAGAAATCTAATGGAGTCAGTGAGTATGTGACATAGGGTGGTGGTCGAGTCTCATGAATAACATGTGGTGGGAGTGGAGTGTATGGAACAGAAGAAGAACATACTCCGTAGTAGGATGACGGTGGAGGTGGGGTGATGAATAAAGAAAATGAACCAACTCATATATAGTATGAGCATGTCGGTCCCCATCCCATGAATTGAGAAGTGGGAGTGGGCTCAGGAGAAGTAAGCACAGGAGTAGGAGTAGGAGTGGGCTCAAGGGATGTGGTATGAGTGGGTATGGGATCATACGGGTGAGCATAGTCAGGAAGACTATCAAAGTAAGTCCCCTGGATGCCATAGATGTCATCTCTGATCTGTGTAGGGGCATGCTATAAAGCTACTCAGATCCGCACATGTGATTGTACCTGTTCAAACAAAGTATGTATAGATAATAAATACCAATTACATATAATATAAATAATAAAGATAAATAATAACAATTTGTAAAAGAAATAATAATGATAGTCACAAATTATTGTTGACGATAACTTTGTGGGTAGTATGTGGTCAGAGGCTGAGCTGGAGGGGGCAGTACGTACTAGGAATGATACCATGCGTAGTGCACCCGTGGACTGAAGACTATCTCCGCTGGTGGAGGGGGAACTAAGCTCTCACGTCTGTTGTTCATAGTTGTACCTCCCGCCTATAATGATGCAACCAGTCCTCAGCCGCATGACCCCTCCCATCTATCCTACTATGGTGTGGCAACTCCAGAGAAGGTTGTACTTGAAAAAACCCGAATTGTCCAAGTACTATGTCAGGAAAGTGCCACTCTACTACTGTGTAGCACACTAAAGGAACTCGTGCCAACCAAATATCACGACCCTCTCGTCACAAGGCTGGAAGTCTCTCTAGAATATCAACAATGTAAGGAGTTAATTGTATCTGTTATTCAAATAGATACAACATGTATCATATAGAATAGAATAAATTGCATAAAAAATACAACATATATCATAAAACATGTTAGTAGAAGTAAGTAAGTTATACCTGTGAGGGAAAAATCTGGTCAAAAGTTGAATCATAAAACTGGATCGATCCTCTCATAGTATCACTCCTTTGAACAAATGTAGACCACCTATTAAATTGAAAAACTAATTTTAGATAAACATTACAAAATGTTTGGACAATTGTATAAATAAATTGTGTAAATATTTACCTATAACCCAAGGGAACATCTTCAGGCCACTCCCCCCAAGTTCATAACCAGTGAACCTGGGCATCCAATTCCTAACCTCTCCCAACACCACATATGCAGTAGACATACACAACCAGACAAGTGGACAGCTTTCTTGGAACTGGTGGTAGCCTTATACAACTCCCTATACAATTATGCTAGAGTTGTAACACCCCAAAATAGAGTGTTACAACTTACAAAGTCAACCACAAGTGGGAGATACTGTACATGAACTTTATCCCCGATACTATCTGGAATAAGGTAACTATCTAAAAAGTATAGGAGATATGCTCCAGTATACCCTATCCTCAGTTGTCTTTGCTATTCTTCATCTCCCAAGGTGAAATACATCCCACTAAAGGTCTCACACAACCACCCAAGATGAATATGCCCCTTAGACATCCCATCTAGTGCAGCTCCCAAGAAACTCTCACAAAGGTGAGGCCATGAAGAAAATTGCCCCCCATATGTGTCTAAAGGATATGCAACTATAAATAGTGGGCCATCAATCCTAAGCCCTAAAAGAACTACAACATGCTGAAGGGTTATACTCATATCAAAAGGGGGAAATTTAAAATTATTTCTAGAGTTGTCCCACTGGTTAACTAAGGCAGTGATTAGATTGGGATCAAGGTGGATAGGTTGTAGCTTATGAACAAGCCCAAAACTAGCGAAAGAAATGTTTTCCAAAACACTCGGGTCAGTAATAGGCCACTGTGACAACATGAAGTGGTGTTGGGAGAGTCGGAAGGATGCTTGTCTAGGAGCCATATCTATGAAAAGTACGAATATTACATTGAATGAAAAGTGTAAATATTACATTAAATTGAAATTGCAAACATTACATGACTTGAGTGAATTGAAATTGCAAATATTACATGACTTGAACAAACTGAAATTGCAAAAATTACATGACTTGAGTAAATTGAAATTGCAAACATTACATGACTTGAACAAACTGAAATTTCAAACATTACATGACATGAGTAAATTGAAATTGCAAACATTACACGACTTGAACAAACTAAAATTGCAAACATTACATTACTTGAGTAAATTGAAATTGCAAACATTACATGACTTGAACAAACTAAAATTGCAAACATTACATGAATTGAGTAAATTGAAATTGTAAACATTACATGACTTGAAAAAATTAAAATTGCAAACATTACATGACTTGAACAAACTAAAATTGCAAACAGTACATGACTTGAACAAATTGAAATTGCAAACATTACATGACTTGAGTAAATTGAAATTGCAAACATTAAATGACTTGAACAAACTGAAATTGAAACATTACATGACCAGACATCATATTACATTAGGACAAGTGCATCTATTATGGCCCCTTCTGCCACACTTATGACAATGATATGTATATTGATTTGGATCAACATCCATAGTTGAAGGCCTTCTTTGTTTCTTTGGTCTTCTAGCATGCCTTCGTTTCCTTGGGGGTAATAAGGGATAAATACCTCTGCTTTCATCAAATTGAGGCCATCGGGAATACCATGAAATTCAGTTATGTATGCATTGAAATAAGCATCATTTGTGAAATATGTGCTCACAAGTCCATCAATATCATAATTGACAGATCTTGCAGTTACCCAAACATGAGAACATGGAAAATGCCATTGTTGTGGAAAACCACAACTACATTCACCTGCACCATTTAGACGCACTATGACTTAAAATTTATGTCCTTCCATGTCATTAACAAGCCATTCATCATTATTCATGTGGAGGTTTACTCTTAGTTTTTCTGCATCCTGTGATACATTAAAAAGCTTATTATGAAACCTAAAGGGCCATTTATGTCCCTATTATGCATGACCATATGCTTCATTACGCCTCTCCAACCACATTGTAACAGAGCAATAGTATGTGGCAACAATTAGTGCATGTATTGGTAAACCTCTAACACCTTTTAAGACTCCATTTAACCTTTCAACATGATTTCTAGTCAATGACCCATACCTGTAACCTCTGTCATATATGAGAGACCACTGTACTAGATTTTGGGCTATCAAATACCCCTTAATAGCTGGTTCTATGGTTTCTATATCATCCATTAGACGATCAAATACAAGTGTATCAGTTGTGGATCCCACCTTCCACAAAAGTTCCTTCAACTCCTATGACTTGAACTTTTGATGAAAGTTCTCACGAAGATGTCGAAGACAATAATGATGTTGAACCCATTTAAATTGTGACCTAAGTGCTGGAAAAATTCCACTCATTCGATCAGAAATAATACAAAGATTTATACGGCATGGAATAATTGGAATACAAGTTTGTAGAGAACCAAAGAACCACTCCCATAAGTCCTTATTTTCTACCTTGTCAATAGCAAAAGAAATTGGAAATCGATCATTATCAACAACTATTCCACATGCAATGAGAAGTGTGACAGAATATTTTCCTATTAGAAATGTGCCATCAGTAGTAAGAATAGGCCTACAATAGACCCAACCCCTCACAACTAGACCAAATCCCCAAAACACCCACTTAAATCTATGAGTGCCTTCAGTTTGAAGGGTATAATCATCCACAAGGTTTGAATATATAGTTCTTGGAATATATTGTGACAGAGAAATTAGGAACGATAACAAATTATGA